>BCLF01000046.1:2046945-2149534 GCA_001602275.1 Zoysia japonica | reverse complement strand
AAAAAGCATGGATTTAATCTATTATAACTAAAGGTTAATTACTTTACTTTGTAATATGCGGTTGCTTTCTACTAATTAATGACTAGTTACTAGTTCTATATCAATCATCAAACTACTACCCCAAATGGACGACATCACTACAGTTGCAGTGAAGGCATAGCGTCATTATTATCTATCTTATATGTATATGTGGGTTAACCTAAGTGGTCAATGATTAATTATCTGGTTTAATTTAATTAATTAAAATTCTAGAGTTAACAAGTGGTAAACATACTAATTTATGTATTAATGCATAATGGACAACATGCTAATGTGGTTATGTGGAATAGTGTACCATGGATAATTATTTAATTATCTATTTGTATGTGACATTATGAGTAGCTAGTATTTAATTAATAATTAATTACTTGATTTTATCTTTATAATTAAGTTGCTAGAACTCCTGTGTGAGGTTGGTGCTATGTGTATGTATGCATAGTAAAATGCTTATACGACCCATGCTCACTTACGTCCTAGTATTCATATATATAGGTAACCTAGTGTTTTACTAATAATTAAGTAATTCAAAGTCTAAATTAGTTTACATAAAGCTAACACGAGTATATGTACTAATGACAGTACTAAATCATGCTAATAGGATGAGGTGCATACTATAATTGGTACGTAACTATGCTCAAGATAAGTCGAATCAAGTATTTGCAATAAAAACCGATAAACCTAATAGAAGGAAATAAAAGCTTAAACTCCAATAAAGCTTACCGATAAGAAAAACCATTATGGTTGGGGATTGGATGATGTTTGAGCAATTTGATGAGGTGGAGCTCGATACAATGATTTCAACGGTACAAAAATCGTTGAAAACGGATTCACGGTTGGAAAGATGTGGCAATTTGAGTGTGTAAATGGCTCTAGAGACCTTTTTACAATTTTAGAAAATCATTTGGGGCTAATCTAATATTGTTAAAACATCAGCAGGGGCTTTTATGTAATCACAGAAAAGTTTAGGGGTCTAAGTGTAAAAAGACAGGGACTAATTTGTAATTATACAAAAGTTCAGGTACTAGGCGTAATATTTAGGACTACATTGTAATTAGAGAAAAGGTCGAGGGTGTATTTATAAAATAACTAGGCTTAAAATATAATTTTACAGAATAGCAGGGGCTTGGATGCAAGAATGGCATTTTCTGGAATTATGGGAATTACTTTTGTACTAGAAAAAGGCTTAGGAATATATTTTTGGGTGTAATAAGCCGGGTACCTAGTGTTTTGACGTATTAGGCTGACAGGTGGGGCCGAAGGTGTTTCTTTTATTTTTATTATATAAAACAGGCTGGTTAAATCTGAGCCATCGATTCCAAAGTGATCGGTTGGGATTTTTAGGCGGCGTGGCCTGATCTGGGCCAACGGTTTTGATTTTGATGGCTAGGATATAATAGGTGACGTGGACGCTCAGGGGCCCTTGGATCTAGATCGAATGGTCCGAATTTTAAAAAGGAAGGAAGGGCGACGTGGAGGCTTGTGGATCCTTGGATTTAGATCGATCGGATCGGTTTTAAAGAGATGATGTGGCACGAATCGGGCCGTTGATTTGATTTGGGTGGTTAAGATTTAAAATGGGTCGGGTGATCTAATCCTGTGCGTCCATGTGGAATCTTACGGCTGGGAGGCGGCATCACCGAGCGTCGGCCTGGGTGCCATCTTGGCGAAGCAGGGGCGGTGGCTTCATGGCCGTAGCCTCGCCGGAGAAGGCCAAAGCTCGTCGCGGGGGCTTAAACTCGATGTTAACAGGCCTGAGAGCGAGAGGGGAGCATGCCAGACTCACCCGTGGGGTTTTTGGCTGGAGCGGGCTGGCGACGGAGAGGAGGTAGACTGCAAGGGCGGCGCACGGTGTCGGGACTTGGTGATGTCGGAGGCAGGCTGCTGCGACTGGGAGACGAAGGAGGAGGTCGAGGGCGAGCTCCAAGAGCAAAGGAGAGGGGCAGAAGCTCGCCGGAGAGGGCGAATTGCGGCGGCGGCCGTGGGGGCGCGAAATTGGAGAAAAGCGAAATTTCTTCGCGTTTAGCCGGAATTGGGGCCGGTGAGGGGGACGAGGAGCTTTGAGGAGGCACCGGCTAGCTTTTATAGGCGCGCAAGGGGGTCGGCTCGCACTTACCCCGGCATGGGCGCGGCAGTGTCGTCCCTGTGCGGAGTGGGGGCGTGACGCAAGCGTCGAGCACCGTGGTGACGCCAGGGCGGGGAGGACGTAGCGACGGAAGTGACCCGACAACGGCTTCAATGCAGGTAGGTGTGAAGCGACGGTGGCGAGGCGAGGCTCTGTGTGAGATGAGGCAAGACGTGGGCGGCATGGGCGCGGTGCGCTCCTGGCTGGTGGCGCTGTCGGGAGGAGGAGGAAGTTGGCGCACTAGGCCGGGCCAAGTTGGGCCGCGGGAAAAGAAATGGGCGACCTACTGCGAGAAATGGAGAGAGGAAAGAGGAAGCAGGTTGGGCCGCGTGGAATTGGGCCGGAAGAAGGTGAAAAGAATGGTTTTTTCGGCCCAAAACACTTGAGATTTGGAATTTTGATTGATTGGTTTTAAATTTGCGTAAAATTCAAATTCCGAATATATTTTCAAACAAGCTCGGGCAAATAAAATCCAGTAAATAAAAAGAGAAAGATCAATCACTTGACCACACTCATGTTTTAATATTTTTAGAAATTTTCAAATTTTAGAGGGTTTTTTAGTTTACATGAATTTTATCTTTTGAAAGAGAGAAGAAAAGAAAATTTTGTTAGCATTTTGTTTAGCAAAATTTTTAAATTTTGAATTTATTTCTTTGCTGAATTTTAGGGATATTACATCTGTCCTCTATCAGAAGAAAATGCTTAGCGCTCTTAAAAAGAAAAAAATAGCTTAGCATTTGTTATCACCAATAAATTTTATATTAAAATCGGTTGATTACCTTTATCTTTACGTTTCCTATGTTATAAGTTCCTGCATTTCAAACATCTAAAAAATTACATTCCTCTGTTTTGAATTTCTACGGTTTTCTCACGTTCTCAATTTCTGTGTTTTTTTATGTCTTTATTTTTTCTATTCCTTTATTTTTTATTACTTCGTTCCAAACGGGCCCTGATACATTATGCGCAGGAACTTTGTGTCCGCTCAGACTGTGAGATCGGGAACAATTCGTGTTCCACTTATCTTCTTTTACCAAATAATTGAGGCGATGACCATATTCGCATCAAACGTACAATCAAGACTTTACCAAGATAGCGACGTGAGAGGATAACTGCGCAAGCAGTAGGCATGGTGGCAAAAGATAATTCGGCTTGCCTGCATGACGCCGAAAAAAATCATTTTGGTGGAGTCCAAGTTGGATGCTGGGTTAACTGAATCTCATGGTGGCAAAGAGATGCGACTAGTAGCTGCTAACTAGGAGCACCTAGGAGTAAACCGGTCGAAGAAGAAAACGAGGGTGAGATCGAATTAGAATCACATCAAAATTTTATTTATTTTTAAACTAAAATTTAGTAAAAACTAAAATAATTTATAAAAAGATAGACAGACCGAGGCTTTTGAGCACCGCTCTTCTTTTGACTAATGGTCCGTGCCTGGAATCGGCTTGGCAGCAGTTGACCGCCGACGACTAGTTTACTGCTGCCTCGAGAATCGTTTCATCTGGGGCCATACTGCATGTAGTGTACGGCCGTACACCTCACAAACCAGCAGTCCATTTGACTACGTATAAAATTTGTGTCCATTTGCAAGCAGCAGCAGCCCGGAAATCAGGGATTAGTTAGCTGGGAGTTGGACGCCATTGACTCCTCAGGTAGCGGAGAGAGACGAGCGAGTCCCTTCCGCCCTCCCTCCAGGAAGCTGCTTCCTGCTGCAACGTGCATGTGGGTGCCCAAACTCTATGTTTTTCTGGACAAGGCCGGTCTCAGCAGCTCCGGTATGTATGGTGCATCTGGCTAGCTCGTTTACTTTGTAATTTATTTCGAACTACGGACGCAACTTGCAACACGAGCGAGCTCAGGCGTCCTTTCCTGGTAGCTGCGCATCAGGCAACTGGTACATTGATTTCTTAAAGTTTAAGAGGTAAATACTTGATTTTTTTAAGGAACAGCACAAGAAGGTGCCAATTTCAATAATTATAGAAGACATTACAGATGTGAGAAGCTTTGAAGCTTTCTATTTACAGCAAAAGGAAAAAAAAAGGAAAAAAGAACCGCTAAAACTTTTCTCGTGGCCACAATTGGCCAATATTATGTCTTGCTCCAGCTAGTCTCCAAGTTCATGCCTCTTCTCTAATCTTTTGCAGGAGTGCAGTTGCTGCCATCTCTTTTTGTTCAAAGATGCATGTGTTTCTTTCCTTCCATATCTTCCTTCACTAGCAGTATTTACATTCGCACACACTTCTTCTGGGTCCCTTGTATATCATGAAGGTTGATCCACCATTCTTGAATCGATGAAGATGGGGGGCCACTTGTTTGGTTGTAGCTGGGGAGCGCCTATCTATTGTGCAATACAGCTCCAAACTCTCCTCGTGTATCTGCACTCGACTAGTATATGATGCGCTATCTCTTGAGTATGTCAAACACATCGGACAATAAGTGTTGTTTTGCCAACCACGTGCACGTAACCTGTCCTCTATCCATAATCCGTCCTGTATCACAAGCCATCCAAAGGTTTTGCACTTGGGCGGTGCCCATGCATGCCAAATGATGTCTTTGTATACTATTTTGGAGGACCCGAGGAATTGTGCTTTATATGCCGACGATGCTCTGTATTCCGTCTAAAGTTAATTTCCATGTAATAGAGTTCTGTACCTCCGGTTGCAACTGAGCTTCCTGGACCGTATTCCATAGTTGCACTGCCTCTTACACATGTGTCACTGTGATGGTGCCATGAAGGTTGAGGTTGGTCACCCAACTATCATTATGTAGGGCTTCTATCACTTTGGCCCTTTTCTTTGTCGATAGGGTATAGATAGATGGTGCAATGTCTTTTGGTCTATGATCCCCTAGCCATGCCGAGTGCCAGAAATCAGCACATCTTCCATCTCCTAAGGAAATGGAAGTTACAACTGCGAAGAGAAACTTGTTTGTCTCGTCACATGGATTTCAAGTCCAATCCGGGCCTTGTCATTTGAAGTCCATTCATGCCACAGCCACCATAGTCTTAGCGCTCTCGCGAATTTCTCCATGTTGAGAATTCTTAGGCCTCCATGTTCCTTCGGCATGCATGTACGTATCCAACTGACTTTGCATTTTCCACCCATTAAAATTTCACTGCTTGTCCATTGAAACCTCTTCCTTTTCTGGTCCAGATCCTCGAGTACCTCTTTTGGGACCTTGAGGGAGGTTAGGAAGTAAACTGGCTGGGAGGAAAGGACATATTTCACTAGTGTCGACCTGCCAACTAGAGAGATGTTCATTCCTTTCCACGTTGTTAAATGAGCAGCAGCTTTGTCGATGAGCGGTTGATAGTCCACCTTCCTGATCCTTCTGACGGATAGAGGCAGACCAAGGTATTTGATTGGGAAGGTGGTTCTAGTTGCAGGTAAGTTCTCTAGGGCACTGTCAAGATCTACCTCAGCACAATGGATTGGGACGATCGAAAGCTTTTGCAGGTTTGTTTTGAGGCCCGACGCCTTCCCAAAATTCTGAAGTATTGCCACCAAATTTGTTAGATCTGCTGATGTAGGGTTGATGAGTACTACTTCATCATCAACATACATCGATGTGCGGAGTCGAGCTTGTCGTCCCTTCAGCTTGCTGAGAAAGCCTTGCTCCGTGGCCAGATTTAGGAGGCGTTGTAGCGGGTCTACCGCTACAATAAAGAGTAGGGCGGACAACGGGTCTCCTTGTCTAAGTCCCCGTCTGTGTTGGATGCACTTGCCGGGGATACCATTTAGAAGAATTTCCGATACCGACGGTTGCCAATATGACGGATATCCAATTCATCCAGTGTTGTGGGAAACCCAGTATTCCATTAGCTTTATGAGGTAATCCCATCTCACTGAGTCAAAGACCTTGGAGATATCTAGCTGATGGGCTAGATTGCGGACATACATGAAGTTATCGCATAATCTGCATCCCCATATCAATGCACTTTGACTATGTGAGATGATGGCGTTGATTCGGGGGGGGGGGGGGGGGTTGGGGGGGGGGGGGAGTTGAAGAGCTAAGACCTTAGTCTGTTATTTTGTCCGCCCGCTCTTTTTTTTGGAATGAAAACTACATTAGCTAAATTCAAGAAATGCAGGTTGATTAGTCTCTGATCATAAAGAGAAAAGATCAGCGCCATGATGTCATGCTTGATTGTTACCCAACATGATTTGAAGAAGTTGGGAGTGAAGTTATCTGGTCCTGGTGCCTTATCATTTGGCATCTAATTTAGCTTGTGATGTATCTCATCTTCTGTGAATGGTGCTGCTATACCTAGGTTAGGTCCTTCGGTTCTTTGCCAAGCCGGATGCAATTGATGTCAACTGTTTGTGTCTCCGATCGACCCATCACCTCATTAAAATGTTCAAAAATTATTTGTTCTTTCCCCTCATGATGCATTACCCACCCATTTGCTTTTTGAAGCCTTTGTATCTGGTTTTTCTGCCACCTTGCAATCATCTTGAAATGAAAGAATCTCGTGTTAGTATCGGTTTATTTTATGTTGGTGATTCTAGATGCTTGCCGCTTCCTCGCTCTTTCAATCACTTCCAATCCCATGATCTTCCTCTTGAGGTTGGTCCTCCGGTTGATCTCTGCCGGAGTGAGGTCTCTATTTTCTTGGGCAGAGTCTAATTGTAGTACCACATCCATTGCCATGTGCAGCTTCAACTTTAACTCTGATATAATTGTTTGGCTCTATTGCCTTAGCTTCTTGGTTGTATTGATCAACTTTTGGCCAAGGAGGTGCAATGTCTGTGGGTTGGGTTGGTTTCATGCATCAGCAACCACTTCTTGGAAGCTAGGAAGTTTTATCAAAAGATTTTCAAACTTGAAAGATCGGGGTCTTGAGGGGCCAGAGTGATTGGAGAGTAACAGCGGGTAGTGATTGGAGAGAGAGGTGACCAGAGCATGCAAGACATGTTGTTCCAAGCATATCCTAGTCTGTATTGCTGAACACACATGTAAGGATCAAGTGACCGAGAAGGGGGGTGTTTGAATCGGGCACTTACACTACTAGGCGAAATTCTATCTCTTCCTAGTTTCTAGCAAAACTAGCAAACAACTCCTAGCAAGAATGGTCTAGAAGAGTAGGAACAAGCTAAAAGACAACCTATCAAGCTAGTAAGAAATCCGGCACGAGAGCCACCAAGAGAAGCAACTAATCAATCTATCACATTACTCACAAGAAAGTAAAAAGCGGTAAGGAGAAGGGTGATAGAGATGCTCAGCAATTTTTCCCAAGGTCTCAAAAGGTTAGCGCCTTACGTTAATCCTCCTTGAACCACTCCCGTCGGAGCCTTGGTTCCTCCTGTCGTTCTCGGAACGATGCTTACAAAGGTATGCTTGACTACCGGAGTGAAGACACCAGCGGCCCGACTGTCGCACACAATACTCAAACGCTAGAGCAAACTTCCAAAGGCTCGGGCGCTCCTTCTTAGTGTCCCTTTCAAGCGAAGGACCCGAAACCGCGTACAAACTTAATGTCGACTTCCACAATCTTCTCAGAAGCTCGGACAACAACGCCTAACTGGTCTAGGCTGCCATAGACCAATAGTTACACGCCAAAGACACTCTTCTCAGCCTCACAAGCTCTAGGAATGCGTGAATGCTCTTTGCGACTCTTCATGAGCACTCAAGATCTCACTAGATGCTCTCTTGTGCCCCCATGATGAACTTTGGCTCTCAACAAATGATCTTCAACTGTTCTAGCCGCGAGCAAGCTCCAAAATAGCTCCCCCAATGGTTTAAATAGGCCTCAAGCCTTGAAACAACTGTTAAGAGCTGTTGCCAAAAAGCTGTCTGCTTTTTGCAGTCACCGAACTGTTCGGTGACTGGGACCACCGGATTGTCCGGTGACTCATGGTCTCCAACTGGCAGAAAACATCATCTCTGAAATTCATTTCATGTGACACCGGACTGTCTGGTTCATACCATCACCGGACTGTCCTATAACCTTTCTGTTGAACTTTCAGAGACACCTCTTCTGGACACCTCCTCTGGGGCTCATCGGACTGTCCAGTGACTCATTCCTAATGACTTCAGAGAGCATCTCTCTCCGGACCTCGAGCTCCTGCACTCACCGGACTGTCCAGTGACTCCGGCTGAACTGCCTCCAAAAAACCCCTTCTCTGGACTCCTGGCTTCGACCATCACCAGACTATCCGGTGGCACCGACGAACTGTCTGGTGACCTCTTTGACTGCTGGAACTTGACTTCTTTAAGATCTTCAAGCTTTCGGCTGCAATTCTTGACATCTTCAAGCTTGCACTGATCACTCAAATGCCTCAGAGAACTTAGAGCATCCACACACCCTAATTCTTGTAAAACTGAGACGAGTGACCCGACTCCTCTTAATTGTATCGGTATTTACTATAGACTCAAGGCCTAAAAACTAAGCCACACATGGCTCTAGATCATCCTTAGCCTTAGACCAGCTCCCTCTTTGAAAACACGTCGGAGATTTGAACAACCTTGAAGAAAGCAACTCGTAGAGGATAGAATAGTGATGACAAACCTGCATCCAACGAGTTAGTTTATGGTTCTCATTCAATCACCAAAATTATTCATATCTTTGAGGGGCTTCAATGGTCATGAAGCTAACAATCTCCCCCTTTTGGTGATTGATGACAACCATGATGCAAATGATCGAGATGGTACAAAAGGTAGGAATTGAAGCACGAGACAGCCTTAAAGGAAAATGCATGGGCACAAGTTGTCTTACCATCTCTTGCCAAGAAGTCCACAAATATGCACGAGGTTTCATACCTTAACTTCGGAGCTCCCCCTCGATAAGTGCATTGCTTACTTTCTTCATATGCCTTGATTTGATTGGTTTTCTTGAGTGTAACTTCATTCATCTTCAAATCTTTGATTCCTTTGGCTCCCTTTACACTTCTCCTATAAATAGATGTGTGTTGAGCAATATTGCGAATAATTGGTTCAAAAATCAGAATGTATACAAATGTCATATAAATATCTGGTTAGAAAAGATTGTGACGATTTAATTCGTCACAGAAGTCTGGGCCAAGGTTGGGCTTGGGCTATTTTGTGATGATCTGGAAACGTCACAGATGTATCAATCTGTGACAAAAATTAGAAAAAACGTCACCTGAGTTAATCTATGACGCGAGATACATGAGGAAACATTTTTTCATCACAGATCCTGTTTAGTGACGATTTTTCTTCAATCTATGACAAAACATGAACGTCATAGATTACCACATTTTTTGTAGTGAACAGATTTAGAGGAATAGAAAAGATTACTCTCTTTGTTTTCTTGACCGCTTCTTCTTATCACAATTTTCTTCCTTGATCATTACCTTTTTATCATCTTCATTTCTTTCCATTACTCTCCCCAATCTTCATTTGATTCATTAATATCTTCTTCACTTCTCTCATCATCTTCATTTGATCATCATCTCTATTTCTCTCCCCCTTTGTCATCTATCAACCAAAAAAGAAAAATCACAAAGAAGGAGAATAACAAAGAACAATAATTATGATGAGATATGAGACAATATTACTGGATCTTTTCTTTTACGATTCTTGTCCAACAACTCCTTATGTCTTGATCGCCTTCTTGATTCAAGGCTCCTTCTCCCCTTGAGTTAGTATATTTCCTACAAAATGGTCATCCAAGAAACTTTCTCTTCTCTCAACAAGAGGGGGTTAGTGATGCATATGGGAATGTATGAATCATAGTCTTTGAGCCGCGTAAGTATATTTAATCTTAGAGCTCGATAGATCATGATTCAATGGTATGAAGCTCACAATTGCTATGAAGGAGTCTAAGAGCAATCAACTTATATTGTTTATGAGCAACTCCCCCTAGACTCGTGCTTGACGTCAAGACACTAGCTGCAATGCATGAAATGCACATGAATGCAAAACAAGAGTAAAAGATGCATGCAAACGAAGAAGAAGGACTAGAAAAGAAATACCCTCATCATATTTGAATCCCCTCGCAAGCTTACTCACTATGACCCTCATCTCCTAGCCTTGGGCACCCAGTGAACATTCTTCCCAAGCTCTCTATAATCATTGCTATTTTGAAAAGGTTAGATGATGGTCCTACAAAACAAGAAGAGCAACAAAAACAAAGCAAACACAAGCAAACAAGTATATACAAAGGAAATGCCAAGCTTTGGAGGTTACTCAAGTGAAGTCTGAAAGATCAACAATATTGAGCTCTCCTCTTAGCCTGTTGAAATTCTTTTCATCAAGGGGCTTATGAATATGTCAGCCAATTGATCATTTGTCCTCACACTTATAAGCTCAATATCTTTTTTGGCAACATGATCCTTTATGAAATGATGCTTAACCTCAATATGTTTAGCATGCCCATAATTACCCTTATGAAATGCCATATTGATTGCACTCTCACTATCACAATAGAGAGGAATTTGATTGTATACCAATCCATAGTCCATGAGAGTTTACTTTATATAGAGAAGTTGAGCACAACAAGCACCGGCTGCCATATATTCTGCTTCGGCCGTTGAGAGAGCCACAACATTTTGCTTCTTAGAGCTCTAAGCTACCAATGATCTCCCAAAAAATTGACATCCACCGGAGGTGCTCTTTCTACTTACTTTGTAACTGGTGAAGTCTGAATCGAAATAGCCAACAAGATCAAAATCTTCATCTTTTGGATACCAAAGGCCCATAGTTGGTTTATACTTGAGGTACCTAAGAATCCTTTTGATAGCCTTGAGATAAGATTCTTTAGGGTTAGCTTGATAACGGGCACATAAGCATACACTAAACATAATATCTGCGCGAGAAGCGGTAAGATATAATAAAGAACCAATTATAGATCAATAAACCTTTTTATCAACTGATTTACCACTCTCATCCGAGCCAAAAATACCATTTGTGGCCATTGGAGTCTTGATTAGCTTTGAATCCTCCATTCCAAAGCGCTTGAGAAGATCTCTTGGGTACTACTCTTGATAGATGAATGTTTCATTTTTCATTTGCTTGACTTGAAATCCTGAAAATAAATGAAGTTCACCTATCATGGACATCTCAAATTCTTTGGCCATTAGATCATGAAATTCAATATTATAAGCTTCATTAGTAGAATCAAAGATAATATCATCCATATATATTGGACAAATAAAAAGATCATCATCAACATGTTTAGTAAAGAGAGTGTTATCAATACTCCCTATCTTGAAGCCCTTGTCGGTGAGGAAATCTCTTAGCCGCTCATACCATGCCCTTGGTGCTTGCTCGAGTCCATACAACACCTTCTTCGACTTGAAGACGTGATCCCGCTTTGGAACTCGAATCCAGGTGGTTGCTCAACATAAACCTGTTCATTAATATACCCGTTAAGGAAAGCACTTTTCACATATATTTGATATAATTTGAAGTTGAAATGTGAAGCATAAGTGAGCAAGGTTCGAATTGACTCAAGTCGAGCCACAGGGCAAAAGTCTCGTCGAAGTCCACCCCCTCAACTTGAGAATAACCCTTGATGACGAGTCTTGCTTTGTTCCTCACAACATTCCTGTTCTCATCTTGTTTGTTCTTGAAGACCCATTTGGCACCAATGATATTCTTGCCCTTTGGCCTCTTCACCAATTCTCACACTTGATTCCGCTCGAAGTTGTTGAGCTCCTCTTGCATAGCCAACATCCATTTGTGATCTTTCACCGCCTCATCGATATTCTTGGGCTCTATCAAAGACACAAAAGAGAAATTCTCACAAGCAAAGTTAGTCGCATCATCATCATTAGTATCATTAGTATAATTCAGCTTATATTAATTTCTCCTAGTCTTTAACCCTTGAGAGGGACTCTCAATATTCAAGTCACTTTTGTGAGCTCGAAGAATGGGTTTGTGCCTCTTTGGAGCCTCTTGATGTGGTGCTTGCGGTAGAGAGACATCTTGTGCATCTTGTATGACTTGCTCCTTGAAGGTCACGGTGTCTTGTAGTCAGAGCGAAGAGCTGCAATCTTCTCCAATTCTTGATGTCATTGTTGGGCATGGTGGTGTACCACTTGATGTAGGTGATCCTTGATATCTTGGGGGTAGAAGGCACTTGAGGTGGCTCTCTTGGTGCTCGAATACTTGATGGTTCTCCCACTTGAGTTGTTGATGTAGTGTTCTCATGTAGAGTCGTGGAGTAGTCTTCCGATGGCGGAGTAGAAGAGTTATCTTCTCTTGGTAGAACATCTCCTACGGGCATCTTCTGTATTGCCTCCTCCAAGGGTTCATCAACATCTACATCACAACTATAAGATTTTTTGTTCTCTTGAGAACCATTAATTTCATCAAATTGCACATCATATGATTCCTCAACAAATCCGGTAGTTGCATTAAAAACACAATAAGCTTTAGAGTTACCGGAATATCTGACGAGAAATCTAATGTCGGTCCTCTTCTAAAACTTACCAGGCCTCTTCCTCTTCTTGAAGATATAACATTTACTTTCAAAGAACCGAAAATAGCCCACATTCGGCTTCCTTCCCACCAATAACTCATAAGGGGTCTTCTTCAAGAGGCGATGTAGATAAATACGGTTTGAAGTATAGCATGTCGTGTTGATGGCTTCAGCCCAAAACATCTCCGGAGTCCCATATTCATCCAACATAGCCCTAGCAAGCGTGATGAGAGTCGGATTCTTCCTCTCTACAACACCATTTTGCTCTGGAGTGTAGGTGGTCGAGAATTCATGCTTGATGCTAAGATCACCACAGTACTCCTCAATGATAGAGTTTTTGAACTATGTCCCATTATCACTTCTAACCTTCTTGATCTTAGCTTCAAATTCATTTGAAGCTCTCTGAGCAAACTTCTTGAAATTTGTGATGGCTTGGGCTTTGTCTTCTAGAAAGATGGTCCATATATACCGAGAGAAGTCATCAACAATCACCATACAATAGAGATTACCCGCAAGACTCTTCTAAATTGTTGGTCCAAAAAAATCAATGTGGAGTAGCTCTAGAGGTCTTGAAGTAGACATTATGGTCTTGCAAGAATGAAGAGTTGCAACTTACTTACCTGGTTGACATGCACTACACAACTTGTCCTTCTCAAAAGTGACATCTTGAATTCCAAGAATTAAGCCCTTTTTGGTGACCTTCTTCAATTGACCCATTCCAATATGAGCAAGCCTCCTAGGACTTAGCAATGAGATAAGTTTGTGGCGCAACTTCACTTGAAGAGAAATCCACAATATAGAGATTATTGTACCGAAAACCATTGAATGTGAGGTCCAAAGATTTGTTGATCAATTCATCACTCTTATCATTGAAGAAGCATGTGAAACCAAGTTCACACAATTGAGCAACTGAGAGACGGTTGAAGCTCAATGATTCCACTAGTATGATATTAGAGATTATCAAGTCATTAGATATAACGACTGTGCCCAAGCCCTTGATTCTTTCCTTGGAATTGTCTCTAAAAGTCACTTTATCTTTATCCTCATCTTCCTTGATGGTGATGAACATCTTATGATTGCCGGTCATGTGTTGAGTGCAACCACTATCAAGAACTCAATGTTTGTCACCATTCTTGTAATTCACCTTGCTAGAAGCCATGAGACATGAGGTGTTAGTATCCAAAATATTGCTAGATTCACTTGTACTAACCGCGACAATGAGAGCAACTTCTTGAGATGAATTTTGTTCCTCGGAGCACTTGAGGTGATCCTTCCGTGTGTCA
The DNA here is from genome assembly GCA_001602275.1 of Zoysia japonica. Taxonomy (NCBI): domain Eukaryota; kingdom Viridiplantae; phylum Streptophyta; class Magnoliopsida; order Poales; family Poaceae; genus Zoysia; species Zoysia japonica. Next base: position 2,135,709 of record BCLF01000046.1, on the reverse strand, counting down.
ACTTTCTTCTTGTTTTCTTAATCCATAGTGATATGATGCTTCTCATAAGAATTGATGATGTGTACGTGGTTCTCGATCTTCCGTCAGGTCATGATAACTCTCGATTTGGTGGAGATGCGACACACAATCGATCCGACCTCAAATCAACACGATTTAAACCCCGCAATCGCAGCACCACTTCTTCTCTGGTTATCAACCGTGCACACATGATTGACCTCACCAAAAGGATAATCCCAGCTTGCGAATCGAAGAACACAAGCAAAAACAAGGAAGAACGCAATTCAATTGCGAAGTCTGAATTAAATCACTAAGTTGGAAAACCAACAAACCGTCAAACGACGAAACTGTTTCATAACAGAGGAAAACTAATCAAAACCTATCTCTAATGATGGCGGCCTAATTATATAGAGTTTAGGACGACCTTAGGGGCAAACTCTAATACTAAAGGGCCTAAAAAAGATACACGGCCCAAAAGCCGAAAGATAGTGTCGCAGCACCCGGGGTAGTTTCTTGACATCATCTTGTTTTAATGATTCATGCAAATGTCGGTTGAATTTAGAGATGAGACCAGTACCGTTGGAAATGTTATTCTGTTAGCTTTCCAACCATATCTAGACTGTCCAAAACAGAGCTCGTATGAGACCGGAGCTTTCGTTTTAGTGTAGACTGCTCTTGGAGTCCGAGTCAGACTCAAACTTGAGTTGTTTAGATCTCCTCCGGGGTCGAACGTGTGGTTCTGATATTGAGCATTCTCCAAGTCCTTCTTCAAGCTTTTCGACTCTCTCCAATATTTCTAATCATGATAAAGTTATTAGATAGCAATCTATTCTCAAAGGAAGGAAGACATGTGTTTAGGAACGAGCTCACCTCTAATCTCAACTGTCGTGCGTGAGTTTCATCAATACTAATTTGAAGACTCTTGTGTGTATCTAAAGGAGTGATATCCTTATCATCCTGCCCTTCTTGTTTTGGAGAAGTCCTTAACCCTCAAGTTCATTGTCGGGACCTTGACTCCACCATGCCCTGCAACGTGCATGAAAAGGTGAAGGCCACGGGGTATTTGAATGCAATCACTTGGTGGCTCAAAGATCCTTATAATCTCATCATTCTCCCTGTTTTGATGGAAAGTTGTCTTCAACTTGTTCCCTTCGTTATCATGATACTTCTGCAAATGGTTAGTAACAGGAGGGCACAAATAGCTAGAAAGATCACGTGATGCAAACAAGGTATCTTTGCACACTGGAGCATCATATAGAGTATTTTTATCATAAAAATCAGCAAGATCAACTTTTGCCAAAATATATTTTTGAAATAATCCGCATGATCAGCATAATTAACATTCTTATAAGAAGCCATAAAATGTGTTGTCTTAAAAAAACTAGATAAACATGACATGGCCTTATATTTTGTATTTCTATAATCTAGTTTGTCATTTATTTTCACTATGTAAGAGGATTTTAAATTTGAGCAAATATAAACTCTATGCACCATAAAGACACCTCTAGAATCATAATTGTCTATAACATAAAAATTGGTTCTAGTTAACAAAGGCAATTCAAGTTTTGAAAATATCATCCTCTCTACTGTAGCAAGGTTACAAAAAGAATCATATTCAATATAACCCATAGTGTTTGGAGAAGATAACAATTTCAGCCCATCATTTTCACATGTAATTGGTGTGAAATATTTAATTTCAGCACTAGTGAATAGATAAAAATTAGGAGTATCGAATTCATTCACTTCTTGTTGCATAGGAAGAATAGAAATATCTACACACAATCTTTCCTTATCACAAGAACGAGTGGGCAAATCAAACATTAACAAGGATAAATGGATAAAAGGTGATACTAGCGGTTGCTTTATAAAAGTAGGATAGCAAGAAATTTTAGCGCAATAAAAATATTATCACCTTTGTAGATCGATGTGCAATAAGTTTCTTCTCATTTTCAGCAATACTTTTTGGCGTGTTATCATCCGTCTCATCTTGGGCTATGCTTGAACATTGCGTATCTCTTCTTTCTCTATGTATGTATCACTTTCATCTTCTTGTTTGATCTCAATTTCCTGCAAAATGTTAGATGCAATAGGAGGTACAGTATTAAGCTCCTTCTCCAAAGAGTGTTCGTCACAACTAGACATAGATTTCAAAGATGTATCAACAAAAATTTCTCTCATTAAAATTTTAGCATCACTCCATGTTCGAGGATATTTTTTGTTATATATAAATGTTGCCACAAAGTTAAATCATGATCAACTAATGCACGACCAACATTCAAAAGCTTTCTCCTTTCACTCATACGGCATTGTCCAAATTGATTATCCATCTCTCTTTCCTAAGCAAAATATTTAATAGAATGTAAACCATCATATAACGGACGAGATGAAAGAATATAATTACTCGTGGAAGGAGATGATGTAGCAGTGGTCTGAACCTCATGTGTCTTTTGATTACGTGCGACATCTCTTTGCGGTGGATTACATCTCTTAAGGCTTGCCATCATATTCTTCACAATCTCAACGTTTTTAGTAAAGTTTGCATCGAAATTATCAAAGACTCTTTGCAAAGCACTATTCACATTGTATTCAACTCTTTTTCTTCCTGTCATGGTTAGAAAAATAGCATATGGACATTACAAAATATTATTCTTACAGCTATAGTGGGATGGGTGCTTAAAATTCTAAAAAAAAACACCTTTCTGAGCTCTTTCAAGGTTCTTACCAAAGCAAAGCAAAAGATGGTGCAACCAGTGACAAGAGAAACCAGGGAGTCATAATTTCACAATTGCAGGGTCAAATATAGTGTTGATCCGAGGTGGATATGTGGAGCTTGGAGGGCTGAATTAATGAATTAATGATTAGTGAAAGACAATTCTATAACAGATAATAATATTGAATAAGTGTTCTAAGTATTATGTTATAGTTGTTGGCTCAATCTTATAAAAATCTAGATGTTACAAGAATATGAATGAAGATATCAAAGGGCAGCAACAACACAAATGATAAGGCTCCAGAAATCAGCAAACTATTCAGTACTTGAAAAATCAGCAAAAATTAATTCTCGGCTTCTATGTCTTCAAAATTTTATATTTTTATTTTATTTTTTTGATATTTTTCACTGAAACAGAAGCACAAAGGATGGTGAACTACCAAATTTCATATCAATATAATGAAAGATGTGGCCTAGAGAAAATCTAGAATTTCAGTTAAATCTGTGCTGAAACTTCGGAGTGCGAAAACAGAAACTTCTGTTATGAATTTGTTGAATCTATGGTCGTTAGAGGATGGAAAATTTTTTGTAGATATCTAAAAAGTACTTATATTTCTAATTTGGAGTTTAGAAACAAAATTTATGACTATTTATATGATGGATCTCCAAATCAGATTTTTTTAAAGGTCAAATGGGTGCGAATTTTATGGACGTTTTTGTGGATGATTGAGTAGCAGATAAGTATAGAGAGGTGGATCTATGAAAGTTGGATCTGGTTGTGATCGAAATATGGGTGGATGGGATAAAATTTCAATGGAAAAGAAACAATTAACTGATGTGACACGATAACAGATCTGAACACGATGTGGATGAACAATGAAGAAAAACACCTGAATACAAAAAGATCATGAAATCCAGCAACCAAAACACAAACTAAGGACACAAACTCAACACTACGAACTCTGAAATAAAATTATGCAAAGGCTAAACACAGCTTGGAGAAGGAAACACCTAACAATCTATCAATTTTTTTTTGTATTGCGGCTTTTTTGGACGATAAGATGAATGCAAAATAAAGAAGAATCGATGTGAACCTAACGGTATATCTGACGCTCTCATACCACTTGATATGTACGTGGTTCTCGATCTTCCGTCAAATCGTGATAACTCTTGATTTGGTGAAGATGCGACACACAATAGATCCGGCCTCAAATCAACAGTATTCAAACCCCACAATCGTAGCACCACTTCTCCTCTGGTTATCAACCGTGCACACACGATTGACCTTGCCAAGAAGGCTAATCCCAGCCTACGAATTGAAAAACACAAGCAAGAACAAGAAAGAACGCAACTCAATTACGAAATCTGAATTAAATCACTAAATTAGAAAACCAACAAACCGTCAATCGACGAAACTGTTTCATAACAGTGAAAAACTAATCAAAACCTATCTCTAATGATGATGACTACTGATTATATAGAGTTTAGGATGACCTTTGGGGCAAACCCTAATACTAATGAGCCTAAAAAATATATAGGCCCAAAGGCCAAAAGATAGTGTCGCAGCACCTGAGGTAGTTTCTGGATGTCATTTTGTTTCAACGTTTCCTATTGATTCCTGTCGAATTTGGAGGTGAGACCAGTGCCGTTGGAAAGGTTATCTTGTTAGCTTTCCAACATATCTAGAACATCGAAAACGGAGCTCGTATGAGACCGGAGCATCCATTTTAGTGCAGGCTGCTCTTGGAGTCCGAGTCAGACTCGAACTAGAGTTGTTTGGATCTCCTCCGGGGTCGAACGTGCGGTTCTGATATTGAGCATCTCTAAGTCCTTCTTCATGCTTTCCTTGACTCTCTCCAATATTTTTAATCATGATAAAGTTATCAGGTAGCAATCTATTCTCAAAGGAAGGAACTAATCATGATAAAGTTATTAGGTAGCAATCTATTCTCAAAGGAAGGAAGACATGTGTTTAGGAAGAGCTCACCTCTTATCTCAACTGTCATGCGTGAGTTTCATCAATACTAATTTGAGGACTCTTGTGTGTATCTAAAGGAGTGATATCCTCATCAATTGATCTAACCTACAAGCTTATCAATGTGAGTGCACAGATTTTTTGGAGCTTCATTAGGTAAGACAATAGTGTTATCATGCTCATCACATAGAACTACATAAGAGTCTCCTAGCAAACTACTAGCAATAGCATTATCATCAAGAAGTAAATGAGAGCTAGTAGAAGTAGAGTCTACCCAAACCATGGGCTCAAGAGTATGATGAGCATGTACTCCAATGATCTCGCTTGAGGTGGAAGCATTTAGATTCTCCTTCTTAGATGAAGCTTCATGAGAGACACAAGAGCTAAAAATCTTCTTGAGAGGAACTTTTTAATGGATTCATCATGAGAGATCTTAAGTGCTCATTCAAAGGAATTGATCTTTTCAACAAGATCACACAATCGTAGCATGGTAGCACCTATAGATTCACCATCAAGAGTTCTAAAATGAGTGTAGCCATCTATGAGCTCAAGATAAGTAAAATTTTCATTCATGATAGCACTTAAAGAGTTGCTAGATGAAGAGTTTGAAGAGTTGTTTATGTTAGCACTCGAATTCTTCGGTTTTGTGGCATGTAGGTAGCTTAGAAAGCGATTCTTCTATGAGCCACTACCGGACCCCGTTGAAGAACTTGTCTTCATCACTCTCGATCACTTCTGAAAGGTGGTTAAGCGTAAAAGTGAGCACTTGGCTCTGATACCACTTGTAAGGATCAAGTGATCGAGAAGGGGGTTGAATTGGACACTTACACTACTAGGCCAAATTCTATCTCTTTCTAGTTTCTAGGAAAACTAGCAAACAACTCCTAGCAAGAATGGTCTAGAAGAGTAAAAACAAGCTAAAAGACAACTTATCAAGCTAGTAAGCAATTCGGCACGAGAGCCACCAAAAGAAGCAACTAAACAACCTATCACACTACTCACAAGAAAGTAAAAGCGGTAAATAAGGACAAGGGTGATAGAGATGCTCAGCTATATTTCTCGAGGTCTCGAAAGAATGGCGCCTTCCCCTAATCCTCGTTGAACCACTCCCGTCGAAGTATTGGTTCCTCCTGTTATTCTCGGAACGATGCTCACAAGGGTATGCTTCACTCCCGGAGTGAAGACACCGGCGGCTCGGCTGTTGCACATAATACCCAAGTGCTAGAGAAAACCTCCAAGGCTCGAGCGCTCACTCTTGGTGTCCCTTCCAAGCGGAGGATCCAGAACCGCGTACAAACTTGATGTCGACTTTCAAAATCTCCTCGGAAGCTCGGACGACGTCGTCTAACCGGTTTAGGCTGCCATAGACCAAGGATAACAAGCCAAAGACACTCCTCTCAGCCTCACAAGCTCTAGGAATGCGTGGATGCTCTTTGCTACTCTTCACAAACACTCAAGATTTCACTAGATGCTATCTTGTGCTCCCTTGATGAACTTTGGCTCTCAACAAATGATCTTCAACTATTCTGGCCGCGAACAAGCTCCACAACAGCTCTCCCAACGGTTTAAATAGGCTCCAAGCCTTGAAAGAACCGTTAAGAGTAGTTGCCAGAAAGCTGTCTGCTTTTTGCAGTCATCGGATTGTCCGGTGACTCCTAGTCTCCAACTGGCAGAAAAACATCCTCTCTGAAATCTATTCCATGTGATACCGGACTGTCTGGTTCATACCATCACCGAACTGTCCAATGACCTTCTCTTTTGGACTTCCAAAGACACCTCTTCTGGACACCTCCTCCGGAGCTCACCGGACTGTCCGGTCTCTGACTGACGGACTGTCCGGTGACTTCTTCCTGATGACTTCAGACAACACCTATCTCTGGACCTCGAGCTCCTGCACTCACCAGACTATTCGATGAGTCCCGTCGGAATGTCGAGTGACTCTGGCTGAACTGCCCCCAGAAAACATCTTCTTTGGACTCCTAGCGGCGACCATCACCAGACTGTCCGGTGACTTCTTTGACTGCTGGAACTTGACTTCTTTAAGATCTTCAAGCTTCCAGCTGCAACTCTTGACATCTCCAAGCTTCCACTGATCACTCAAGTGCCTTAGAGAACCTAGAGCATCCACACACCGTAATTCTTGTAAAACCGAGACGAATGACTCGACCCTCTTAATAGTACAGATGTTTTTTATAGACTCAAGGCCTAAAAACGAAGACACACATGACTCTAGATCATCCTTAGCCTTGGACCAGCTCGGCCTAAAAATGAAGACACACATGAATCTAGTTCATCCTTAGCCTTGGACCAGCTCTCTCCTTGAAAACACGTCGGAGACTTGAACAACCTTGAAGAAACCAACTCGTAGAAGATAGAATAGTGATGACAAACCTGCATGCAACGAGTTAGTTCATGGTTCTCATTCAATCACCAAAATCATTCATACCTTTGAGGGGCTTCAATGGTCATGAAGCTAAAAACACGGTCTAGCTTGACTAAGGTGGGCCTGAGTCTTTCATTGCTCTATGTATATTTTCTATTTTGCAGATGAATTTCCTTGAGTTCACAATGGTTCAGAGTGGCTCTGAATCGCCTCATTTGTGTTAGGTTGAGGTTTGAGTTATTTTTGTCGGAGGCTCTATTTATCTAATTGAAATCTTTGAGGATTAGCCATCTTTCTCCCGATAGCAGTTCGAGCCGCTTGATGTGTCTGAGGAATATGTTTTTCCATTGTTTCTAGTTGGGCCATGGACTGTTGTTTGACGGAAGTTGGTGTTGCATTACTTGATGGTGATTTGGGCTCAAATAGACTAGCAGCCAACCTGGATGTCTTGAGCATCAATAAAGTTGTCGTTCCATAGAAGCAGAATCCCCCTCTTGTTCTTCGGGATGGCTTACAAGGAAAGTTGTTAAGTTTGTAGCCTACCAGGTAGGATTCTAGTGATGTATCAATGTTTCTCAATTTGGTTTCCTGTAGACAAGCCAACTGACAAATTGTTGCGGAGATGGTTTCATGTACTGTGACACATCTTGCTGCAGAATTTAGCCCCTTTACATTCCAGCAGATTGCGTCAAATTTTTTTTATAGACATAAAGAACAGTTGTGCTCACTAGTAGCCATGTTGGCTTAAGCCTGTAACCCGGACACATACAGTACAGACAACACATACAGGCAAGAGCTCTGAAATTGAGACTAGCACGCACCATACTGATGAAGTTGACAAAATAAGTTCCCACATACAAAAGGGCGCTGCACACGAAATGGGACAGCAGTGCGGAGACACAGTTCAACATAGCTTGCATGGATAACTTAACATAACGGAAACTTGTGGTCTTCTGGCCAGCTTGTGGCTCTGGCCTAGCTGCTCCCGTTCGGAGCTTCCTCCTGGACGTCCAATGCACTCAGACCTGCAATTTGCATAAGAACCGCGTCGAAATGTGCCACATTGTTGTCAAGGTTGGAGATGGCAGTGAGAGCTTGTAAGCTTGATGAACTTTGAAGTCTCCTAAAAGGTATGAATGGATTTTGGTGATTGAGTGAGCATCATAGGTAAAAGTTGTGATTGTAGGCAGCCCCCAAATTTCTACGTCAACAAGGTGAGTTTTCTCGATGGATGATAAGGACGATCTCAAGTTGAGGAGTATCGTGCGTTGGAGGATCAAGGCTAAGGGTTACCTCAAGAGTCCACAGGATTGCCGGTACTGTAAAAGAGGGGGGTAAGTCATTTGTTCTCGGGTCATACAAGTTTTAAGAGGTATAAATGCTCTTAGTTACCTTAGAACACACTTAATATGGTCGAGGAAGCGAAGTGGATGAAGCCAAAGTCAAGATAAAGATGAAGACCCAAGTTTCTGCTTCACGAGCAGTCACTGGATAGTATAGTGAGGTCATCAAACAGTCCGGTGAGCCAAGAGATCGATGTCCAAAAGAGGAGATTTCTGGAGCCTTAAGTGGAGAAGTCACCGAACAGTCCATTGTCCCTAAAGACAAAGTCCAGAAGAGATGTCTTTGAAAGTCGAAAAGTGATAGTTACTAGACAGTTCAGTATCATATGGAATAGATTTCAGAGAGGGTGTTTTTTTTAGACTTGAGAAATATGGAGTCAGCGAATAGTCTGATGGTGCACCGAAAAGTCCGGTGTGAAGAGCCACGGGACAGTCCAGTGACTGGATAAAGCAGACAGCTTTATGACATCGTATTTCAATAGTTGTTTCTGGGCTTAGAGCCTATTTAAACTATAGAGAGGGACATTTTCCAATGTGCTTGAGTTCTGAATTGCTAGAGCAAACTTGTGAGAGGCCAAAAACACCAAGGAGAGAGCACAACTCAAGATTGGAGATCTTTTGTGCTAGTAGGAGAGTGAATAGGAGCATTCATATACTTCTAGAGCTTGTAGTGCTTTGAGTAGAGTGATCTTTGCCTATTACTGTTGGTTTGTTAGACTAGAATGGCTAGGAGCCGGTGTTCGAACTTTCGAGGAGATTATGGAAAACGATGCCAAGTTTGTGGGATCGCTGATGACTTCACTTCAAGAGTGAAGCGTACCATAGAGAGCATCGTTCCGAGAACGACGGGAGGGACCGGTACTCTGCGGGAGTGGTCCAACGAGGATTAGAGGAAGGCCTCAACCTTTCGAGATCTCAAAAAATTCGCTGAACATTCTCTTGACTTTCTTTTTTAGGTTCTACATTTCTTACTTGTTGAGTAGAATTATGGGTTGCTTTGTGATTTCTCTTGGTGGCTATTGTGCTAGTGTTTGTTTGTTACCTTCCCATCTCACTAGCATTATTAGCGGTCTTGTCCTACAAGAATTGCATAGATTGTTCTCGTTATGATCAAGTCTTATAGTTTTAGTTTATAGCGAAATTGAGTTCCATAAGTCCACCGATTCAACCTCTGCTTCTCAGTATCTTTGATCCTTACAAATGGTATCGGATCCAAGTGCTCACTTTTGGACTTCACTGACTTGAGTAAGAATGCCAAATGGGATGGAGCATTCACATGTGTTTGATGGGAATGATTTCTCATATTGGAAGCCTTGTATGCAAGTCTATCTAGATTCAATCGATGAGAAAGCATGGCTCGTAACCCAAAACACTACAAATGAGAATGAGAGATTATATCCTATCTTTATCAAGTTCAATGCTCAAGCCAAGAATGCCATCTTTGATTGCATATCCAAGAATGTTTTCTCTAGGATCAATGCATCATTCACCGCGCATGAAACATGGTCTCAATTGCAAAACATACATGAAGGCTCTGTCGAGCTAAGGAAGAGCACATTATATTCTCAAGAAAAAATAAGATTCTATCACTATGTTGCCACATGAAAAGGCTAATGATGTTTATTCTCGTTTGCATATAGTGGCAGAGAAAATCAATGTTGAGCTTCAAGAGAAAAATTGAAGACATTGAGATCATGAAGAAGTTATTGAGGATGTTGCCGCTAAGCTACAACTCTATTGTCATGTGTCTTTTACAAACTAACTTGGCAAACTCCTTCATTGATGTGATGCTTGGGAAGCTTATGTAATATGAGGGATATATGTTGAGCACTTCCACCGACTTAAGCGCCCAAGAATCTTGCTCTTCAAGTTCAAGAATCTCCAAATGGCAAGAATAAAAAAAAGAAGAAGAAGGTGGAGGAGGATGAGGATGATCAGAGCAACAATTAAGACTTTGGGCTCCTAATGAAGAAGATATTTTGCTACGGAGGACTTTCATCCTCGAAGCGCAACTTCGGATGCTTCAACTGTGACAAGAAATGTCATTTCGCTAAGGAGTACCCCAAGACCAAGAAGGAGAGCAAGAAGTGTAACACCCCAAAATTTTCCAAAAGTCACGAATTAAATCAAATTCATAAATTTTCCTCAAATTATTTCAAAATGCCGAAAACTTCACTTAATTAGACAAATATAGAAGAAATATGAAATTTCAAAATTTCTAAAATACAACATTGTCAGGTGCATTGTTTTTACTTTTCTGCGAAGATTTTGGTTTTTATTTGAATTCCTGAGCTTTATTTTGGATTTAAATCTCTCTTTTGAAGTTTTGGGCCGGCTTTCCTTTTTCTCTTGCTTTCAGCCCAGCCCAACTCCTTCTCTCTACTATTCTTCCTCGCCGCGTCACATCAGCCAGCGCGCCTGCAGCTGCCTCGCCTAGCGCGTTTTCCCTTCTCGGCTCAATGCGTCTCACCCCCGGCTCACATCACCCCTACCCTTGCCATTTCGGTGCAACCGTCGCCCAGTCCCGTCGCCCGCCCTCCCGTCGCGTCCAAACTGCAGCCATCGCAGATAATCATCGCGCCGAAGAATCGGAGTACCGCTGTCGTCCTGTCCGCTCCACTCTGTTCCGTCGCGTCTGCCGATGTATATCATCGCGCTTGCGACTCCTATTTAACTGCTGCCACGTCCAATTCGCTGAGGAAGCGTCATGTCCTCCCTAGCTCCGTTGTCACGTCGCCGCCGATTGGTCGCCATTTGCCTGCGGCCCCAGGGAGCTCATCATTGCCCTGGTGACCACGAAAGACTCGCTGCGTCGTGCGCAAGCCACCACTGTCCGCATTGTCCAATCCTAGGATGCCCGGCGCCGAGGGTTGGTTCGCTCACCTGTCCGTGACCTGAATCTGCTCCGTCCGCCTATAAAAAGGCCACCAAAGCTTCGCAAAACCATTGCACCACCTTGCTCCCCATTTACCCTTGCTTTTCCCATCGGATTGTCGCCGCCCACCGGAGCACCATCATCAGCGGCCGCCGTCACTTGATCAGCCTCGACAAGCTCACCGGAAGGTTCACCGGGCCATCCTGATGCCTCCGGCCCTTTCTTTGGCTGTTTGCGAGCTGTTTCGGCCTCTCCGCAGTGCCGCCGTCTCTTTCACCTGGGGCCACCCGCAGGCACCAATCCGCCTCGCCGCCATTAACGAGAACCCCCTGACGAACTTCCCCGCTCTCACCTCCTGCCCGGATGATGAGATCATATACATAACCTCGTGGCTTCCATCTTTTGAGATTTCTAGAGGGCATGGTGGCATGGCTGGTTTTAAACCTGTGCTGAAGTTAAGGACGATTCCAAATCAAGTGGGGGAGGATGATGAGATCACATACATATCCTCGTAGCCTCCACCTTTTATGATTTCAGTAGGGTATATTGGAGTGGCGCTTTTACAATCTGAACTTGAGTCGAGGACGACTCTAATTCAAGTGGGTGAGGATGATATAAACATCATATCCTCTCATGAGGATTTCAATGGAAATATTCGCACACGGTAGATTCAGACTGCAAAACAGTACAAACTTACAACGAAAGCCACGACTTCATATGGAATCTAATTTGGATGTTTAAGTACATTCTAGAAAGCTCACAAAGTCTAATTTCAAATAGATCGAGCCTCACCTTCATATCATATCAGAGTCAGCACCAGTCATCATTCTAATACAAAAGGTGCTGCGTCACCCCAACTTGGCCCATTGGCCCGTGTATCAAGTTAGCCCATTAGGGACGCGTCTTAGGGTTTGATGACGACCCCAGCACCTCTGGTCTCCATCCGAGTGCGTTGCAATAACAAAAGTGCTCTAATATCTACTATCTAAAAAACATAAGTTTATCGTTTGAGACTAGTTGTTGCATACTACATAGGGTAGGAACTTGTTGCTTTATAGACCTGCCGTACGTAGTCAACTAGCGTCTCTCTTGGTACTTGGTGTGTGAATCTTTCCGTTGCTTGCATTGAGTCATGTTTTTCACAATTTGCGACGTTTCTTCCTTGTAGCAGCACTTATTCAACATTTGATTTGCTGAACTGATTATGCTAACCCTTGCTACAATGTGAAACTACCCTAACTTCATAGATTTCTATAACAAATAGAGTTTGTGTCCCTGACAATCGCTCAACCAATCTTCGCAGGTTGAGATCGTTGGTTGCAAATCACCCCTGCTGGTTTGGTAAGAACATGTAAGAACTTGGTTGAGCAAGCTTGAGAGAAACCAAGTTGGACACAACCTAGCTCGTTGTCAATTTGTTTTGCGGTTTACTAATCATGATAGGCACAATCAAGAAAAAGGGAGCTGATGGTTTACACCCCCACCAAGATGTGCAGATGCTTCAACATGAGGTAAATGATTATATTTTGCAAGTCCTCAGTTCATCAATACCTTTTTTTGCTGAAAAATTTAATCCTCATGCATACATTGATTGGGAACTAAATGTAGATAAAGAATTTGATGCACATGACTTGTCTGAAAAAGAAAAATTTACATTGCCTCAAGTGTTTTACTGAAAATGCTTTGCTTGAATGGAAATATATTTGTAGGCACAATAAAGTTTCAGAATCTTGGAAAGACTTCAAATGTCATTTCAGAGATATTTTTGTTCCTAAATTTTATGCTCATCATTTGCATGCCAAATTAGAAAACTTGAAGTAGGATAGTATGACTGTTAAAAAAATACTTTCATTACTTTAAGGTTTGTGTCATGTTTGGTGGCAATGAGTAGGTTTAGGAAAGGTCTCAATTCTGAAATTCAAATTTTACTTATTTGTCAAACTTACAGCTCAATCTCTCACTTGTTTTTGCTTGCTTGTATTGCTGAAAATCAACTTTTATCATCTTAAGATACAAGCAAGAATAACCAAGATCGCTAATCTATGGAATGTATTACTGATATGCCTTTTTCACAAGAAGAATGTGATAAAGATGAGTTGTGCGATACTATATCTCTTACTAAAACAGCACAACTAGATAGGGATCACTTGTCTGTTTTTTGTCCTATGCCTAACATCGTGCAGGAGAGTGAGAATAAGGCTGAAGAGGACGTTGTGCTAGTTCCTGAAGGAAGGGACAATGATGCTTGTGTGGCCCCTACTATATTCCAGGAGAGTGAGAAAAATGAAACACACTATGAGTCCCTCACGCATCTCGATCCTCTCATGCTGCATGTTCCGAACTGCAATTTCCCAATGTTCATACTAGTGTTTTGCGATGCTTAGTTGAGCCTCAAATGACTTATGCTTTGTTTCGTAATGCACATTTGTCCTATGATTGTATCAAGTTGTGTGAACAAGTTTTGTTCATCCCACAATCAGAATTAGGGCATGGTGTTCAAAATGTTGCACTTGAGTACACACCTTTTGAGGATAGGTCTCTGCGTTGCACTGATATGAACGTGAAAAATTTTGACCTCAAATCTTCTTTAACTTCTTTAGGTTATATTAAATTTGATGTTCCTTGTAACCTAAATTATTTGGAGAAGATATTATTTAAGAATTACAGTTTGCAATGTTTTAGATACTGTGTTTTTCATGCAATTGGCAAATATGATAACATTGAAGATTTCTTGGTGTCTAAAGTATTCATACTTACTAATCTGAAATACCGTTTTAAAACGCTAAAACAGGATCACACAACACATGCACTAACACTAACAATGCCTTGTAAAATTTCTCTACTTTTATGATCTATCAACAGGAGCAGCTCATAAAGTAGAAGTTGTTGTTGTGGTGAAGCTACGTGCTCATCACTTGTCCCAACATGACAGTAAAAAATTTTGCCGACCGCTGGATCAAGCCGAGGATAGCTTGCTATAAAGAAGGGGAGAATGATGAGATCTTTGCTGCACTACTTGACCGCATCAAAATACCCTTGTGGCCGCCACCTTTCATGATTTCTGGAGGGCACGTGGAGTGGCGGTTCTCCAATCTGAAATTGAGCCTAGGACGACTCTCAATGAAGCGGGGAAGGATGATGAGATCACATACATACCCCTGCGGCCTCCACCTTTTGAGATTTCTAGAGGGCATGGTGGCATGGCTGGTTTTAAAACTGTGCTTGAGTGGAGGACGACTCCAAATCAAGTGGGCGAGGATGATGAGATCACATACATACCCCCTGTGGCCTCCACAGTTCATGATTTTAGGAGGGCATATTGGAGTGACGATTTTACAATCTGAATTTGAGTCGAGGATGACTCTAATTCAACTGGGTGAGGATGATGTAAACATCATATCCTCTGATGAGGACTTCAATGGAAATATTCACATATGGTAGATTCGGACTGCAAAACAGTATAAAGTTGCAACGAAAGCCATGACCTTATATGGAATCCAATTTGACATTCTGAAAAGCTCACGAAGTCTATTTTTGAATGGATCTAGCCTCACCTTCATATCATATTGGAGTCAGCGTCAATCGTTGTTCTAATACAAAAGATGCTGCATCACCCCAACTTGGGCCGTTGACCTGTCAATCAAGTTGAGCCCTTAGGGGCGCGTCTTAGGGTTTGAGCATGACCCCAGCACCCCTGGTCGTCCTTCACCCTATTTAAAGGTCCCAGCCGCCACCAGAAACACTTAGATTTTCTTTGTTATAGTTTAGCTCTTATGCAAACTTTTTGATCTTTAGTTGTGTCTAACGACCACCTGTTAGACAGCTTTTGAGAACCCCACCTTTGAGATATTTCAGTTTGCCTATCTTGTTCTTGCTTGTTCTTCGATTGCTTGCAGGAATTAATCTTCGTGATCAGATTGATCTTGCCATGGCGGCGAGGTCAATAACCATTCGAAGTTACTTCTTCGATTGCTAAGGTGCACATGACCTGTTCGTTTGTAGTCAGATTGTGAGGGTCGACTCCATCAAATCGATAGTTATCCTCTCACCGAAAGATCGGACACCTCAAACCCCTGTCACCGGACCACATTCGTTGCACCAAAGGCTGTCGTCGACTAGCGCACCGGCAACCAGCTGCCACGGCAGCGCCGCGCCGAAAGCGCATGTCTCTGACCTATGGGCCCCTGGCCCACCGCAGTAACAGCCCCCGTCCGACTGTTAACTTGTTCCACTCCTTCGCGCACCCAGTCCACCTGCACCTGTTAATTTAGTGCAGGGTGCACGGCGCGGCACCACACTCGCACAGCTACGTTGGCCCACACGTCAGCCTTACGATAAAGACATTCTTTCATTGGATACACATAACGCTCCTTCACCTACCATAGATGGTCTAATCACATGAGCTCATGCATGATAACGGAATTTTACGGTGAGCTCGTTCCTAAATACATATCTTTCGTCTTTCGAGAATAGATTGCTGCTTAACGAATTTATTAAGATTAGAAACATTGGAGAGGGTCATGGGAGATGCTCAAGACCAGAAAGGCACTTTCAACACAGGAGAAGATTCAATCCAACTCGAAGTCGAGTTGCTCTCGGGTTCCAGGAGCAGTTCGTGTTAAAAGAGACGCCTAGGTCGCATATAGGATCCATTTTGGGCGTTCTGAATATGGATGGAAAGCTAAGAACACAACCTTTCCAACGGCACTGGTCTTATCTCCAAATTCAATGGAGTCAGCGAGAATCATTAAAAAAAGATGACATCCAGAAAGTGCCCTGGTGCTACGACACTATCTTCCGGCCTTTTGGGCCGTGTATCTTTCTTAAGTATTAGGGTTTGCCACTAAGGACGCCCTAAACTCTCTATAATTTGCAGCCACCGTTATTGGGATCAAATTTTTTCTTAGTTTTATTTGTTATCAAACAGTTTTGCCGTTTGACGGTCCGTTGGATTCCAACTTTGCGAGTTTAATTCAGATGCAATTGAGTTGCATTGTTCTTGCTTGTGTTTTTTTATTCACAGTCTGGAATTAGCCTTCTTAGCAAGGTCAATTGTGTGTGCACGGTTGAGAACCGGAGGAAAAGTGGTGCTACGATTGCGGGGTTCGAATCGTGTTGATTTGAGGTCGGATCGATTGTGTGTCACATCTTCACCAAATCGAGAGTTATCACCAACTGACAGAAAATCGAGAACCATGTACGCATCACCAAACCTAAAAAATGCTAGGTACACCCGCCATTGTACACAGAAAAATAAAAACAGACCTTTCCCTTAAGAAATAATTTCCAAAAAATTTCTATAAAAACCTTTTAACAAAAGGCCCTCCTGCACTGTTCCTCTACACGTAGACCCTCGGATTAATTAGTAAATATCAGGAGAGCGCATCCAATATCTTTCTAAAATTATAAAAAAGTCCTTCTCTTTCTTTTTACCGCCATATCTTGATTATACCTATGTTTCGCTTGATTCTTTCACCTTCATTATTTTTATCTCGAACTCTACCTCGCCAGAACCTTTGCTTTCATATTTTAGACCTATCTTTTGTTTATTTGGCTCTTATTTGGTTTCTTTTCTTGTTTTCCTTTCGTTTGCGGTAGTTTTACTTATCGTAATTTTTACGTATAGCTGACGAGGAGTTCGAGGAGGAGGAAGAAGCCAACGACCCCGAGTATGAGGAGGACCCCCGAAGAAGGATTGCAGGCAAGATCTAACCCCTTATCATTTTTATCCTATATTTTGCAGTGCTCCTATACAACCATATTACTTGCATGTGCTTATTTTACTACTTTAAAACCATTGAGTAGTTATTGTCCTATTTGTGACTACTATAAGTGATTTTGGCGAATCTAAGTCAAATATGTACTTTAATTCCTTTCATACTCTGTTTAAATACTTGTCCTTGTTAT
This sequence comes from Zoysia japonica, assembly GCA_001602275.1. Classification (NCBI taxonomy): domain Eukaryota; kingdom Viridiplantae; phylum Streptophyta; class Magnoliopsida; order Poales; family Poaceae; genus Zoysia; species Zoysia japonica. The sequence continues at coordinate 2,118,519 of BCLF01000046.1, read as the reverse complement.
CCTTAGGTTACCATCATTAAATAATTAATGATCGGTTTTAATCCCTTGCTACTAGAAAGCTTAGGAACCATTTTATTGCGATGCTTTCGCATCACCACACCCTCTATATACATGTACATACATCTTTTTATAAACCATGTTAAATGTGTTTTGGTATGTGTAAAGTAAAGCGGGGGAAGGGTGTTAGAGCAAGCAGTGTTAGATAAGGTGGTTGTGATTTCAATGGTTGTGGTCGAGGCTTGTCTATGTGCAAATGAGCTATGCGCTCCAGTAATGTTCTCCCGTGTGAATGTAGTGCTCGCCCTGGCCGCATAAGGACCAGTTTATTAGATCCCAAACTTACTGATTTCCGTATAGCCACAGAACCCGTCATGGACGAGACTTGTCCTCACTTCTTGGTGTTTCCACATCGAGCCCCTAGGTGGTTGTAGGACACGAAATACCAGGAGAAGGGACATGGCAGTATGATTCACATCCTGGCTTCGATGCATCTCCCGCGTCGTCAGTGGTCCTGTTTCCACTGCCGATATAGCCCTTGAGTGTATTCTTAGTGGCTCCAGGTAAAAGGACGTGAGAGCATGATTCACGATTCGGCTCTAGGAATATATATTTCGCGTCGCAATGGCTCTGCTTCACTAATGACATAGCCGCAGGGACATTTTGAGGGCGTCTTTGTGGTGATAGTCAGAGAAGATGTGACGAGCGTCATGTCGCTCGCCCAGCCAAGAGCGCATGGTCTGTGAGAAAAGTGTGCACCCGCTGTAGAGTTAAAACCTTTCCGGAAAGTCTGTTCCCACTGGTTATGGCACACTATTCATCTAGGCTCCCAATGATTAGTTTTTTGGTTTTACAAATGTGTGTGTTTTGGGAAAGTAAAGCTTTGTGCCAAGGCTGTTATGATCTTTGTGTCAGAAGGCCTGTTAAGAATTGTGGGAACTGACGAGATCGAAGTACTTCTCTTTCTCAGGTCCAACCAACTAAAATATGACAGATAGACTCAGGAAAAGGCTTTCGTCCGGTTAAAAAGCTTTTGTAGAAGGCCATGCATAAAATTAGCTTTCTTGCGAATAAACTATATAAGCTTTTACCTTGTGTCATCCATGTGCATTCTATACCCTTGAGTAGTGTTAGAGCTTACTGAGTAACTTTTGTACTCACTCTTGCTGCTTCAACCATTCAGAAGATGAAGATGAAGTCGGGGAAGTTAGTGACGATGTTTAGGCGTTTCGTTCTTCGCTCGAGTTGCATGTGGTGCTTGTGAATAAAGCTCTTTATGTGTGTTTGTGCGAGAGTATGATTCGCCCTACTCTTGTGGCTTGTAATTCGTAAGACTCTTTGTGTAAGACATTAAATTGGAATAACTTCCAAGACTATTGGATGGTATATGCGATGTACTCTCTGTGTATGTACGTGCCAACTACTGATCCAGGGATTGGTACAGTGCAAGTATTCCAAAAATGGGGTACAACAAGAAGCAAGCTTCAGAGTGGTGATGAAAACAAGCTCCCAAGAGGAAATTTAAGAAGTTTTTTGTCAAAGAGAAGAGCAAGAGGAAGGAGAAGAGGAAGTCACCGCACAAGGTTTACATTGTTGGTGGATGGCTAACCAATGATGATGATTCGAACTCCTCTTCAAGCGAAGATGAAGAGGTTGTGGGTACTGCTCTGACGAGCTCCACCAATGAGCTTCCACCACTACCTTTATGCTTGATGGCCCGAAGTTGCGAGGGATACATGGATGAAGATGTGATCTTGACGAAGAAGAAAAAGAGAAGGACTATGATGATGATGATGCACCAAGCTATTCCTCATATTTGAGAAGGCCAATAAGGTCATCATCAAGAACAACAAGAAAATTGAGGCGGTGACCAAAGAGTACGAAGTAGTTGTATTTTGAGTTCGAGAGCTTGAGGGTAAGCTTAATGCCCTAAAGCATTCTCATGGTGCTTTACGAGAATCCTATGTGTCTCTCAAGGAGAAGCACATAAAGCTAAATGAGAATCATAAGTTATTGGTCCTCACCCATAAAGCTCTTGACCTTGACTCTCTCTTTAACTCTTCTAAGCATTTCAATGAAGCATCTACTTTTTGTAATCTAACCCTCTCCAAGAGAGCATTACTTTTGAGCCTAATATTTTGAAGGAATACACGGAGCTCAAGAAGGAGAGAGAGGTCGTGATGGATGCATTTGAGCGGTTCACTAGAGGAAGACAAATTCAAAAGGATATCCTAAGTCAAAACTCAACAACCGCAACCACAAGGGTTTATAATCATATCCTTCCTCTATCAACATTATTGGCAACGACAACAACATCCCCGCTTGGATAGTCCCCGCTCATGGTAGATTACTACTATTGTGAGAAATGTTGTCTTGATGATCATCGAGCCAAGGATTATCCCAAGGTGAGTGTTTCAAAGATTTCCTTTTCCATGAGGATGTCCACTACAAGCTATTTAGGGTGAAGGATGGAAAAAATGAAAGTAAAACCGCTTGGACCTCCCTATGAAAAGAGGACAATTAAAAAGATTTGGGTCCCCAAGGTGATCGTTGACTGAGAGAGTAAGCCTAAACTCTCTTAGTTTCCAAGAAGAAGTTAAGGGACCTAGATGGTGGATCGTGAAGCTTGATTGGAAATCCAAGAAGTCCACCACATGTGCGATCGAGCTTCAACGTCAATTTACTCTTCAAGAAAGTTCTTTCTTTTAAATAGTATAGTAGCTTTCTTTGCTTGTCTTGTGTGGTAGTTAGGACTCCTTCATGGACTAGATGTTTACACGACCATGCATCATGTGTAAAAAGATGAAAGAAAAGAACAAAAAATTAGTCAATGTCTAACCATCTCAAGATATCCATGAGCATGGGGAAGAGCTTAAGAATGGTGGTTTGGCAATCTCAAGGTAAAACGATAGGTTCATGGTGAACAAGCTTGAGATGGGTCAAACTTGACATTGGATAGGTTTCTTTTATGAAATGTTGTTAAATTTTCTTGAGTCCATATGGCATATTTACGTAAAGATATTAACTAGGTTGTTGTTGCCATGCATTGCATATATGAACCACCGAGAAGGAGTTACGCTTGGAGAAAGTGACATGGTCGACATGAATTCACAAACTTCACAAGAGTAACCAAAGCAATTGTGAGCTTCATGCCCATTGAAACTTGTGTCTAACAATCTCTAAGATTCTCACTTACGCGGACCATGAACATAGGTTCATATATTCCCTTTTTGGATTCTTCTCACTTTTTTATCGTTGGATCTTATTGTGTTTTGTGAAACTATAAACCGTTCGAGGGTTATCTATTTGCAAAGCAGTGTTTCAGAGTTCCCTCGACATGTGTGGTATTTATTTGGTCTTCCATGAGGATACTTGAATTTTAGAAAGAAATTCTTTGATTCTGCTACTTTTTAGGTCTGTCCGACAAATTCACCGAATAGTCCGGTGTTCATATCTCTGTGCTCAGTCAACGCAGCAAAATTAGATAGACGATTGTCTCTCGACAGACACCAAGCATCCAGCTCTTTGTAGTCACTAGACAATCTTTTGAGACAGGGCAGTCCAGTGATCCTTTTGATTGGTGAAACCTCGTCCATCCATTTAGCTTTCTTTTAATCTCAGCCATCGATTTCTTTATGACCTAACCACATGTGTTTTCCTCTGTTCTTTCCAAAATTCTTGCATCCAACTGTCTTCAAAAGCTCCTCCATCGATGCTTGCCAACCACCGCCTGTACCTGCTCCAGCCACCGCGCACACTCGCCGCAACCTCAAGCACCTCTGCCAACCGCGCCTCTCGCCGTGTAGCGCCGCCGCACCCAAGCTCGTGCGCTGCCGCATCCTGCTCGCTCGAACCCAAGCCACCCGAGCCAGCGCTGCTCTGCCCATGTTGCCGCCACGCCACCTCACCACAGCACCCACCTGTGCCGCCTAGCTACCGCGCACCTCACTGCATAGCGCAGCACCCCAGCAGTCAGCGCCCACAGCTGCAACCTGTGCCCTAGTACTCTTGATATCACTCTTGATATCTTTACCCTTATGGTGCCTTTGGTTGGGGTGACTTTTGCAAAAGCCAAAAGCCCAATCAAAGGGGTGGACTTTTATAAAAATTCTTACGAGAAAACAGTTTTATCCTAGTACAAAAGCAAAAACAGATCTAGACTTGTTTTTGCCGGCTGTTTGTTTCGATTTATATATATATTATAATTATATAAGGACTCCGATGATTTAGCTACCAAATTATGGAGTCATTAAATAAAGGGAAGCTAACTGGATTTTATACGCTCTGATTTCGCCGAACACCTGCAGGTTTTTTCACGTGATTGTGCAGCACAAAAACCAACCATGGTTGATCTTAAATCAGTACTGTAAAATCTTTAGGCAGCATGTGTAAAAATCTTGTTGCGTTTGACCGCAGAATCTTTAGCAGAGCATATAAAATTCATCTTTTTTTTATCACAAGAAATCCACATTTTTGCTTCCCAGATCAAGTAATTTTGAACATTTGAGGTGTAAAATCTTAGTATATTTGACCTCAAAATTTGTTTGTCACCTCATCATCCACGGATTCTTAGTACATTTAGTCGCGAAAGTTTAAGATTCAAAGTAAATAAAATTTTGTAGCGTGTGGTACTCAAAGTGTATCAGACAAAATATTTTGAGCACAAATTTTAGGACTCACTGCGTTTGCTAAAAAATTCTTTTGAAATACCTTCAGTTACATGGCATGTGCCATAAAATAATCCTGCTGAGTGTAAAAAATCTAGAATGAGCATGCTTCACTTGGACCTGATTAGGTACGGACGTAAATTAGGTGCCGTGCAAATTATATTTTAGTTAGTATAATTACGTATGATTAGAGATTAGTTAAACGGTTGCATGTTAGCTACTTTGGCTCCATCTCACATGGAATGTAAGTGCGTACGTATGATCACAGAAAAGTGTAAGAGACTACCATCTCAGCATGAAATCTTTTTTATCATAGAAATTTCATCACGTATGATCCACTTAAACCTTCCCACAGGTTTAATTTGAATGTCACATCCGTTTTACATTTAGATAAACAGATTTTTATGGTCCTATATATTAACTTGTGACTCTAAAACAAAATGGTTGTGGGATATTTTAAGTGTTGACATCAAATGTTTTTTATTAGTTGACCACAATACTGTCACAGTGAGATCATAAAAATTATATCATTTGATCATAGAATCTAATTTTTGTAGCATTGAGGTGCGGTCGGCCGGTCGCAGATTAGTACATAATATTTATGTGCTTGTAGAACTAGTTCCATTGAGCATAAAAATTAGCTCTTCTTATTGTAAAAACTATTCTTTTGATCACAGATACAAACCGAAGATTGAGGCATAAAATTCTCTTTGAGCATAAAAAATAACCCGTTTGATCACAAAAGCTATTCGTTTTTGGATTGAGGCGTGGTTGCATCTTAGCAAGAGCTTCTCCAGCAGCATCTTAAACATGTCCCTAAATAAATATTTAGGTGGAAGAAACAAAAAAACGTTCTCCAACAGTCACCTAGAACCAATCCTAAACATTCGCTTCTCCCTAAACTTGACTTCCACCTCCTTACATCTGCTCATGTGTTGGCACTCCCTAAAAAAATGAGTTGGAACAACGAAAAAGAATTTGGAATTGTAGGAGGAAAGAAGCATTGCCGGAGGGACCGCAGGCTTAGCAGGAAATAAGTTAGAGTTGTTGACGTGGCAAGATTCAAAATGAGTTCTGGTTTGATTATTGGGAGTTGTTAGAGGAAGCCTTTTTTTTTTCCTCCAAGTATCTTTCTTGAACAACCAAAAACTAACTTTGGGTAGTACCAATTATACATGACTATTGGAGATGCTCAACAATGCAAACCGCAGATTAGTACATTAGTATGTTTAATCGCAAATTCGTAGTACGCGTAATCACAAAAAAAAGTTATTCATGTCAAGTCTTTGGTACGTAGAGAAAAAATCTTAGTACATTTAATAGCAAGATTTGACTTTTACAAAAAAAAAAAACTCTTGATAACCGCAGAAACTTTTGTACATTTAACTTCAAATTTTGTGATCAGATCAGTTCCGAATGTTTCAGAGGCACATACCATTAGAGATGATGCCACGATGCCTCAATGATTTGAAGGCGTGAGTCCATTGAGTTCTTGTCTGATTATCTATTTACAGCGAATCTCTTTCACGATGGTGCTCCCATTTTAATTGGGCATCCAGATCTACACGGAAGAAAACTATTTGAATACATCTGACATTCAGTTTTACTTGTCATAACAGCAAAAAAGTGAATTAAATTATAATTGTAACAAATACCAAAGTTACACGCACCTATAAACAAACCCTGTCAACTAGCCGGTTGTCTTTTTCCATCTGAAAGAAGAACATGAACAACTTTACTTGTCATAGATGTTGGATCGTACAAAATGTATTCGTGGCCGGCGCCCATGAGACAGCAAAACAGAAAACACCTGTGACCACCTGGTTTTGAAGGAAGAAATCGAAGCTCATGTGCTGCTGGGGGAATCAAACAACCGGCAGTTTTGTGAGTTGGACACTACAAAGGGGAAGATGTAGCAGCTTCGTCGTGGTGCAGATTTTGTGAGTTCAGACTGCCAGGGGAATAAAACTGATGTGCAGCAGCTTCTTCGCCGACACTCCGATGATCTTCTGGTTCTGGAGGAAGATGCTAGTGGTGGAGAGGCGCTGACAAAATTTGTGATTTGTACTGCCGAAGCAACAGCAACATGCAAATCAATTTGATGGAAATAAATCAGCACGTATGACATGCAAGAAAAGTGACATCTGTGTCAATGGAAATAAAATCACATCACAATTATAGGAAACTCTAATCAGTTCAGGTTTCAAGGGGAAAGCAAACACTACCAGAAAAGTTAATTCCCCCGTGCGCCGAGAACACAGGGGACAATTGAAATTACACACGGGAATGCTAGTATTTCCTGTGTGTAATTTTCAATGCACATAGGGTCCTTAGTATTCTCTTGTGCTTATTAGCAACACACTGTATGTATAACGCACGGGAATACCAGCTGCTAAATGGTATTTGGAAACGGAAACGTCGAGTTTCCCGAGTGCTTATGCAAAATTAACACACGGGAAAAGTCTAAATATTTTGGGCTCATGCTTTATTCATATGCACTTTCCCTGTGAACTGTGAGTGACACATGGGGATATCAAAATGTGAGTTTTTCTTTGCATAATTTTAACTAAATAGCTAATTAATCCCTTTCAAAACAGGCATAACACATTATTCAACAAACAAGAGCCATAAAATCACAGAATGAAAATGTATATCACAATAATACCATATATCATTGCCATTGAAGCAAATAACTCTTGCATCAAGTAGTACCATGAAATATCTAATTTACATAAGTACCATAATAACCACTGTCTCAACACATACATCCCATAAATATGTTCTGTAAATGCTAAACAGGGTCAGGCTAAACGTAGAGTCCAAAGTATTAAATGTATATGCTAGTTCACAAAAGGATTAGGTCGCCAAAATGACTATATATGCGCCTTTTCTAATGGTCAGCCAAAAACTATTAAGAATATGTGCGTGTCATCATATCACAGGACTTGCCTCGCCAATCTGATCTCCCTGTGGACTAATTTGACCTTGTGCGGCGTTATTTGCTGAATCTTGGTGATTATGAGCTACCTCAGACTCGGAAGTTCCTTCATTTTTATGAGAAAATGTTAAAATAGTTTCAGAAAATTATAATGTTTACAATATGATCAGCTGCGATGATGCTAACCAGATTTTGTGCTGGGGTGGAATTGCGAAAAGCATTGAATTCAGCCCGGAGTGCTTGTAGTTCCTGCTTCAGCTGCTGAACTTCAGAATTTTCAGAAGCAGCTCACTGTTGTCATGCAGGGCGTTCATCTTCTGTTGAATCGTTACAGGACAAGCGAACCTCTGAAAGGACCAAGTTTGTGTTGATGAAACCATCACCAATCATCCAACGACCATGTTTCTTACCCCTACCAGCTTTGTGGACAGCAAATCCATCTATAGGCTCATTGATCCAATTAAAATCAGGACCGTGCCTCTTGTGCCTCTCCAAGACAGCAACTCTGTATGCCTCCTGTGCAAATATTATTTATGAGTACAGAAGTTATTTACCACTAGAAACAGGATGAGATGCATGAGGAATGATAAAGAAGGCTTACCAGCTTCTCTTTTGTTTTCGGATTGCAAAGACTGCCTTTTTTATCAACCCTCTTACCAATAACATAAGCTTCAATATCAGAATTGACCTCTCCTTTTGCTTTTCCTGCATCAAACAAGTGATAATTTATAATACTTTGTTGCATGTTTGTCTTAACCACTCACCAATTTTCTCTTATAGCGAGGAATAGAGGGGCACTGTCCTGGTAGTGAGCAGGTGCTGGCATCTGCTCCTTCCGCGCCCTGCCAGCACAAGATAGAGCTTTCCAGTCCTTGTTACACCATTTTAATTCTGCAATCTTCCTCCAAGCTTGTCGGCACTTCATAGCCCACAAAGCTTTTGCCTATACAATGCAAAAGAGCACATTTAAACTGCAGCAAATTTGAGCATCAAAGATTAATATGAGATAACTATATTGGAACAGAACTTGCCTCCATATATTTTTCCACTGTGAGATAAATCCTGCAAACTTTTTTTCTGCATATTTTCTGGTGTAACACAGTTTTGTGATAGGTGATCACAGATTGAATTCTCCCTTCATAGAACATTCGATAAATGAGGTGTTTTGTGACATTGTGAACTACCCTTCTTGCATGATGCTCTGTATTTTGTACCCACCTAAAGTAGAGCTGTAAATAAGGAAATTAAAGGGATAATGAGACAATGCACAAAAATGATTTGTTCTACTTTTTATTTATTTTACCCAGATATCTTCTTCCACTCGCTCAAGAAGATTATTTAATTTCCTCCCTGGATCAGCAATGGGGTCAGGTACTATCTGGAAATGCTTCCATGTAAATGCTCTGCTCCTCCCTGCCTTCAAAAGTGACAAGTCCAGGACATTTATCTCGAACAATCAGGCCAAATATACCATTTGGAAGCCTTTCTTCTATGGTGTCTTCAATCCAGTGGTTGTGTACTTGTCAAGAAAACTTTAGTAGCAACCTTATCACATAAGCATAGTTATAGTGCAAATTAGTTCTCTAAATGTAGTTACATATCTCCTTGTGCAGTGAGTATAGGCTTGTCCTCTTCCCTTGCAGGGGCTTGTGGCAGTCGTAATGGACCACGGGAGAAATTCCTCTTCAGCCACCTCATCTTCTATCTCCGCTTCATCTTGATTGTTATCAGGATTAAATTGTCTAGCACCATGCGGCCCTGAAAAGCTTGGTCCAGCCCTGGAACTTGTTCCACCATGGCTTGAGGAAGAGGCCCTCTTAGATCCCATGCTCAGCCACATCATCCTTAAAAAAAAGAACATTATTAGTTATAGTTTCCTTTGTGCGTTACACAAAAACACTGGGGAAATCCTATGACACACGGGGAAATTGACTTTTCTGGTAGTGAAAAGATGGAAAGAAAATCAGTTTATTTAACCGGGTTTTTTCAAATGGTTTTTTAGAAAAGTGTGATGGAACCGGTTTTATTCTGATCCACCCGGTTTGGCTCGGGAGTGATTTAGTATATAACACCTTGGGAATTATATAGGATACCTAAATTATATAAGTATAATATAATTACAATTATATTACATAATTGTAATTATATAATATATACAATTGTAATAAAAGTATAATTATGTAATTATGTAATATATATACTACATAATTTTAATTATATATAATTATATTACATAATTACATATAACTACACTTTTATTATGATTATATATATAATTATAATTATAAGTATATATATATATTACATAAGTATAATCATATATAATTATATTACATAATTGTAATAATATAATATAATTATAATAGTTATAATGATGTAATATATAATTATAATTTTGTAATATATATATGTGAAGATACCCAGGATAAAGATAAGCTTATTCTTCACCTGGACCAAACCGCGCGCCTCCGAGCACGCCCCGTTCCCGACCCCGCACCCGATCTCGCGCTGCTCCTCCGCCGCCTGCCACCGCCGGCACTCGTCGCGTGACGACCCCGCCGTCTCCGCCCACCCCAACTGCGGTGGCGCCTCGCCGCCTCCGCTGCCGCCCTCCTCCGCTGTCCGCTAAATTTTTAGCTTGAGACGCCCCCGCCCCGACACCGCCCACCACTGGCGACCACCTCTACAGCCGACACCGCCCTCGACGCCTTGCCGCCCCATGCTCCCCACTGCCGGCTTCCCTTCCTCTATTTTTCTATGTCCGATGGCGGAGAGGAGGAACTCTGGGGTACAAACCCGCGCAGCTAAGGGATTCTCCGGTGATGATGATGGCAGCGGCTGCGCCGTGAGCTCGTCGGATCCTTAGAAATTACTGAATGCAATGACGTGATCCGCACTGAGGGGAAGAAATTACTGAAGAAACCGAAGAAAATTAGTGAAGAAGGAAAAATTATCGACGGAGTCGAGAAATTACTGACGCGATCGTAACAAAAAATTACTGAAGGTAAAGTTAACGAAAAAAGTCGGTCAGTTGGTGGGCGCAGGTTGCAGGCGCACGCGGGAGGGGCGCGGGGGTGCGCTGGCCCGTTTTGGTCAGTTGGCTTGGTCGTTCGCTGGTTAATTGGTTATGGGTGATGAATAGCAAATATATATATATATATATGATCAATTTACATATAAATTGTCTTGCAGTTTCACAACCTCACAGCTGCTTTAAGCCAAATAGCTTTTAGCTTTCTCACCGCTCATATTCTACAACATCTTTTCCATAGCTCACACCTGCTTTTTTATAACTCACAGTCCAACCAAACACACTCTTAGTAGGGTTTTGGTACTTCGTACGATTCGACGTGCTCTTCAAATTTCTGATGGCTTTCGGTTTCCCTCTTCTGAGCTACTGATTCTATCATTCCTTTTCATCGAAAATGCCCCGCATTGCCCTAGAATTTATTAATTGCAGAAATAGGTATAATTGATATAAAAGTTTAATCTTTTATTGCCAATTAACGTGATTAATTGACATTCTCTGTACTTAGTGCCATATTGAGGTTACCTTTCATATTTTGGTATGGCCTTGAGTCCCCTGTCGTTGGTGTCGCAATCTGATTGTTTGCTATTTTTTGAATTAAGGCATTAGTTCATTGATATCACCGTTTGTCTTTTTGCTTCATTTGATCAGTGACAATTTGGTAGTAGATCACGACAAAGGACAGGATCAGTGTTTCTGTGGCAGTCCAGAGATTTCTGTGGATGGATTAAGAGCCAAGCTATTAATCTTATCTTGTAGAGTCAGCTAGACAGTTGAGCTTACAATATGACAGTTGATTTTTCAGTGACAACATGACAGTGTGAGCTAGTCTATTGCCCCGAGGGCTGGCTATGGAGAGTGAATGATTATTTTACATCAATGGTAGCTCTATTTTTGCTGAGGCATGAGATGCTTTATTTGACAGACAATCTGCTAGCTCAGATGGAGTATGTGATCTATGAAGAGATAGGAGCTTGTCATTTACCTTTTGCTCCCTACATTTGACTGCTGTTGAGGAGAAGCAACCTCAAGATCATATCGGATGTCACTCGGCGAAGTGAGGACCACAGTACAGCTCAAGCACGATAACATATATTACAAACTTGTTATTAAATTTACAAACCACGAGTTTTCAAAGTGCGAAGCTACAAACCTATTACATAGGGGCATCCTAAAAACTAAGAAAAAAGATACATCAAGCCCATACGATGTATCTCCTAGCAACAACCCACTCAGCACGGCGAGCAGGGCTCCTAGCAAACGAAGCCAACCTCAAGGGTTGCTCCTTCTGACTGGAACTAATAAGGGAAAGAGAAGCCACCTGCAACAGAAAAAACAACCACGAAGCCCTGAGCATCTAATACTCAGCAAGACTTATCTGATAAAATGGCTATCTACAGCTGACTCCTAAGAATGAGAAGGCTGACTCATCAGGGTTGGCTAATTGCAAAAGCAGCGCTATAAGTGAATCCTTACTTTCAAGTTTTAGCTGTTAATTAAGTATCAAAATTTAAATTTAGTTTGCACTATCAACTACCACACTCATGGTTGTCAAGAAAATTCTGATAAACAACTCAACCAGCTCATATTTACTTCTACCTTCATTCTTTTACTTTTTATTATGATGTGACACAGCGAGACATGCGGTACTCGTTACTGTGAGAGGCAGCGATTCGAATTGATTTACATCCAGCTAGAGAAACCTGGTTACATGACATGTACGCACTTTTCGGAAGCCACACATGGCAACCTTTCACGCCAATGATACATAGCGCCGGTCCGATGCTCACCTCTACCGAGTAGTGGTCCTCTATGTGATAACCACACCAGGTCTATCCATGGTTAGCCTCAAAGCTTCCCTTTTATCATCTCCAGAAGAGAGGTTCGATTACGTTCAGTCACTACGCACATTGGGCTACATCAGTTTCATGGGGCCTCTGTAATCAGTACTATTCAAACTTACTCGACAGGGTCGACAACGAACGGTCCTTAATCGACATAGACAAGGCTACAACACATTGGCCATGCATCTGCAATAGGCACATGCCGTGTTACAACCTACTTCCCTGTCCGGTCTCCATTTTATTCCATATGACAAACAAACCTCCCTGTACCAACCTATAGCTCGTGAGTGAAGACTTATCCACTCGACTTCTACTGTTAAAAGAACTATTAGCTTAGCTCTACATCGAGTTACCTGTACCAAATACATTAACCCAAGGTAGGATCTATAAGTGTAACTACGATTTTTTAATCAACTCCTATCACCTAGCGCACGTCACATAACATACTAAGCATCTAAAGTGAGAAAAGTAAAATAATTTAAACATAGGATAATGTACCGGGGCTTGACTGAGCTTTGCTCAAAGTTAGATTCCTCAGCTACGAAATCGGCGTCGATCGGGGCTTCCTGAACCTCCTGGTGATATTCCTCGACCTCCTCCTTAACTTTCTCAGAACCTATATAAAATGGTACTCATACAATAAAAATGATGTCCTTTTATACTTTTATAAATAAAACTTCTTAGTAATAATAAATGAATTTTAGAAGTAAAATAAGTAAATATGATTATAAACTTCTTTAATATGTTTTTTGAAGACATAAAACTAATTTTCAAGCTTTCATAATATAAAGGAAACTATTTTTGAATTTTTCAAAAATTTATAGAATTTATTAAACCAAATAGATTTATAATGAATTAAATACTAGATACAAGAAATAAATTGTTTACAAAATTATTTTCACCAAAATAAATTATAATATTTTGCTAAACCAGTAAGGATTAAATAAATAAACAGAAAATTAAAATTTTAGTATTTTTACATGCTGATAAAAAATAATAATGCATTTCTTGTCTATTATGTGATCTTAATTAATAAAATTATTTTAATGCATTAAATGAAATTCGTCAGCTCCAAAATATTTTTCTAGTGGAGAGAAAACTAACAAAAATTTACATTATAATTTTCTAAGTTATAATGAAGTTTCTATGAATTTTACAATATTAAACTAATTTCTGAACAATGAATAATTCAAAGAAGTTATTAACTTAATTCAGCCGGTTGGGCCTGGCCACAAAGTGAGCCGAAAATCTCTAGCCCAACTATGGCGGTCACACGGTGGACCACGGGGATGCCGCACGGGATCCCCCACTCGGCCACACCGGATCCGAGCCGAGCTCAGTCAGCTTTGCTGGCCGGCCATGGCACCAGTGGCCCGAACCTGGCGGCGCCTCGCCGGAAACAGGCTGCCGGCAGCGAGCCACTCCCGCACGGCACCAAAATGCTCCCCACAACTCCATGAGCTCACTGGTAAGTTTGGCGAGGCGAGGTTCTCACTGGAACAGTGCGGACAACGGCGATGGCGGCAAAACAACGTTCGGCGACGACTTGCTCCTCCAACCACTGAAAAAACTCGCAACAACTTGCTCCTACAGCTTCACTGGAGTGCTAAGAAGACCGGCACGGGTGCTGTCGTCGTTGAAAACGAGCAGAACTAAGCTGTCGACGACGAGGTGGTCAGGTCCCGATGAATGGTGTTGAGAATGGCTCGGTTTCCTGCATCAGTAAACAAATTTTTGCCCCAAGCTTAAGTCCCCTAGCTGTGCCACGACGTTGCGATGCTAGAGCCGAGTGGAATTGAAAATGGTCTCACAGGAACCTGCTGATTTCGTCGGTGATGGCCAGTAGCTTTCGAAACCCGAGTTTTTGGGGAAAAGCTTCAAAATCTGCACGAACCCGTGGACAAAACGATTAACCAAGGATGCTCTAGTCTTCCTAACTCATTTTCTCACTTGCTTTGCGAAGGAATGAGGCGGGCTGCCTTGGCGACAGCGTTCACCTGAGCGGAGACGATGGTCAAGCTGTGCGCGCGTGAGAGGGAGAGAGAGCGCGACGAAACAATGTGTAGAGAGAGAACGACGGCAGCACCGTTCTTCTACCCTTGGCTCAAGCGGTCGTCAGACACGCAGGCAGGTAGGCAGCTGCGTGTCTTGCTCGGTGCAAGCTGCAAGCAAGCAGGCGTCTCCGTGGAGCTCAGCATGCCTGGCATCCACTCCAAAGTAGCCCAGGGGCGGTGCTCCCAGAAAGAAAGTGGTGCTGCAGAGCGGCAAGCAGCAGCCAGGCAGGTAGGCAGCTAGCTGCGTGGCTTCCGCACGCGAGCTGCAGCTACGTGAGCTGGCAATGCCTGGAAGAAGAAAGGCAGTCGTGACACTGACCAGAGGGACCCGGCTATTTTCCAATTTCTCTGATTTCTGCCAACTCAAAATGCTGTACTGTTATTGCTTTGAAATACCAACTTCCCGAGCTCACTTTCTAACGACAATTTTCAGAAATGTTCAAAACTTTAAAATGAACAACTTTTATTTTTGGGCTCTGATCAAATTCGGATCTGAATTTTTTTTTAAAAATTCAGGAAGATAAATGACTATTTGAAACTAAATATTTATTTGGCCCATTTAAACACTAAATAAAATTTTATAAAAAATTTAAATTCAAATATTGGTAAGACCTTTAAAATAAAAATTTTATTTCACATGTTTTCTCTGAAAAGTTTTGATCCTTTATTTTAAAATTTTAAATTTGAACCAAAATTTTGAAATTTTTACTTGCATTCATTTGTTCCCTTTTTGAAGCTCAATAAATTTTGAACTTTACAGAGTTATAACTCTTTTCAAGAGAAACAACTTTCATTTTTGGGCCCATGTTCAGAATTAAAATAATTTTTTTTATAACTTTTAGAAAGCGGGAAACCAATAAAAGGAGGAGTTTCATTTGTACCTTTTGACTTTTTGAATAGAATTTTACAAAAATTTCTAAAATCCAGGTCTTTACAAAACCGTCAAATGAGATTCTTATTCGCAACATTTCTTTGAAAATTTTGAACTTGCATTTTTGAAGTTTGAATTAAATTTGAAATTTAAACTGGACACTCATTTCCATTTTCTTTTGAGCTCGGTTTCCGAAAGTCCGAATTAACAACTTGCTGCTTTATTCAAAATGTGAAGTGTTAGAGCCCTCCCCCTTACAAAAATCTCTCGGAGCTTTCAATAAGTAAGATCAGGTTGTAGTTGCTGCTCAATTTCTTAGATAATCACATCTCTCGGAGCTTTCAAGAACTTCTTCAATTGGAAAACATGAAAAGCATTGTGCACTCCGGCCAAGCTTGCTGGTAACTCCAGTCGATACGCCATGGGTCCACATTGTTCTTTGATGGAAAATGGACCAATGTATCGGGAGCTAGTTTACCTCTTATCCTAAACCGGTGTACCCCTTTCATGGGCAAAACTCAAAGGTACTAGATCACCCACATGTCAGCATAACTTTTCTGTCTGGATTGGTCAGTTCTAAGGTTGGACTGAATTAGCTTCAGTTTTTCTTTGGCTTTTTGGACTAGATCAGGTCCAAATACGACTCTCTCTCCAGACTCGGATCAATTCAGAGGAGTGCGACACATACGTCCGTATAGAGCTTCGAAAGGTACCATCTTGATGCTCTCTTGATAACTATTGTTGTATGAGAACTCTTCCAATGATGTAGCGCAAAGCTCGTAGCATGTCTTTGAGGATTTGAATGATTCGCTCCGTATGTTCATCAGTTTGAGGGTGATACGCTAAGCTCCTAATCAAGGTAGTACCTAGCAAAGCATGGAGTTGTTCCTAGAAACGTGCCACAAACTGAGGACCTCTGTCAGAAATGATGGTCTTTGGTACACCATGCAAACAAATAATACGAGAAAAGTATAGTCCAGCATACTTCTTAGTACTATATTGAGTGCATACCGGAATAAAATGGGAACTCTTCGTTAAGCGATCACTGATCACCCAAATAGAATCATGCTTCTGTGATGTCACTGGAAGTCCCATGATGAAGTCCATAGATATGTCTTCTCACTTCCAAGTAGGAATAGATAACGGCTGAAGCTGTCCTACTGACCTCAAATGATCTGCCTTGACCTTTCGACATGTCCCATTCGGGAACATACCTAGCAATCTCTCGCTTCATTCCAGTCCACCAAAACTTTTTGCGCAGATCTTAATACATCTTGTTGCTTTCCGGATGAATTGAATACTTAGAAAGATGAGCCTCATCGAGAATTTTTTTATTAGCTTATGGTTCTTCGGTACTACTAATCTTTTGTTGAACCATAGGACACCTTCATTGTCTAGGTGAAAGCACTTGGTAACATTGGCCTTTACTTTTTCTCAGAGACGTGCCATACCCTTATCTTTCTTTTGAACTGCAACAGTCTCCTCTCTGATTGTAGGTACGAGGGCAAGATTATACAAGGCTAGATGTGGTAGCACTTGTAGAGTAATCTCTTCATCTGAGGCTTGCGACAGTTGATAGAAATTGCACTGGGCTTTACGACTAAGCACGTCTGCCACCACATTGGCTTCCCTTGGATTATAATAAATTTCCAATTCATAATCCTTAATCAGCTCTAATCATCTTCTCTGCCACATGTTGAGATCTACTTGCGTGAAGAGATACTTCAGGCTCTTGTGATCAGTGCAAAGATGTACCACCATGAGATAATGCCTCCAGATCTTCAATGCTAGAACTATTGCGGCTAGTTTCAAATCATGAGTTGGGTAGTTCTGTTCATGCTTACGGAGCTGCCGAGAAGCGTAAGAAATGACTCTTCCTTCCTGCATCAGAACACACCCAAGACCTGTGCCTGAGGCGTCGCAGTACACATCAAAGGGCTGCTCAATGTCCGGTTGAGCTAACACTGGGGCAGTAGTAAGGTGCTTCTTCAAGGTTTGAAATGCTTCTTCGCAGGCTTCATCCCATAAAACTTGTTATCTTTCTTCAGCAATTCTGAATGAATCTTCGGTAGTAACCTGCCAAACCAAGAAAACTACGGATCTCTGAAACTGAAGAAGGAGAGTTCCACTTCACTACGTCTTCAACCTTACTTGCGTCTAGGGAGATTCCTTCTGAAGATATCATGTGACCTAAGAATGGCACTTCCTTCAACCAAAACTCACACTTGCTAAACTTTGCGTAGAGTCGATGCTCTCTCAATCTTTGTAATACAATCCGGAGATGTTCTGCATGCTCTTCTTCTATCTTCGAGTAGATAAGAATGTCATCGATAAACACGACAACAAACTTATCCAGTTCTGCCATGAAGACTGAATTCATTTGATACATGAAGTGCGCTGGTGCATTGGTTAATCCGAAAGACCTGACCAAAAATTCATAGAGTCCATATCTGGTGGATATTGCAGACTTCAGAATATCCTCTTCTCAGACCTTGATCTGATGGTATCCAGAATGGAGATCAATCTTGGAAAAAACTGTGGCACCAACGAGTTGATCAAAAAGGATATCAATGTGGGGAAGAGGGTACTTGTTCTAGAAGTTTCGGTGTTCAAGGGTCGATAGTCTATACGGAGCCTCAACAAACCATCCTTCTTCTTCACAAACAGCATCGGACAACCCCATGGCGACGAACTAGGCCGAATAAATCCCTTATCCATCAACTCCTTAAGTTGCACTTTCAATTCGGTTAATTCTCGAAGTGCTATATTATAGGGTTGTTTTAATATTGGTGCCGTACCTGGTTGGAGTTCAATCTTGAATTCAATCCCTCTATCAGGTGGCATCCTAGGTAGGCCTTCTGGAAACACATCTAGAAACTCACATACTATAGAAATTTTTTCAAGCTTCTTGTCAACCGCATGGTAGACCACTGATTGCAAAGATTCTGAATTTCCCAACTCTAATCAATGATGCCCATGGACAGGTGATTAAAGCTAAACAATACCAGCAGCTATATCCAAAATAGGCCCATGATATTTCATCTAGCTCTAACCCAAAATAGCATTAATGTCTTGCCCTTCTAACATTATGAACTTGATCAAGTATAACTTCCCTCCAAGATCAAGTGGTGCATCTCTCACTTCCATTCTAGCTATAAGAGTCCCTCCCGGAGACTTAATAATCTATGGTGATTTCATGACGCCTTGCTTTATACCATGCTCTTGAACAAATGAATGGCTAATGAAATTATGTGATGCACCACGAGGGCAGAATTTCCATCAAGTGAAAATGTACCAGTGAGCACAGTCGCATCCTCAGGGATATTCTCAGTCTTCATGTAGTTCACACGGCCAGTCTTGACTACTGATTTTTGTTGACTTGGCCTGTGGTTCCCACCCTGAGGCTGTTGTCGGGGTGCCACTCCTTGCTGCTTCGGCAGTCGGCAATCCCTTGCAAACTACCCTTTACGACCACAGTTAAAACAAGGATAGGATCCTGGTCGCACCTGCTGCAGCGGTGGTCAAATGCCCACTGAAGGTTAAGGGGTCGGAACATGAGGACGATACATGCCTTGCTGCTGCTACTGCTGAGGAGGAGGACGGTAAACTAGACGTTGGAAAAGGGTAGATCGGTACTATTGTCTAGTTGAAGAAGTATACAGCATGCGATACTTCTGTGGTGCCCTGCTAGATGGTCCTGTCATAGAATGCTTCTTGGTGATCCACTTGCACATCTTGTCCTCAGTAAAAATTGCTCGATCTACCAGATGATTGAAATCATGAAACTCAGCAGTAGAGAGCTTATCTTGTATTTCTTCTGAGAGACCATTGTAGAAGCAAGCTCTCTTCTTCTTATCAATGTTGACATCATCCAGGGCATACTGAGCAAGATAATTGAATTGTTACACATATTCCGTTACTGACTTGTTACCTTGCTTCAAGTTGAGAAACTCCAGCCTCTTGATTTCCATAGCGCCCTCAGGAATATGATAGGCGCGAAAAGCAGAGCGAAACTCATCCCAAGTACATCGGTGATTAGCAGCCTGCATGGCACGAAAGCTCCGCCACCAAGCACCGGCTTCATTCTAAAGTTAAGCCGCAAAAAGAACCTTTTCATGCTGACCACATCTCACAAATTCAATCTTCTCTTCAGTGGTGCACAACCAATGGTCAGCATCAAGTGGATCCTTTGCAACGGGTGAAAACTAGCGACTGTGTATGCAGGAAATCTGAAAGATCACTTTCACAGCCGGCTTCGCCTCCACCACGTGGAGCCAGATATTAAGCAATGGCTTGAAGAGCGCCAGTTTGCTCCGGACGGTTGCGTTCCATCTCCATAAGCACTTTAGCCATTGTTGGTGGGGGTGGTGGTGGCAATGCTTCCTGCTGAGAGTTTTGCCTTTCCTCAGTACGCTCCATCCTGTAAAAGATAATCAAAATGTCTTCATCAACAACCTGTCTTCAGAAGCGCTCCATAAATTTCATACAATCTGCCCTAACTGCAATGAAGTTGAAATTGGAAGTAAATTTGAATCCTAACATTTAGCTGGGTCAAATTTTTAAAACCTTTTTGAATATTTGAGATGGTTTCTTTTAAGGTGATTTGGTTGTAATTACCAATTTTAAATGCAATGAACAATATGTAATCGACTTGTCAAATCTTACAAAAATAAAAACTAAATCATATAAGTGGCTGTACATGACCTCGGTGGCACACAAACTAAATTGATTTCTAATTAAACTACCGATCCATAGTTAGTACATCACAACAGCCACCTGTTAAAGGTAACACTAAGAATAGTCCTTATTTGGGCTGAACTAAGGTTCGACACCGTAGTTAGAGTTTTGAAAATAGCTTTTAAGTCGTATTACTTTAGATATTGCTCTGGTACCAGCTGTGACAGCCCGTACCTCGTAAGATACAAACCATCGACCTCAAGATCATATCGGATGTCACTCGATGAAGCGAGGACCACAGCACAGCTCAAGCACGATAATATATATTACAACTTGTTATTAAGTTTACAAACCACGAGTTTTTAAAGTGCGAAAGCTACAAACCTATTACATAGGAGCATCCTAGAAACTATGCAAAGGATACATCGAGCTCATATGATGTATCTCTTAGCAACAACCAACTCAACGTGGCGAGCAAGGCTCCCAGCAAACGAGCCACCCTCAGGGGTTGCTCCTTCTGACTGGAACTGAGAAGGGAAAGAGAAAGCACCTGCAACAGAAAACAACAATCACAAAGCTCTGAGCATCTAAATGCTCAGTAAGACTTATTCGACAAAATGGCTATCTACAACCGACTCCTAAGAATGAGAAGATTGACACATCAAGGTTGGCTAATTGCAAAAGCAACGCTACAAGTGAATCCGTACTTTCAAGTTTTAGCAGTAAATTCTGCATTAGTATCAGCTTACATACTTCTCCCCTACCATTTTCAGTATCGAAATTTAAATTTAGTTTGCACTATCAACTACCACACTCATGGTTGTCCAGCACATTCTGATAAACAACTCAAACAGCTCATATTTACTTCCACCATCATTCTTTTACTTTTTACTATGATGTGACGTAGTGAGACAAGTGGTACTCGTTACTGTGAGGGGCAGCGATTTCAATCGATTTACATCCAGCCAGAGAAACCTGATTATACGACAAGTACACGCTTCTCGAAAACCGCATATGGCAACCTTTCACACCAATGATACATAGCGCCAGTCTGATGCTCCTCTCCTAAGCATTGGTCCTCCATGCGATAACCACACCGGGTCTATCCATGGTTAGCCCAAAGCTCTCCCTTTTATCATCTCTAGAAGAGAGGTTCGGTTATGTCCAGTCACTACGCATATTGGACTATATCAGTTTTCTGGTGCCCATAGATCCAGTATGTAATCAGCACTATTCAAACTTGCTTGATAGGGTCGACAACGTTCGGTCCTTAATCGACATAGACAGTGCTACAACACTGTTAGCTTCATGACCATTGAAGCCCTACAAAGGTATGAATGATTTTGGTGATTGAATGAGAACCATGAACTAATTCGTTGGATGCTGGTTTATCAATAATATTCTACACTTTTACGAGTTGGTTGCTTAAATGTTGTTCGAGTCCTCGGAGTGTTTTGAAAGAGGGAGCTGGTTTAAGGCTAAGGATGATCTAGATCTGTGTGTGGCTTAGTTTTTAGACCTTGAGTCTATAGGAAACACTGGTACTATTAAGAGAGGTAGCATCACTCGTCTCGGTTTTATAGGAATTAGGGTCTGTGGATGCTGTAGATTTTCTGAGGCACTTGAGTGAGTAGTTGAAGCTTGAAGATGTCAAGAGTTGCAGCCAAAAGCATGAAGATCTTGAAGAAGTCATGTTCCAGCAGGTGGAGCAGTCACCAGACAGTCCGGTGAGGGTCGAGGCCAGGAGTCCACAGAAGATGTTTTTCTGGGAGCTGAAGACAGAAGGACACCGGACAGTCCGACAAGTGTCACCGAACAGTTCAGTGTGTGCAGGAGCTCGAAGTCCAGAGAGAGGTGCTTTCTAGAGTCACAGGAAGAGCCATCGGACGGTCTGTTGATTCAGTGACCGAATAGTCTAGGGAGCCTCGGAGATGGTGTTCAAAAGAGGTGTCTCTGGAAGTCAAAAGAGAAGTTCACGGGACAGTCCGGTGATGGAATGAACCAGACAGTTCGGTGTTACATGAAATGGATTTCAGAGAGGTTGTTTTCTGCCAGATGAAGACCAGAAGTCACCGAACAGTCTGGTGGTCCGGTGACTGCAAAAAGCAGATAGCTTTTTGGCAACGGCTCTTAACGGTTGATTCAGGGCTTGGGGCCTATTTAAACCGTTTGGAGGACAGTTGTGGGGCTTGCTCGCGGCCAGAACAGTTGGAGATCGTTTGTCAAGAACCAAAGTTCACCAAGGATAGCACAAGAGAGCATATAGTGAGATCTTTAGTGCTTGTGAAGAGTAGCAAAGAGCATCCATACATTCCTAGAGCTCTTGAGGCTGAGAGGAGTTTCTTCGACTTGTTACTCTTGGTCTTTGCATCCTAGACCGGTTAGACGTCATTGTCTGAGTTTCTGAAACCTTGTGGAAGACGATATCAAGTTTGTATGTGGTTCTGGGTCCTTCGCTCATAAGGGACACCAAGAGTGAGCGCCTGAGCCTTGGAGGCTTGCTCTAGTGCTTGGTTATTGTTTGCTATAGCCGAGGCGCCGGTGTCTTCACTCTGAGAGTGAAGCATACACTTGTGAGCATCGTTTCGAAAACGACGAGAGGAACCAAGACTCTGATGGGAGTGGTTCAGCGAGGATTAGGGGAAGTCACCTATAACAGCCCGAATTTTCAAATTAATAGAAGTGCCGAATTATCTCGAATTTCGTTCCGTTAAAATCTGAAATTCTTCATTTAATTTTTTGGCGCTGGAATATTTTAGTCCGCGGGCTTTGTTGGGCTGAAATTGTTTTCCAAACCTCAAGTTAATTCCTCTCCTATAAATTCCCCCTCATCCTTATCCTCTCCAACCAACCCTCCCCATTTTTCTTTTCTCCTTCCCAAGTTTCCAGCAGAGATTGAAGTTGGGGGTCACGCCGCTGCCCCGATTCTCGCCTTGCGTCTCTGCCACCACGTCGCTCGACGGTCCCTCAATCCACCGTGTCCTCGGCTGCGCCTGATTCGGTTTCCACGCATCGATCGCCATCTCGCGTCGTCGTTTGCCTCAACCGTCACCGCCCGTCACCGCCTTGTCGGCTCCCTACCTCGACAGCCCGCGCGATCTGGTCCCCGTCGCCCTGTCCGATCCGGTCTCCGCGTCATCGCTCGGTCACCTGGTCACCTGCACCAAGCCCGATCGGTGCCTCGATCCGTCAGCAGCCATCTTTGATCCTGCCGCGCACCACTCTGCGTCGGATAGCAACCGCACGGACCGTCCGCGAGTGTGCGTCACCGCCACGCGACACTGTCCCCCACCGGTTCTGATCGCTCGTGCGCGCATGCCCCGTCACCGCTTCGTCTTGATCTCGGCAAGCGTGTGCGCCTCGCGTGTTTGTCCGCGGATGTCTCCACCGCCCTGCATCGACTGCGTCCTTGTACCGACATTTTCTGCCTGTCTCGGCCCGCGTGCATCCCTGATCGGATTAGCTCTGTTCTAATTCTCGCTCGACTGCAGAGCCGGCCGCTTCCTCGTCTGCGCGCGCCACAGTTTCGCCTCGGTCAACCGCCTTGATCGTTCATGCGTCCCCTGGCCGACTGCTCTGCCTCGATCTGTGGTGAGCACCCTTTTTGCCTGCATTGGTTTCCTTTTGTTTCAAGCTGGTTGTGAGATCGAGTTACGGTTGGTGAATCCTTGCTTGATCTGGTAGACTTTGGGAGGCAGAGATCTAGACTTGGAGCTTGTGTGCGCTGGGAAGAGGCCCGAGTTCAGTAGTTGGTTGAAGGAATTTCAGAACATTCAATTTCTGAAATTCTTTTCGTACAGTTAATCTTCGTGGATTTTTGAGGAGCTCCGTTTGGTCTCCAAAGTTTCCCTAGTTTGTTCCGTTAAATTTGTCTTGTCGAGAACGTGGTGTAGAATTTTTCAGGGAACATTTTGAGCATGTTTAGTCCAGCAATTTAAATTTGGATTGAATTATTCGAATTTAAATTGTCACGTACCTAGTGTCTCACCTCTGTTCGTGTTATTGTTTAGCTTGTGACCCTGAGGAGGAGTACCGTAAGCCTGCTTAGTTCGATGACCCGGATCTCGACTACAATCCTGAGCTGCCAGGCAGGCCGCGTTCCTTGCTCACTCTTGTACCTATTATTTTAAATTGCAAGTTTTGTTTGCAACTCTAATTTGCATGCCAACTGTTTTAAAATATGCTAGTAATATTCCCAAGCCGTACCTATTTATCGTTCCACAAAATATGAGCCCTAGGATTGAGTTAGAATGATTATTTTATTTTATGCTTAGCCATGCTTAGTCGCATTTATTTTACCTCACACCTATCACTATAAAAATGAAATTTGTGTTAAATGATTTTGAACTGTGATTCAAATGTGTGAGTTTTGCAAATAACTATACATAACTATTTAGCGGAGCAGGATGGAGTATGAGGAGCTAGGGGACTTTTGAGAAGTCTCTGTGGGCGTACTTGTGGTGGGTACAATGAGAAAATCCGAGCTGGGATCTTTCCGTGAGACTTGTTGGTTGCTGGCGTTGAGGTTCGAGAGAGTGCATGCCCCGGCAATTAAGGACCGAGTCCTTCGAGCCTTGTACGCTCAGTTGACAACTATGCACACCACGTTACACAGTATGGGTAGTGGCTTGATCTTGAAGCTTACCGAGACTGGTTGTTTACCCGTGGGTTGGCAGTGATGTGTTAGTGTGGTGTAGAGCTATGACTCCTCACATGGGATCGAGATATCCCACCTGATCAGTGGTAGGCTCTTCACAGCTTCAGGACCCGATTGTGTATGCACCTGAGATCCCTATCCTGGAGGACGAGTAACGCCAGTTAAAGCTTGTGGACGGGTCTTGTGTGTTCGTTGGGACGAAAACGGTAGTTTCTGATGGAACTTCTCGTGGGTCTAGGTGCATAAACTCTGCAGACTTACAGTCAATGCGCATTACCACGTCCTTTTTGAAGGACACCCCCTGAGTTGTGCTCCTTGTTAAGTAGTTTTGTTTTTTTCCCTCTACCGCTATTTCAAAATATTTTGGACTCCGGCCTTTCAGCTGTAGCCGGGTGTGGAGATTACACTGGTATTTAAAATGAACCCCCGTCTGGATAACAGAGATCCCTGCGGGGCAAGATAATAAAATTTGACTATTTTAAATTAAATTTTTTTGCATCTTTAAAACAAAATGAAATGTTTTAAACTTGCATTTAGCACTTGAGCCAGCCATTACCCTTGAAACCATTTGCATGCATACATTGTTGTTAGGTAGTACGCGGTTTGCTGAGTATTCGTACTCACGGCGTCTTAATTTGTTGTTTTCAGAGGATTCTCACAGCTTCGACTTCGACTACGTCTCCGACGGACCGTGAAGTCAGCTCCTTCGCTCAAGAGTGTCTGTGTGGAGAAGGTTCACTGCCGCTGTCATGATGTCGCTTTCGTTGCTAGTTTTCTATGGATTTCTCGATAGTGATCTTTCTGCTACGAGATGATTTCGGTTTGCGTGCCGACGGACCCCTTTGGACGATTACTTTCTAATAAATTTGCATTGACTTGCTAATTTTCTATTCTCGTTTCTTGTTTAATGCTTTCGTTATGATTTTTTGATTGATCGCTTGTGATGTCGTGCTTGCCAACCTCCTGGGATTGGCAATGTCACGAAAGATCGAGACTTATCGAAAGGTAAGAAAAACCCAGTCGTTTCAGGTGGTATCGGAGCCATACTTGACTGTAGGAGCGAAACCGTAAAACTGGACGTAACTAAGGAATATTTCTAGATTTCCAAATCTGCTATCAAACCTTTGTCATGAAAGTTGTTTTCTTCAATCTCGTCGTTGCTTGATGGAAGTCTTGTTTGCTTGGAATTGGGCTTGTCTGGTTTTTCTTGTCCTGATCTGCTGATCTTCTATCTTTTTCAATAATTCCAATTTCTGCTCGTGCTGTCATTCTAATCAGAAATATTTTTCTGCAACAGATGGCTCAGACGTCAGACGCCTTCAGGCTCGTTTCGAGCAGGCCGCCTTGGAGGACCCTGAGGGACCGCCACCCGCTAGGCGTGTTCGGGGTGCCGCTCCCAGAGGTCGTGGCAGCGCACATGGTCGCGGTGCTGGAGGTCGTGTACTAGTGCCACCTGCAGCTGACTCGCTCGACGATGGTCGAGGGCGGGGCCGTGGCCGCGGCTATGCTGGAGCGCCAGTCCCTCAGGCTGGAGAGCGTGGCGGAGAAGTCACCATGGACCCTAGAGTTGAGCCTGCCGGTGCAGCCGCGCCTGGTGAGGAGCTTCTAGCTGCTTCGAACCCTGCGGAGGTGATGGCCTGACAGACGCTTCTGCTAGAGCGGATTGTTGAGCAATCACAGCAGCAGCCTCGTGGACGTGCTCATGCTCCAGATGCAGCACAGTACCACCAGCCAGCAGGTTCTCGCATGGCTTTGTTCCTGAGCATGCGCCCGCCCACTTTCGATCGTGCAGTTGATCCTCTAGATACTGATGATTGGCTCAGGAACGTTGTGAAGAAGCTTGATCTAATTCAGTGTGATGATCAGGAGGCTATTCATTTGGTGACACACCAGTTGACAGGTGTAGCTGGTGCTTGGTGGGACACGCTTTACGCTCCTCTTGATGATTCAGAGCAGTTCACTTGGGACGACTTCGTCACCGCTTTTTGTGGTTTCCACATCTTCGAGGGAGCCATAGTGGTGAAGGCAGAGGAGTTCCGTAACCTTCGTCAGGGAGGTTTGTCTATCACTAAGTTCGCCAACCGTTTCAGCCGTTTTGCACCAGAGGAGGTTTTGATCGAGCGCCGCAAGATGTACTGGTTATGGAAGAGCTTGCGTCTAGACATGCTTCCATACCTAGATGGTGGTGTTCAAGGGAGTCTTTGTGAGCTTATTGATCGGTGCCTGGCTTTGAAGTTGTCGCTTTAAAAGCTTGATCGGTCCAAGGATGCGAAGAGGAGGGGAGCTGGTCAGGGAACCAGTCGTGAGGCTTCTCAGTGTCAGCGCTTTAGCGGATCATTCCAGCAGTGATCGGGACAGCCCACCTTCGCCCGATCCTCTGCTCCTGCTCTAGTTCTAGTTCAGCGGTGAGGTCCTCGGAGTCAGGGAGGTGCTTTCTAGCAGTAGCAGTCCGCTTTCCGTCCGATAGCAGGTCAGCCCTTGGTTCGCTGTTTCGAGTGTGGCCAAAAGGGGCACAAGTTGTTTCAGTGCCTGAGGCATCAGCAACAGGGTTCTGGGGGAGGCGGTGGTCAGTTTGCCACTCCTGCTAGGCCACCGCACTAGTCTGGAGGTCGAGGAGTGCGTTCAGCGGGCCATGGCGCTGCTCAGCCGAGCGTCACACGCAGCCGCCTGAACCACATCTCTGTGGAGGAGGCTCAGGAGGCACCTGACGTCGTTGTTGGTGAGTTCTTGGTTCACTCTCACTTAGCGAAAGTTTTGTTCGATTCAAGGGCTACTTACTCGTTTGTGTCGTCGGCATTTGCGACTACACATAGTCTCCCTACCTCACTCTTAGCCATACCTACACTTACTACTTCACCTCTTGGAGTTTATAAGAGTCGTGTTGAGTGTAGAGGAACTCAGATCTTGATTGAGGGTGTGGTCTTTGTAGCCGATCTCATCGTTCTTCCCTTGCGTGACATTGATGTCATATTGGGAATGGATTGGCTGGCAAGGCACAAGGGAGTCAGCACCTGTGCTGAGAGGGTTGTGTCGTTGACTAACCACCACGGTGTTCGAGTGGAGTGCGCCTCCACAGCGTCCAGACTTTCACCTTCAGATTGCAGCTTGCAGGAGTTGTCCTTGGAGCAGATTCCAATTGTTCGTGAGTTTTCGGAGGTGTTTCCAGATGAGTTACCAGGACACTCCTCGGATCGGGATGTTGAGTTCATGATCGATCTGCTACCTAGTACTGTGCCGATTGCCCAGAGGCTGTACCGGATGTCTTCTGATGAGCTTGCTTTGCTTAAAGAGCACATTGATGAGCTCTTGAATAAAGGGATCATTCGGCTGAGTCCTTCTCCATGGAGAGCCCCAGTGCTTTTTGTGAGGAAGAAGGATGGGTCAATGCACATGTGCGTTGACTACCGGTCTTTGAATGAGGTGACGATAAAGAACAAGTACCCTTTGCCGAGGATCGATGATTTATTTGATCAGTTGAAGGGTGCGAAGTTCTTTTCCTCGATTGATTTGAGATCGAGATATCGCCAGATGAAGATTCGTCGTTTCGACATTCCGAAGACTTCGTTCGTGGCAAGGTATAGGTCTTATGAGTTCCTAGTCGTTTCTTTTGGACTCACTAATGCCCCTGCCTACTTAATGAACATGATGAACAAGGAGTTCATGGCTGAGTTGAATAATTAGTGGTGGTTTTCATTGATGATATCCTCGCCTACTCCAAGTCAGCGGAAGAGCATGAGCAACATCTGAGAGTTGTGCTTGAGAGATTGAAGTCTCATCAGCTGTATGCCAAGTTCAGCAAGTGCAAGTTTTGGTTGAAGAAAGTTGCTTTTCTGGGTCATGTTATCATAGCTGAGGGAGTTGCCGTTGATCTCGAGAAGGTCAAGTCTATTGTAGAGTGAGAGTCACCGAGGTTAGTCTCTGAGGTGAGGAGTTTTCTTGGATTGGCAGATTACTATCGCCGATTCATTGAGAACTTTTCCAGGATTGCTAAGCCTATGACCGAGTTGACTCAGTTGGGAGTGTTGTTTGTTTGGTCATATGCTTGTGAGAGGAGTTTTCAAGAGCTGAAGACGAGGTTGACATCTGCACCTGTTTTGACCTTGTCGGATATTCACCGGATTTCCAGGTCTTCTGTGATGCTTCTTGTCAGGGTTTGGGTTGTGTGCTCATGCAGAACAAGAAAGTGGTTTGCTATGTGTCGAGGCAGTTGAAAAAGCATGAGTTAAACTATCCGACGCATGATCTGGAGTTGGCGGCTGTTGTCCATGCTTTGAAGATTTGGAGGCACTATCTGATCGGCAACAGATGTGAGATCTACACCAACCACAAGAGTCTCAAGTATATCTTCACCCAGGCAGAGCTTAACATGAGGCGGAGGAGGTGGCTTGAGTTGATTAAGGATTACGACCTTGGCATCAACTATCACCTGGGTAAAGCCAATGTGGTAGCCAATGCTTTGAGTCGCAAGGTTTATTATTCTTCCTTGATGTCTGAGCAGTCAAAGGTTCTTACAGATCTGACCAGTTTGGGAGTTGAGATTGTTACTCAGGGTTTTTTGCACGAGCTCAGGCTGCAGCCATTGTTGATTGAGGAGATTAAATCAGCTCAGGCTGCACCTGGTTTCCGTATGGATCAGCAGGGTGCTTTGTGGTTTGAGGACCGTATCTGTGTTTCGAGAGTGTCAGAGTTGCGGTATGTCATTTTAAGAGAGGCTCATGATTCGAAGTATTCTATCTATCTAGGCTGCACCAAGATGTTCGAGGATCTGAGGACTCATTTCTGGTGGGTTGGCATGAAGGCGGACATTGCTGAGTATGTTGCCTTGTATGATGTTTGCCGACGAGTTAACACTGAGCATTAGAGACCGGCTGGATAGTTGAAGCCTTTGTCGATCCCTTCTTAGAAGTGGGATGACATCAGTATAGATTTCATCATGGGTTTGTCGATGACGTCTCGCCATCATAATGTTATCTTTGTGGTAGTGGATCGTTTGACCAGGCTTGCTCATTTCATCCCTGTGAGCGAGAGGTACTCAGTTGATCAGTTGGCTAGGTTGTACATTGATCACATCGTGAGGTTGCATGGAGCACCGAGGAGCATTCCGTTAGATCGCGGGCCTCAGTTTACCTTGAGATTCTAGAGGAGCTTGCATTAGGGCTATGGGTACACAGCTGGTGTA
The DNA here is from genome assembly GCA_001602275.1 of Zoysia japonica. Lineage (NCBI taxonomy): Eukaryota > Viridiplantae > Streptophyta > Magnoliopsida > Poales > Poaceae > Zoysia > Zoysia japonica. The sequence continues at coordinate 2,088,607 of BCLF01000046.1, read as the reverse complement.
CGGTTCAGCTTATCATCTTCAGACAGATAGTCAGATGGAGCGTGTGAACCAGATTCTAGAGGATATGTTGAGGGCTTGTTTGATCACTTATGGAAAGAGCTGAGAGGATAGTTTTTTATTTGCGGAGTTCTCTTACAACAACAGCTTTCAGCCCAGTTTGGGGATGTCACCTTTTGAGGCGTTGTATGGTAGGAGATGCTGTACCTCGCTTATGTGGTCAGAGGTTGGTGAGAGGTCTTTCTTCGATCCTGATTCTATCAAAGTCGCAGAGGAGAAGGTGGAGAAGATCAGAGAGCATCTTCGGGTTGCTCAGAGCCGTCAGAAGAGTTATGCGGATAATAGAAGGAGGCCCCTTTCCTTTGAGGTTGATGATCGGGTGTATCTCAAGGCGTCACCTCTCCGTGGTACGCATCGCTTCCATGTCTGACGGAAGTTGGCTCTGAGATTTGCTTGTCCTTTTCGGATTATGAGGAGGATTGGAGAGCTTGCTTACAGGTTGGGCTTGCCATCAGAGTTAGCGGGCATGCATCCTGTTTTTCACGTCTCTCACTTGAAGAAGTGTCTTCGAGTGCTGGAGGAGCAAGTTGTCCCTGATGCTTTGGATATCCAAGACACGCTCGAGTACCTGGAGTACCCTGTGAAGATTCTTGATGAGGCGTACAAAGAGACGAGGAGGTCAAAGATCAAGTTTCTCAAGGTCCAATGGAGCAACCACATCGAGCGAGTGGCTAACTGGGAGAAGGAAGAAAGTCTGAGGAAGGAGTTTCCCTACTTGTTCGAGTCTGCTTCTTGATCTTGAGGGCGAGATCTTGTACGGGGGGGGATTTTGTAACAGCCCGAATTTTCAAATTAATCAAAGTGCCGAATTATCTCAAATTTTGTTCCGTTCAAATCTGAAATTCTTCATTTAATTTTTTGGCGCCAGAATATTTTAGTCCGTGGGCTTTGTTGGGCAGAAATTGTTTTCCAAACCTCAAGTTAATTCCTCCCCTATAAACTCCCCCTCATCCTAATCCTCTCCCACCAACCCTCCCCATTTTTCATTCCTCCTTCCCAAGTTTCCAGCAGAGATTGGAGGTGGGAGTCGCGCCGCCTGCCCCAGTTCTCTCCTCGCGCCTCAACCTCCTCGTTGCTCGACGGTCCTTCGATCCACCGCGTCCACGGCTGCGCCTGATCCGGTTTCCACGCGTCGATCGCCGTCTCGAGTCGTCGTCTGCCTCAACCGTCACCGCCCGTCACCGCGCCTCGTTTTCTGTCCCGACCCGATCGCGCTGGACCGCCCCGCCTCGTTGGCTCCTTGCCTCGATAGGCGGCGCGATCAGTCCACGTCTCCCTGTTCGATGCGGTCTTCGCATCATCGCTCGGTCACCCGGTTACCTACACCGAGCCCGATCCGTGCCTTGATCCGTCAGCAGCCGTCTTCGATCCTGCCGCGCACCGCTCTGCATCGGCCAGCCGCCGCACCAGCCGTCCGCGAGTGTGCCGACCGGTTCTGATTGCTCGTGCGCGCGTGCCCCATCACCGCTTCGTCTCCATCTCGACAAGCGCCGCAAGATGTGCCGATGTCTATCACTGAGTTCGCCAACCGTTTCAGCCATTTTGCACCAGAGGTGGTTTCGATCGAGCGCCGCAAGAGGTACTAGTTCCGGAAGGGCTTGCGTCTAGACATGCTTTCATACCTGGATAGTGGTGTTCCGGGGAGTCTTTGTGAGCTCATTGATCGGTGCCTAGCTTTGAAGGTGTCGCTTCAAAAGCTTGATCGGTCCAGGGATGCGAAGAGGAGGGGAGCTGGTCAGGGAACTAGTCGTGAAGCTTCTCAGCATCAGCCCTTCAGCGGATCGTTATAGCAGGGATCGAGACAGCCCACCTTCGCCCGATCCACTGCTCGTGCTCCAGTTATAGTTCAGCGGCAGGGTCCTCAAAGTCAGGGAGGTGCTTTCCAGTAGCTGCAGCGCAGCTGTCCGCTTTCCGTCTGATAGTATGTCAGCCCTCGGTTCACTGTTTCGAGTGTGGCCAGGAGGGGCACAAGGCGTTTCAGTGCCCGAGGCATCAGCAGCAGGGTTCTAGGGGAGGTGGTGCTCAGTTTGCCACTCCCGCTAGGCCACCACACCAGTCTAGAGGTCGTTGAGGGCGTTCAGCGGGTCGTGGTGCTGCTCAGTCGAGCGTCACGCGCGGCCGCCTAAACCATATCTCTGTGGATTTCTCGATAGTGATCTTTCTGCTCTGAGATGATTTCGGTCTACGTGCCGATGGACTCCTTTGGAGGATTACTTTCTAATAAATTTGCATTGACTTGCTAATTTTGTATTCTCGTTTCTTGTTTAATGCTTCCGTTATGGTTTCTTGATTGATCGCTTGTGATGTTGTACTTGCCAACCTCTTAGGATTGGCAATGTCACGGAAGATCGGGATTTATCGAAAGGTAAGAAAAACCCAGTCATTACATCACCATCCTTTCGATATCTCGAGAAAAATCGCTGAGCATCTCTATCACTCTTCTCTTTACTTACTGCATTTATTTTCTTGTGAGTAGTGTGATAGGTTGTTTAGTTGCTTCTCTTGGTGGCTCTTGTGTCTAGTTGCTTACTAGCTTGATAGGTTGTCTTTTAGCTTATTTTATTCTTTCTTAGCCCTTCCTCGCTAGGAGTTGGTTGCTAGTTTTGCTAGATTATAGGAAGAGTAAGAAATCGGTTTAGTAGTGTAAGTGTCCGATTCAACCCCCCTTCTCAGAGAAGTGAAGGGGAGTGATGGAGACAAGTTCTTTATCGGGGTCCTGTAGTGGCTCATAGAAGAATTGCTTGCTAGGCTACCTATATGCCACAAAACTAAAGAATTTGTGGTAACATGAACAACTCATCAAACTCTTCATCTAGCAACCCTTTAAGTGCTATCATGAATGAAAACTTCATTTATCTTGAGCTTATTGATGCCCACACTTACTTTGGAACTCTTCATAGTGAATCTGTAGGTGCTACCACGCTACGATTGCATGATCTAGTTGAAAAGATCAATTCTTTTGAATGAGAACTTATGATTTCTCATGACGAATCCATCAAGAAGTTCCTCTCAAGAAAAATTGCTAGCTCTTGTGTCTCTCATGAAGCTTCATCAAAGAAGGATGATCTAGATGCTTCCGCCTCACGTGAAATCATTGGAATGCATGCTCATCACATTTATGAGCCATCGGTTTGCATCAACTCTACCTCTACTAGCTCACATTTACTTCTTGAGGACAATGCTATTGCTAGTAGTTTGTTACAGGATTCTTATGATGTTCTATGTGATGACTATGATAATATCATTGTTATGCCTAATGAAGCTCCAAAAGATTTGTGCATTCGCATTGATAAGCTTGTAGGTTGGATCAATTCTTATGAGAAGCGCCATATCACTATTGATGAGGCAAACAAGAAGGTTGACACATGGAAGAGTCATCTCATACACCCTAAGGAACAAAGTTCATCTAAGGAAACCGCTCTTATTGTTGAGGTGAGTATGGATGAATCTAGCAATATTTTGGATACCAACACCTTGTCTCATGGCTTCTAGCAAGGTGAACTACAAGAATGGTGGCAAACATTGGGTTCTTGGTAGTGGTTGCACTCAACACATGACCGGCAATCATAAGATGTTCACCACTATCAAGGAAGATGAGGATAAGAACAAAATGACTTTTGGAGACAATTCCAAAGGAAGAATCAAGGGGCTAGGCAAAGTCACGATCTCTAATGACTTGACCGTCTCTAATGTCATGCTAGTGGAATCCTTGATCTTCAATCTTCTCTCGGTTGCCCAATTGTGTGATCTTAGCTTCACATGCTTCTTCAATGACAAGGGTGCTAAATTAATCAAGAAGTCTTTGGGCCTCACATTCAACGGTTTTCGGCACAACAATCTCTATATTGTGGATTTCTCTTCAAGTGAAGTTGTACAAACTTGTCTTATTGCTATGTCCTCTAAGGGATGGTTATGGCATAGAAGGCTTGCTCATATCGAAATGGGTCAATTGAAGAAGGTCACCAAGAAGGGCTTACTTCTGAGAATTCAAGATGTCACTTTTGAGAACGACAAGTTGTGTTGTGCATGCTAAGCGGGAAAGCAAGTGGTCACTCTTCATCCTTGCAAGACCATAATGTCTACTTCAAGACCTCAAGAGCTTCTTCATATTGATCTTTTCGGACCAACAACCTACAAGAGTCTTGGGGGTAATCTTTATTGCACGATGATTGTTGATGATTTCTCTAGGTATACGTGGACCATCTTTCTAGAAGATAAAGCTCAAGCCACAACCAATTTTAAGAAGTTTGCTAAGAGAGCTCAAAATGAATTTGAAACTAAGATCAAGAAGGTTAGAAGTGATAATGGGACGAAGTTTAAGAACTCTATCATTGAAGAGTATTGTGATGATCTTAGCATCAAGCATGAGTTCTCGGCTACATACACCCCGGAGCAAAATAGTGTTGTAGAGAGAAAGAATCGGATTCTCATCACGCTTGCTAGGGCTATGTTGGATGAATATGCGACTTCGAAGAGATTTTAGGCTGAAGCTGTCAACACGGCATGCTATATTTCAAACCTTGTCTATCTACATGGCCTCGTGAAGAAGACTCCTTATGAGCTATTAGTGGGAAGAAAACAAAATGTAGGCTATTTCCAGGTCTTTGGATGTAAATGCTATATCTTCAAGAAGAGGAAGAGGCTTGGTAAGTTTGAGAAGAGGACCGACATTGGATTTCTCGTCGGGTATTTCGGTAACTCTAAAGCTTATCGTGTTTTCAATGCAACTACCAGATTTGTTGAGGAATCATGTGATGTGCAATTTGATGAAACTAATGGTTCTCAAGAGAACAAAAAACCTTATAGTTGTGATATAGATGATGATGAACCCTTAGAGGAGGCAATGCAGAAGATGCCCGTAGTAAAAGTTCTACCAAGAGAAGACGACTCTTCTACTTCACCACCGAAAGACCCATCCACGCCTCAACATGAGAACACTACATCGACAAGTCAAATGGAAGAATCATCAAGTGCACGAGCTCCAAGAGAGCCACCTTAAGTGCCTACTACCCCGAGAAATCAAAGATCACCTACATCAAGTGGTACACCGCCGTGTCCAACAATGACATCAAGAATTGAAGAAGATTGCAGCTCTCTGCTCTGACTACAAGACACCGTCATCTCCAAGGAGCAAGTCATACAAGATGCTCAAGATGTCTCTCCGCCGCAAGCACCACATCAAGAGGCTCCAAAGAGGCACAAACCCATTCTTTGAGCTCACGGAAGTGACTTGATTATTGAGAGTCCCTCTCAAGGGTTAAAGACTAGGAGAAATTAATATAAGCCAAACTACACTAATGATACTAATGATGATGATGCGGCTAACATTGCTTGTGAGAATTTCTCTTACATGTCTTTGATAGAGCCCAAGAACATTGATGAGGCGATGGAAGATCACAAATGGATGTTGGCTACATAATAGGAGCTCAATAATTTTGAGAGGAATCAAGTGTGGGAATTGGTGAAGAGGCCGAAGCACAAAAATATCATTGGTGCTAAGTGGTCTTCAAGAACAAACAAGATGAGAATGGGAATGTCGTGAGGAACAAAGCAAGACTCGTGACCAAGGGTTACTCTCAAGTTGAGGGGGTGGACTTCGACGAGACATTTGCTTCCGTGGCTCAACTTGAGTCAATTCGAACCTTGCTCGCTTATGCTTCACATTTTAACTTTAAATTACATCAAATGGATGTGAAGAGCGCATTTCTTAATGGCTATATTAATAAGCAAGTTTATGTTGAGCAACCACCCGGCTTCGAGGATCCCAAGCATCCCGATCACATTTTCAAGTTGAAGAAGGCGTTGTATGGACTCAACAAGCACCAAGGGCAGGGTACGAGTGGCTAAGAGATTTCCTCACCGATAAGTGCTTCAAGATAGGGAGTATTGATAACACTCTCTTTACTAAACATGTTGGTGAGGATCTCTTTATTTACCAAATATATGTGGATGATATTATCTTTGGTTCTACTAATAAAGCTTATAATGCTGAATTTCGTGAGCTAATGGCCAAAGAATTTGAGTTGTCCTTGATAGGTGAGCTTCATTTGTTCCTCAGATTTCAAGTCATGCAAACGAAAAATGGAACATTCATCTATCAAGAGAAGCACACAAGAGATCTCCTCAAACGCTTTGGAATAGAGGATTCAAAGCCAATCAAGACTCCAATGTCCACAAATGGTATTCTTGACCCGAATGAGAGTGGTACACCGGTTGATAAAAAGCTTTATCGATCTATGATTGGTTCTCTATTATATCGTACCGCCACTCGCCCGAATATTATATTTAGTGTATCTTATGTGCTTGTTATCAAGCTAACCCTAAAGAATCTCATTTAAGTGCTGTCAAAAAGATTCTTAGGTACCTCAAGTATACACCAACTATGGGGCTTTGGTATCCAAAAGATAGAGGCTTTAATCTTATTGGCTAGTCCGACTCCGACTTCGTCGGTTGCAAAGTGAGTAGAAAAAGCACCTCAAGTGGATGTCAATTTCTTAAGAGATCATTGGTTGCTTTGAGCTCTAAGAAGTAAAATACCATGGCGCCCTCAATGGCCGAAGCAGAATATATGGCAGCTGGTGCTTGTTGTACTCAACTTCTCTACATGAAGCAAACTCTCATGAACTATGGATTGGTGTATAATCAAATTTCTCTATATTGTGATAGTGAAAGTGCAATCAATATGGCTCTTTATAAGGGTGATCATGGGCATGCTAAACATATTGAGGTCAAGCATCACTTCATAAGGGATCATGTTGCCAAGAAAGATATTGAACTTATTAGTGTGAGGACAAATGATCGATTGGCCAATATATTCACGAAGCCCCTTGATGAGAAGAACTTCAACAGGCTAAGAGGAGACCTCAATATTCTTGATCTTTCGGACTTCACTTGAGTAACCTCCAAAGCATAGCATTTTTCATGTATATATTTGTTTGCTTGTGTTTCCTTTGTTTTTGTTGTTCTTCTTGTGTTGTAGGACCGTCATCTAACCCTTTCAAGATAGCAATGATAATGGAGAGCTTGGGAAGAATGTTCACGGGGTGTCCAAGGCTAGGAGATGAGAGTCATTGTGAGTAAGCTTACGAGGGGATTCAAATGTGATGAGGGTATTTCATTTCTAGTCCTTTTTCATCATGTGCATGCATCTTTTATTCTTGTTTTGCATTCACGAGCATTTCACACATTGCATCTAGTGTCTTGATGTCAAGCACAAGTCTAGGGGGAGTTACTCATAAGCAATATAAGTTGATTGCTTCTAGACTCCTTCAGAGCAATTGTGAGCTTCATGCCGTTGAATCACGATCGTTCGAGCTCTAAGGTTAAATCTACTTACGCGGCTCAAAGACTATGATTCATACATTTCCATATGCATCACTAACCCCCCTCTTGTTGTGAGAAGAGGAAGTTTTCTGCATGACCATTTTGCAGGAAAGATGCTAACCCGAGGGGGAGAAGGAGCTTTGAATCAAGAAAACAATCAAGACACAAGGAAATGATTAACAAGAAAAGAATCAAAGAAGAGAACCGCGAAGATCCGATAATATTGTTTCATATCTCATCATGATTATTATTCCATTGTATTCTCCTTGTTTGTGGTTTTCCTTTTTGGGTGATAGATGACAAAAGCGGAGAGAAATGGAGATGATCAAATGAAGATGATGAGAGAAGTGAAGATGATCGAGGATGCTCAAAGAAAATATGAAAAGAAGATGATGATCAAGGGAGAGAAATGAGATAAGATAAAGCAGTCAAGAAAACAAAGGGAGTAATCTTTCCTATTCCTCTAAATCCGTTGTAGGAGACGGGTAGAGGAAGCCGCAGGTTTGAAGATTTAAATATGAATGAAGTCACACTCAAGAAAACCAATCAACAAGGAATATGAAGAGAGTAAGCAATGCACTTATCGAGGGGGAGCTCCAAAGCTAAGGTATGAAAACTCATGCAATTTTTGTGGACTTCTTGGCAAGAGATGGTAAGACAACTTGTGCCTATCCTTTTCTTTTAAGGTTATCTCATGCTTTCATTCTTATCTTTTGTATCATCTCGATCATTTGCATCATGGTTGTCATCAATCACCAAAAAGGGAGAGATTGTTAGCTTCATGACCATTGAAGCCCCTCAAAGGTATGAATGATTTTGGTGATTGAATGAGAACTATAAACAAACTTGTTCGATGCAGGTTTATCAACACTGTGAATGATTTTGGTGATTGAATGAAAACCATGAACTAACTTGTTGGATGCAGGTTTATCAACACTATTCTACACTTCTATGAGTTGGTTGCTTCAAAGTTGTTCGAGTCCCCGAAAAGTTTTCAAGGAGGGAGCTGGTTCAAGACTAAAGATGATCTAGAGCCGTGTGTGGCTTAGTTTTTAGGCCTTGAGTCTATAGGAAACGCCAGTACTATTAAGCGGGGTCGGGTCACTCGTTTCAGTTTTACAAGAATTAGGGTGTGTGGATGCTCTAGGTTCTCTGAGGCACTTGAGTGATCAGTTGAAGCTTCAAGAGTTGCAGCCAAAAACTTGAAGATCTCGAAGAAGTCATGTTGCAGCAGGTGGAGTAGTCATCGGACGATTGGTCGGTGTCACTGGACAGTCCGGTGAGGGTCGAGGCCAGGAGTCCAGAGAAGATGTTTTTCTGGGAGCTGAAGACAGAAGGACACTGGACAGTCCGATGGGTGTCACCAGACAGTCTGATGTTTGCAGGAGCTCGAAGTCCAGAGAGAGGTGCTCTCTGGAGTCATCAGGAAGAGTCATCGTATAGTCCGTCGATTCAGTGACTGGACAGTCTGGTGAGCCCCAGAGATGGTGTCCAGAAGAGCTGTCTCTGAAAGTCCAAAAGATAAGTTCACCAAACAGTCCGGTGATGGTATGAATCGGATAGTCCGGTGATGGTATGAATCGTACAGTCCGGTGTCACACGGAATGGATTCGAGAGTGGTTGTTTTCTGCCAGATGAAGACTAGGAATCGAACAGTCCGGTGGTCCTAGTCACCGAACTATCGGGTGACTCCAAAATGCAGACAGCTTTTTAGCAACAGCTCTTAACGGTTGATTCAGGGCTTGGGGCCTATTTAAATCATCGGAGGGAGCTGTTGTGGAGCTTGCTCGTGGTTAGAACTGTTGGAGATCATTTTTCAAGAGCCAAAGTTCACCAATGAGAGCACAAGAGAGTATCTAGTGAGATCTTGAGTGCTTGTGAAGAGTAGCAAAGAGCATCCATAAATTCTTTGAGCTTGTGTGGGTGAGAGGAGTGTCTTCGGCTTGTTACTCTTGGTCTATGGCAGCCTAAACCGGTTAGACATCGCTGTCCGAGCTTTCGAATTGTGGAAGATGACATCAAGTTTATACGCGGTTCTGGGTCCTCGCTCGAAAGAGACACCAAAAGTGAGCGCCCGAGCCTTTGAGGCTTCCTCTAGCGCTTGGGTATTGTTTGATACAGCCAGAGCACCCGTGTCTTCACTCCGAGAGTGAAGCATACCCTTATGAGCATCGTTTCAGGAACAACGGGAGGAACCAAGACTCCGACAGGAGTGGTTCAACGAGGATTAGAGGAAGGCACCATCCTTCTGATATATCGAGAAAAATCGCTGAGCATCTCTATCACCCTTCGCTTTACTTACTACATTTAATTTCTTGTGAGTAGTGTGATAGGTTGTTTATTTGCTTCTTTTGGTGGCTCTCGTGCCGACTTGCTTACTAGCTTGATAGGTTGTCTTCTAGCTTGTTTTACTCTTCCTTAGCCCTTTCTCGCTAGGAGTTGGTTGCCAGTTTTGCTAGATTATAGGAAGAGTAAGAAATCGATTTAGTAATGTAAGTGCCCGATTGAACTCACCCTCTTCTCGGTCACTTGATCATTTCAAACACATTGGCCATGCATCCGCAATGGACACATGTCATGTTACAACCTATTTCCCTGCCCGGTCTCCATTTTATTTCACATGACAAACAAGCCTCCCTGTACCAACCTATACATCGCGAGTGAAGACTTATCCACTCGACTTCTACCGTTAAAATTAATATTAGCTTAGCTCTACATCGAGTTACCTGTACCAAAAACCAAGGTAGGATTCTATAAGTGTAACTACAGTTTCAATCAACTCCTATCTCCTAGTGCACATCACATAACATACTAACCATCTAAAATGATAAAAGTGAAATAATTTGAACACAGGATAATGCACCAGGGCTTGCCTGGGCTTTGCTCAAAGTTAGATTACTCAGCTACGAAATCGGCGTCGAATGGAGCTTTCTGAACCTCCTGGTGATATTCCCCGTTCTCCTCCTTAACTTTCTCATATCCTATATGAAATGATGCGCATACAATGAAAATGATGTCCTTTTATACTTTTATAAATAAAACTTCTTAGTAACAATACATGAATTTGGAAAGTAAAATAAGTTAATATAATTATAAACTTCTTTAATATGGTTTTTGAAGACATAAAACTAATTTTAAAGCTTTCATAATATAAAGGAAACTATTTTCGAATTTCCCAGAAATTTATAGAATTTATTGAAATCTAATAGATTTATAATGAATTAAATACTAGATACAAGGAAAAAATCATTAAAAAAATTATTTTAACCAAAATAAATTATAATATTTTGCTAAACCAGTAAGAATTAAATAAATAAACAGAAAAGTAAATTTTATAATATTTTTACATGCTAATAAAGAATAATAATGCATTTCTTGTCTATTATGTGATGTTAATTAATTAAATTATTTTAATGCATAAAATGAAAATTAGTCAGCTCCAAAATATTGTTCTAGTGGAGAGAAACTTAACAAAAATTTACCTCATAATTTTCTAAGTTATAAGAAAATTTCTATGAATTTTATAAGATTAAACTAATTTCTGAACAATGAATAATTCAACAAAATTATTAACTCAATTTCAACTGGTCGGGCCTGGACACAAAGTGGGCTGACAATCTCAGGCCCAACTATGGTGGCCACACGGTGGACCACGGGGTTGCCGCATGGGATTCCCCACTCGCCACACTGGATCCGAGCTCCAGTCAGCTTTGCTGGCCGAACAGGGCGCCGCCGGCCGAAACCTGGCGGCGCTTTGCCGAAAACAGGCTGCCGGCGGTGAACTACTCCCGCACCTGCACCAAAATGCTCCTCACAACTCCACGAGCTCGCTGGTAGGGTCAGCGAGGCAGTGTTCTCACCGAAACACTGTGCACGGCGACGACGGCGGCAAAACGACGTTCTGCGATGGCTTGCTCCTCCAACAACTGCTGAAGCTCACAACAACTTGCTCCTACAGCTTCACGAGTGCTAAGAAGACCGGCACGGGTGCTGTCTTCGTTGAAAATGAGCGGAACTAAGCTGTTGACGACGAGGTGGTCAGCTCCCGATGAATGGCGTTGAGAATGGCTCGGTTTCCTGCATCAGTAGACATATTTTTGCCCTAAGCTTAAGTCCCCCAGCTGCGCCACGACGTTGCGATGCTAGAGCCGAGTGGAATTGAAACAGGTCTCACCGGAACCTGCTGATTTCGTCAGTGATGGCCAGTAGTTCCCGAAACCCGAGTTTTTGGGGAAAAGGTTCAAAATCTGCACGAACCTGTGGACAAAACGATTAACCAAGGATGATCTAGTCTTCCTAATTCATTTTCTCACTTGCTTTGCGAAGGAATGAGGCGGGCTGTCTTGGCGACGGCGTTCACCTGGGCGGAGACGATGGTCGAGCTGTGCGCACATGAGAGTGAGAGAGTGCGACAAAACAACGAGTAGAGAGAGAGAACGACGGCAGCACCGTTCTTCTACCCTTGGCTCAAGCGGTCGTCAGACACGCAGTCAGGTAGGCAGCTGCGTGTCTTGCTCGGTGCAAGCGGCAAGCAAGCAGGCGTCCGCGTGGAGCTCAGCATGCCTGGCATCCACTCCAAATTATACCAGGGGCGGTGCTCCCAGAAAGAAAGTGGTGCGGCGGAGCGGCAAGCAGCAGCCAGGCAGGTAGGCACCTAGCTGTGTGGCTCCCGCACGCGAGCTGCAGCTACGTTTGCTGGCCACTGGCGAAGCTAGGTGGTACTTCCCTGGTGCACCGGCACCAGGATCTAGGACCAATTTTCCTCTTGATTGCTTATTTTTTCACAATATTTGTTTAAAAATTTGTACATAAATAAAGAAAGGCACCAGGGTATTTTGTAGGCTAGCTTCGCCGCTGGAGCTGGCTGTGCCTGGAAAAAGAAAGGCGGTCGTGACACTGACCAGCGGGGCCCAACTATTTTCCAAATTCTCTGATTTCTGCCAACTCAAAATGCTGCACTGTTATTTCTTTGAAATACCAACTTCCCGAGCTCACTTTCTCATAATACTTTGCAGACTTGTTCAAAACTTTAAATTTAACAACTTTTAGTTTTGGGCTCTGATCAAATTCGGATCCGAAAAATTGTTAAAAATTCAGGAAATAAATGACCAATTGAAACTAAATATTTATTTGGCCCTTTTAAACACTAAATAAAATTTAAAAAAAAATCCTAAATTCAAACCTTGGTAAGGACTTTAAAATAAAAATTTTATTTCCCATGTTTTCTCTGAAAAGTTTTGATCCTTTATTTTAAAATTTTGAATTTGAACCCAAATTTTGAAATTTTAACTTGCATTCATTTGTTCCCTTTTTGGAGCGAAATAAATTTTGAACTTTACAGAGTTATAACTCTTTTCAAGAGAAATAACTTTTATTTTTGGGCCCAAGTTCAGAATTAAAATAAATTTTTTTTTATAAATTTTAGAAGGCAGTAAACCAATAAAAAGAGGAGTTTCATTTGGACCTTTTGACTTTTTGAATAGAATTTTACAAAATTTTATAAAATCCAAGTCTTTACAAAATTGTTCAAATGAGATTATTATTCGCAACATTTCTTTGAAAATTTCAAACTATCATTTTTGAAGTTTGAATTAAATTTGAAATTTAAACTGTAAACTCATTTAGATTTTCTTTTGAGCTCGGTTTCCGGAAGTCCGAATTAACAACTTGGTGCTTTATTCAAAATGTGAACTGTTACACTTCATTTTCTATCTTTGAATATCATCTAGTTGTTTGGATACTATGATTGTCATCAATCATCAAAAAGGGTAAGATTGTTAGCTTCATGACATTTGAAGTCCCCTAAATGGTTTGAATGGATTTTGATGATTGAGTGAGCACCATAGGTAATGGTTGTGATTGTAGGTATCACCCCCCCCCAATTTTTGCATCAACATGATGGGTTTCTTCGATGGATGACAGAGACAATCCCAAGTCTAATAGTATCGGGCGTTGGAGGATCAAGGCTAAGGACTAGCTATAGAGTCCATAGGATCGTTGGTACTATTAAGGGGGGATCAAATCATTCGCACTTGGAACATATAAGTGTTAGGAGGTATGAATGCTCTTTGTTGCCTTAGAACACACTTAACATGGTGGAGGAAGCGAAGCGGATGAAGCCAAAGTTAAGATGAAGACAAAGACTCGAGTTTCATCTTCAGGAGCAGTCATTGAACAGTCCAATGAGGTCACCAGACAGTCCAGTGAGCCAGGAGATTGAAGTCCCGAAGAGATATTTTCTGATGCTGAAGTGGAGAAGTCACTGGACAGCCTGGTGGGTCAATGACTGGACAGTTCGGTGTTTCTGAAGATGAAGTCCAGAAGAGGTGTCTCTGAAAGTTTAAAAGTGATAGTCATCGGACAGTTCGGTGAAGATATGCACTGGACAGTCCGATGTCATATGAAATGGATTCCAGAGATGGCGTTTCCCTGGTCCACAGAAATATGAAGTCACCAAACAGTCTGGTAGTGCACCGGACTGTTCGGTGACTGAATAAAACAGACAACTTTATGACATCACGTTCCAATTGTTGTTTTTGGGTTTGGAGCCTATTTAAAAATTAGAGGCACATTTTTTAGTGTGCCTGTGGTCTGAATTGCTGGAACAAACTTGTGAGATGCGAAGGGACATTAGAGAGAGAGCACAACTCAAGATTGAAGATCTTTTGTGCTAGTAGGAGAGTGAATAGGTGCATTCATACACTTCTAGAGCTTGTAAGGCTTTGAGAGGAGTGATCTTTGGCTATTAGTCTTGGTTTGGAACCTAGATCAGATAGGAGTCAGTGTTCGAGCTTCCAAGGACATTGTGGAAGACGACGTTAAGTTTCTGCACAATTACGGGTTGTTCGCTCGAAAGGGACATCAAAAGGGAGTGCCCGAGCCATGGAGGCTTACTCTTGCGAGTGCGTATTTTTCGCGACAGCCGAGATCGCCAGTAACTTCACTCTGGGAGTGAATCGTACCCTAGAGAGCACCATTCTAGGAATGATGGGAGGGATCGGTACTCCAGACGAGAGTGGTCCAACAAAGATTAGGGGAAGGCGCCAACCTTTTGAGACTCAAGAAAATTCGCTTAGCATTCTCTTAACTCTCTCTTTACTTTTCGCATTTCTTACTTGTTGAGTAGAGTTATAGGTTGCTTTGTGATTCCTCTTGGTAGCTATCGTGCTAGTGTTTGTTTGTTACCTTCTCATCTCACTAGCATTATTAGGAGTCTTGGCCTATTAGAATTGCATAGGTTGTTAGGTTGTCCTTATTGTGATCAAGTCTTATAGTTTAAGTTCGTAGCAAAATTGAGTTCCACAAGTTCACCGATTCAACCCACCTTCTCGGTGTCCTTGATCCTTACATAGCTGCTATTGTGTGTCTAGGTAGTGGACCCTGAAACATGGCCACATAATCAGCCAAGGCCTGCTGGAGGTTGGTTTCGTCGTTTTAGATAAGGAGGCCGAGACGATTGCATAGGACACTCCGAGCTCGCTCTGCCTACTGGAGGTTGGTTTTGTCATTTTTGATGAGGAGGCCGGTTGGCTAGGTGGGCACTACGGCGCAACACGCTTGTAGGCTGTGCTCGACAACGCTTCGGCCTGATGCGTAGAGGCTGCTTCAGATGCTGCCGGAGGTCAAGCTGGGGGAGCAGAATGTGACGTCCCATATTTTTCTCTGAGTCAAGGAAATTCAAATTTGATATGAATTTAAAACTTTCAAAGAAAGCAAGCTCAAGAAAATTCAAAGTAATATCTACAACAAATTCTTATTTAAAAATGATCACAAGTATTAGAAGGTATAAATAAAAAAAGAATTTTTGCGAAGATTTAAATCCAAGATTCAAGTCCCCAAATTATTTAATTCCTCTAAAATCAGTCATCTGCCTTTCGAATTTTCTAGATATAAATCCCTTCCGAATTTGAAGATGCTTCCAAAAGGAAAGTTGTTCAGCATTAAATGTTCTTCTACTCTGCAAATTTTCAAATTCATCAGATCTGGGGAAGGTGAGCTTTTGAGGCAAAAACAGAGCTGCTGGGGAATTTCCGAAAACCAGAAAATGGAAGGTTCTGTGGGCCCCGCCTGTCAGCCACTGTGCTTCTTCCTACAGCGGATAGCGGCCAGCGCGGCACTGTGCACGGCGCGCACGCAGGAGGCCGCATCGCCAGGCCCACATGTTGCCCCTCCAGCTGTCCCTGTCGCGCCCAGTCCCCCTCAGCTCTGTCACTCCCTCCCGGCGCTCTCTAATTCTCTCTCGCGCGGCCGAGCGGCAGCCCTCCGAGGAACGCCACTGCCGAGCGCCCCACGGCCCTCCTGCCTCTGCAGGCTTGTGCGCCACTCCGTCCCTGAGCCTATGCCACCCCCTTCCCTTTCCTTTCCTCGTTGAGCTGCCCAAATTTTGAACTTTCCCCCATCGACGAGTTCTGGAGCTGCCAGCGCCTTTCCTCCCAAATCGATTCATCTCCGGTAATATTCTTCCATTTCTTCTCGGTTCAAGCCTCCTCAGTTCCTTGCACATGGACTCAAGAATCCAGAGGAATTTGGGCCGTTTGTGCAGGAATCGCAAGGTTTTCCGCCGCCGTTTGTCGGAGCCAAAGACCCCGTCGGTGCCGACCCACTTCCAGCCACCTTCGTCGACGACAACACTGATGCCGCTCTTCTCCTCGCCTTGGTGAAGCTCCCAGAGAAATGGCTTCAAGTTTCGTCAACCGTAGCGGCCCGTACGACCTCGCCGAACTTGTTCCGAAGCCGCTCGCCGCCGACGAACCTTTTTCCGGTGAGGACGACCGCCTTCGACCTCATCTTCGAGATCCCTGCGTGGCGCCGGCCATTTTGGCGTCTTCCCGAGGCGTGTCGCCGCCTGGGTCGGCTGGCTAGCGAGCCGCCGCCGGCTATGTCGCTCCGCCATGTGCGCGCGAGCGAGCGTGGCCAGGCAGGGATCCCGTGCGCCGCGGGATCCCATGCGCCACCCCATGTGGCCTACTGTGTGGGCGCATCCTGGAGTTGCCATTTGGCCTGTGGGCCTGGGCTTCTTTATCCATTTCAGAATTCCTTTATTATTTACGCAGATATTCGATAAAAATTGTAAAATTTACAGAAAATTCCTACTAGCTCAAAAAAAATGAAACCAACTTTGCTAGACATCTAAAATCATGAAATTTTTATTAAAACTAATAAACCCCAGTAATTAATCGTTCTAATACTGTTTAATTTTAGAAATGGATTAGTGCATATTTAATTACTAATTAATTATGTGTGCATTGTTAATTATTAAATTTTTGCTTAATTGTCACATAGGGTATTCCAAAATAGTATAAAAATGTTTTAGGCTAATTTTCATCAGTAATTATTTATAATTAATTTATCTCTTTTTCTAGTATTTAATTCATAGTAATTAGAATAATTGCTGATATTTAGCCAAATTTGGTCATAAATTAGGTATACTAATTTTGAATCGCTAAAATTGCTTAGAGTCCAGAAGGATTGCTAGATGTTGTTAAATTAATTTCTCTTCATCATTTTATTTGAATAAGCCTTAGTAATTAATTAAAACATTATACTAGAGTTAATTAAATTGCTTAAGGTGATTATATTAACGCTTAAACTCTACTGATATTGTGACCCTCTAAGTTACTTAAATTATTTACCTTGCTGTTTTAAAGTAAGTAACTAACTTAATTAAGTAACATTCCACCTACTAACCGAAAGTGCTGAATTATCAACCGCTATAACCTTTCATATTAATTCAAATAAGTATTGCGTTCACCCATCTGCATTTTACCATGGCATTGCATGGCATCCTTATTCACTGTGGCGTTGTTTTATTATTCAGTGAACAACGTGCTCGAGAGTGATGTGGGTGCTGAAGTGGGTGAATCACCTGAGGTAGATCCTGCAGAGTATACTTCAACAACGCAAGGCAAGCATCACGCATACTGATCCTTGTTTTATATAAATTATGAAATGAATTAGTGTATCATTGTTGCATTGTCGGGCAATAGGATAAGTTGGTTATATTAGTTTGTGTTGTACCCACTCTTTGATATGTTTATAGACATGGGTCGGTTGTTATTTTGTCTACAGTGAGTCTTGCTTAGCCACGCTTAGACCGATAGAAGTCGAATCGGTGGAAGTCACCACCTTTCGCGAGTATAGGATCTTTATTTTACTTGATGCTCGTATGGTTGGTTTAAACCTGAGGATGATAAAATTGAGACCGGACAAGGAAGGATAGGTTGGCAGCAGGAAAGGAGTCCTGTGTGCTGTAGCCCCATCTGTGTCGATTAAAGATCGGTCGTTGTTAATGTTGGCCTAAACACTTTCTGTTCCTACCACAAGTCAAATATAATGGTAAGACAAGCCGAATATCTCATTTGTATACCAGCGTTTGGTCCATGACGGCATCTCTTGACTGACACGCATGAGTGACCGCTGGGCTCCCACGAGACACGGGACCGGTCCTCTCTGACATGTCGATTGTCCAACCGTTCGGAAATGGATGAGAGAAAGGTTGACATGAGGACCCTCTTATGCGACGTCATGAGTCGCATAAGCCGGATGGTACTCAAGTCGTGTGGGTACAGTTGGACTCCCCTGCAGGGTGTATATACGATTCGAATCACCACGGTCCCGGTCAAGACCAAGCTTGGTGTCTATCATTATTCAATGTAGTTAATAATTACACATAATTAGTCATGGGTCATGTAGTTACGAGATATACTGGATGAGAGGTATTGTTGACACATCTCTCGTTACTATGTCGCATAGGATAGCTGTGGTTGAGTTTAATAATTAGTTTTCCATGAGTTTTACTTTATGCTTATGCTTAAAATTTATTAACGTCTACTGCTTTTCCGCAAATAAGCTTTGTTGCATTATTATCCTTGCTAATGCCTCTTTCATGATCTTTGGAGTCGGGATGTACATCCCATGAGTAAGTCTTGCTTAGTACCTTCGTACTCACGTTTGCAATGTTGAAATTTTGCAGGTGAGGATGAGATGGTTTTTTGCTATTTCTTCACTGTCGATGCCGGCGAAGGGAATGAGTAGTCCTTGTTTGTCCTTTGCGTGACGGTGGTGTTCGTGGACTGAGTACATTGTCTTTCGGTTTGTTTTAAAAATGTTTTCCACTGCGTAGTACTCATCATCGTGTTTAGAATCTAAATAAAAACTTAGTACCTTGTTTAATTATGTTCTAGGAAGTTTGAGAGCTAAAACTACAACCCTTCTGCTCTCACTCTAGTTTCAGTTATGAACTTTTACTTGTGGTTTGTAATAACTTATCCATGTTTGTGGTATTCCTATGTGATGTGTACAACGTTGATTACCGATATGCTATTGTCCTGAGCGATGTTTGGGAGCGTATCGGGGGACTACCGGGGTTGATTTCTCGTTAGTTGAATTTGAGCTTGTGTGTGGTTTGAAAAATCAAGCTAATTTGACTAATTGGAAGTCAACTTGGACGGTTCCTCACAGCGTAGCATCAGAGCAAGGTTTAATACATACCCCTAAAATTTGCTTAGCAACCTGGGTAATTAAAAGATGCTCAACCTTACTAAATCAACTAAAACTAGATTAAGGTGGTTGCTGATTTTTATTCCTCTCTTATCTTAGAGTTGTTTGTTTCACCCGTAATTAAGTAAACTGATTGCATACACATGGGGTGAATTACGGGGTTAAGTTGGCAGCCTTAGATTTTGTTAGGACATGTGTGTTTCTAGTTGTGTTTACAAAAGTTTTGTTTTCAAAAATCACCCATGTGTGTGTCGTCTTGCTTTTCCAGTTTGGGTGGGGAGAGATTCGAGTCGTGTGAGGACGTTAGTGCATGCATGTATACCATGTCATGTCATACTTTTTGCATGCATTCTTGGTCACTAAAGATAAAAACATGAAAAAATTTGCTTTCCTTAAAAATGTTTGTTGCTGTCCTAACTACTAAAAATCAGCCACCCAAGCCACTTTAAGCAATTTCACCTAGCTCTTATGAAGGAAACAAATAAAACCTATGCTAGGAAAAAATGTAAGCATAAATTGTTATCCGTAGGTGATATTCAACCCCTCTCCTTGTGTTCCTTTACGCTGTCATCTTTTCTTGTGCTATCCAAATCTGGACGCATACTATCTTTTTTCTCATTGGAAGTTCCTTGTTCTTTGGACAAGTCCATGCTGCTATAATCTCATTTATCATGCTGGTGGCTCATTCCTTTGCTGACTTTGTTTGGCAACAGGATGAGTACCCACAACGGTGGCGGGGAAAGGGTTCCAGGGACGCCCAAAATGTAAACCCACCACCACCGCCGACAATGGCCGAAGTTCTCATGGAGATTGAACGACACCAGACTGGTGCTCTGCAAGCTATCGCCCAGTACTTAGCTCCTCGCGGTGGAGGTGAAGCTGCTC
Source organism: Zoysia japonica (assembly GCA_001602275.1). NCBI lineage: Eukaryota > Viridiplantae > Streptophyta > Magnoliopsida > Poales > Poaceae > Zoysia > Zoysia japonica. The sequence continues at coordinate 2,068,843 of BCLF01000046.1, read as the reverse complement.
GTGATGGTGATTTCAGGAATTTCATGCGCACTCAGCCACCACTTTTCACTTGATCCAAGGATCCTGTGGACGCTGATCATTGGCTGCGCACCATTGAGCATAAGCTGAATCTTGTGCGGTGTGGGCAGCACGACAAAGTTCTTTTCGCTGCTCACCAAATGCAGAATGAAGCTGGTGCTTGGTGGCAGACCTTCCTTGCAATGCAGCCGGCCGATCACCACTTCACTTGCGATGAGTTCCGTTTTGCTTTTCACGCCTTCCACATCCCCGAGGGCATGATGGAGATCAAGAGGCTTGAATCTTAAGCAAGGCAACAAGTCGGTCATGGAGTATGTTCACGCCTTCAACTACCTGGCACAGTACGCTCCTGATGACGTTAACACTGACAAGAAGAAGAGGAGCTGTTTTTACAACGGCCTTTCTGAAGAAGTGCAGGATAAGCTCTCCTCCTCAGAATTCCGTGATTTCAACCACTTGGTGGATCGAGTTATATTTACGGAAGATAAGATGATAAAGCTTGAGGCTAAAAAGCGCATGCGTACTGTCGTACCATCGGTGGGTGGTAACTCGCAATGCCCCCGCCCTGATTTCAGCCTCCTGCTCCTATCAAGGGCTGTGCAGCACCACAGCCTATGTGGGTCGCTCGTCGTCCACCTGATGCTGCTGTCCAAGCTCCAAGACCCCCGGTGAATCAAACTCCTGCTGGTGGTATTGGTCCGTGCTTCAACTGCGGTCAAATTGGGCATCTCTCTCGGGCATGTCCTTCTCCAAAGCGTGGAATGGGTGCTGCTGCTCCAAATCAACCCCCACGTCCTCCTGTCGGCCCTTTCCAGCGGCAAACTAAGAAGCCTCAAGTGCTCAAGCGTGGTCGTGTGAATTATACTACTGCCGATGACGTGCAAGGGAGCAACGAAGTGCTAATGGGTACGCTCCTTGTCAACTCTTACCCTACCAAAGTTTTATTTGGTTCTAGTGCTTCCCATTCTTTCATTAGCAAAGATTATGCTATGCAATATGACCTCAACATACACCCAACACGCTCATCAATTTTAATTGAAGCACCCGGTTCTGAAATTCTTGTCAACACCATTGTTTCCCGTGTGCCGATTATGGTTGGAAATAGTCTAGTGAGGTCCAATCTACTAGTTCTTGATCTGAAGAGCTTGGATATTATTCTTGAGATGAATTGGTTGATCTCTAATGATGCCATCATATATGTGGCTCGAAGAGTTGTCTCCCTGAGAAGTTCTTCTAGTGGCGGTTTTCTCTCTATCTTGGGAAATGCAATTCTTGTATCCATTAGTTGAATGCTATAGCTACTCCAGAGTTGTCATCTATTCCCGTAGTCTGTGAGTACCCGGATGTTTTTTCGAATGAGTTGCCAGGAATGCCGCCTGACCGTGCGATGGAGTTTATTATTGAACTCAAACCTGGAACCGCTTCGATTTCGAAGCGGCCTTATCCGATGTCTTCCGAAGAGTTGGTTGAAATGAAGAAACAACTGAAGGAACTTCTGAACAAGGGCTTTATTCGTCCAACTTTTTCTCCTTGGGGTTGTCTAGCTCTTTTTGTCAAGAAGAAGGATAGATCGATGCGGATGTATGTTGATTACCATCCGCAGAATGCTGTCACTATTAGAAATAAATATCCACTTCCACGGATTGAAATTCTCTTTGATCAGCTTGCCGGTGCTTGTTTCTTCTCTAAGATTGATTTGAGATCGGGCTATCATGAAATAAAAATCAGAGAAGAGGACATTCCGAAGACGGTTTTCTCGACCCGGTATGGACTTTATGAGTTTTGTGTCATGTCCTTCGGTCTTACAAATGCTCCTATGTACTTTATGTACTTGATGAAAAGCGTATTCATGGAAGAGCTCGATGTTTTAGTCGTGGTTTTCATTGACAACATTCTCATCTTCTCAAAGACTAAGGAAGAGCATGCACACCACCTGTGTGTTGTGCTTGAGAAGCTACGACAACATTAGTTATATGCCAAGTTTAGCAAATGCGAATTTTGGCTGAAAGAAGTGGCTTTTCTTGAACACATCATTTTTAAAAATGGTGTCGCAGTTGACCCTGCTAAGGTTCAAGATGTGTTGGATTGGAAACAACCAACAAGTGTCACTAAAATCCGGAGTTTCCTTGGTCTTGCCAGTTATTATCGATGATTTATTAAGGATTTCTCCAAGATTGCAAAGACTATGACCAAGCTGCTGCAAAAAGGTGTGAAGTTTGAGTCGTCTTCGGATTGTGAGCAAGCATTTCAAACCTTGAAAACGCTTCTCACAACAGCACCCGTCTTTGCTCAACTCGATATTAACAAAAGCTTTGATGTTTATTGCGATGCTTCACGTGTCGGACTCGGGTGTGTTCTTATGCAAGATGGAAGCGTTATCTCATATGCCTCTCATCAACTGAAGCGTCATGAAGAGAATTATCCCACTCATGACCTTGAACTTGCCGCTGTGGTGCATGCCTTAAAAATATGACGGCACTACCTTCTCAGTAAAACTTACAATGTTTATACCGATCACAAAAGTCTCAAGTATATTTTCACTCAAGCTGATCTGAACTTGAGGCAAAGAAAGTGGCTTAAGTTGATTAAGGACTACAAATTAGAGATACATTACCATCTGGGCAAAGCAAATGTTGTGGCCGATGCCTTGAGTCGCAAAGGTCATTGCAATTGCTTAACTGTTGCAGCCGAAACAAACACACTATGTGATGAGTTTCGAAAGCTTGGTATTGAGATGGTTGAAGAAGGATTTCTTGCCAATTTAGAGGTGAAGTCCACACTTCTGGATCAGATCAAGGAGGCTCAAAAGAATGACAAAGGCGTGGCCCAAATTCGTTCCAAGATGGATGAGGGCCAAGCTGCTTGTTTTTCTATAGATAAGCAAGGTGTTCTGTGGTTCGAAAAGCGACTCGTGGTTCCCAGAGTAAAAGAACTTCGGGATAAAATTTTGGATGAAGCACATGACTCTCTGCTGTCCATCCATCTTGGAAGCCCTAAAATGTACCAAGATTTGAAGCAAAAGTTTTGGTGGACTCGCATGGAGCGGGAAATTGCACGGTACGTCTTCAAGTGTGATGTATGTCAACGTGTGAAGGCGAGTCACTTAAAAACCAGCAGGTACACTACAACCTTTGCCTATTCCTTTATGGAAGTGGGAGGATATTGGTATGGACTTCATAGTAGGGTTGCCTAAAACAGCCAATGGCTATGATGCTATATTGGTTATTGTTGATCGGTTGACAAAGTCTGGCACATTTCCTTCCGGTCAAAACTAACTACCCTGCCAAAGCTTATGCGGAGTAAGAGCATTGTTTGTCTCCATGGTGTCCCGAAAACTATTACCTCTGATCGTGGGCCACAGTTTGTATCTCTTTTTTGGGAAAGTCTTCACGAAGCGATGGATACCAAACTGTTGCACAGTTTGGCTTACCATCCTCAAACTGGAGGCCAAACGGAAAGAGTCTACCAAATTCTTGAAGACATGTTGAGAACTTGCGTGCTGACGTCAGGAGAAAGCCCTTTCTTTGGCTGTGATTTGGTTAACGAGGCTGAGGCTAAAGTGCGGCAAATTCAAGAACATTTGCGAGTGGCACAGTCTAGACAAAATAGCTATGTGGACCGTCGTCGAACAGAACTTCATTTTGAAGTTGGAGACTACGTTTATCTCAAGGTATCTCGACTTCGTGGCACGCAAAGGTTCCATGTGAAAGGAAAGTTGGCTCCTCGCTATATTGGTCCTTTCAAGATTTTTGCCAAGCGCGGTGCCGTGGCATACAAATTAGAGCTTCTGTCCTCTCTTTCGAATGTGCACAATGTTTTCCATATTTCACAACTGAAGAAATGTCTTCGGGTGCCCACCGAAGTCATTGCTGTGGACACTCTTGATCTACAGCCGGATCTCTCATATGTCGAGTACCCATTGCGGATTCTTGACGAGGCAGAGCGCAAGTTGCGGAATCGCACGATTAAATTTGTCAAGGTTCAATGGAGTAATCATTCCGAGGAAGAAGCAACATGGGAACCGGAAGATAAATTTCGTGCCAAGTACCCAGAATTCTTCTCAAGGCTGTAAGTGAATTTCCTTTAAATTCCTTACCGTCTTATGAATTCTTAGTTAACTTCCATCCTTTTATCGAGTTTTCTTTTGTCTGCACTCCCCATCTATTTTATCAAATCTCATGACGAGATTTCTTTAAGGGGGAGGGCTGTGACGTCCCATATTTTTCTCCGAGTCAACGAAATTCAAATTTGATATGTATTTAAAAGTTTTCAAAGAAAGCAAGCTCAAGAAATTTCAAAGTAATATCTAAAACAAATTCTTATTTAAAAATGATCACAAGGATTAGAAGGTATAAAAAAGAATTTTTGCGAAGATTTAAATCCAAGATTCAAGTCCCTAAATTTTTAATTCCACTAAAATCAGTCATCTGCATTTCGAATTTTCTAGATTTAAATCCCTTCCGACTTTGAAGATGCTTCTAAAAGGAAAGTTGTTCAGCATAAAAAGTTCGTCTACTCTGCAAATTTTGAAATTCATCAGATCTCGAGAAGGTGAGCTTTTGAGGCAAAAACAGAGAGCTGCTGGGGAATTTCGGAAAATCAGAAAATGGAAGGTTCTATGGGCCCCGCCTGTCGGCCACTGTGCTTCTTCCTCCAGCGGATAGCGGCCAGCGTGGCACTGTGCATGGCACGCATGCAGGAGGCCGCATCGCCCAGCCGACACGTTGCCGCTCCAGCTGTCCCCCTCACGCCCTGCCTCCCTCAGCTCTCTCACTCCCTTCCGGCGCTCTCTCTCATTCTCTCTCGTGTAGCCGAACGGCAGCTCTCCGAGGAACGCCACTGCCGAGCGCCCCTGCAGGCGTGTGCGCCACCCTGTCCCCGAGCCTCCGCCACCCCCTGCCCTTTCCTTTCCTCGTAGAGCTGCCCAAATTTTGAACTTTACCCAATCGACGAGTTCCGGAGCCGCCGGCGCCTTTCCTCCCAAATCGATTCATCTCCGGTAATATTCTTCCATTTCTTCTCAGTCCAAGCCTCCTCACTTCCTTGCACACTTCTCGGACTCAAGAATCCAGAGGAATTTGGGCCGTTTGTGCAGGAATCGCAAGGTTTTCCGCCGCCGTTCGTCCGAGCCAAAGACATCGCCGGTGCCGAACCACTTCCAGCCACCTTCGTCAACGACAACACTGCTGCCGCTCTTCTCCTCGCCTTGGTGAAGCTCCGAGAGAAAACGCCTTCGAGTTTCGACAACCGTAGCCCCCGTACAACCTTGCCGAACTTGTTCCGAAGCCGCTCGCCGCTGACGAACCTTTTTCCGGTGAGGACGCCCGCCTTCGACCTCATCTTCGAGATCCCCGCACGGCCCTGGCCATTTTGGCATCTTCCCGGGGCGTGCCGCCGCCGGTCATGCTGCCGCGCCATGGTCGCCGCTATGGGCGTGCGGGCGAGCATGGCCAGGCGGGGATCCTGTGCGCCGCGAGATCCCGTGCGCCACCCCCTGTGGCCTCCTGTGTGGGCGTGTCCTGGAGCTGCCACGTGGCCTGTGGGCCCGGGCTTCTTTATCCATTTCAGAATTCCTTTATTATTTGCGCAGATATTCGATAAAAATTGTAAAATTTACAGAAAATTCCTACTAGCTCAAAAAAATATGAAACCAACTTTTGTTAGACTTCTAAAATCATGAAATTTCTATTAAAACTAATAAACACCAGTAATTAATCGTTCTAATACTGTTTAATTTCAGAAAAGGATTAGTGCATATTTAATTCTTAATTAATTATATGTGCATTGTTAATTATTAAAAATTTCTTAATTGTCACTTAGGGTATTCCAGAATAGTATAAAAATGTTTTAGGATAATTTTCATCAGTAATTATTTATAATTAATTTATCTATGTTTCTTGTAATTAATTCATAGTAATTAGAATAATTGCTGATAATTAGCCAAATTTGGTCATAAATTAGGTATACTAATTTTAAATCACTAAAATTGCTTAGAGTCCAGCAGCATTGCTAGATGTTGTTAAATTAATTTATCTTCATCATTTTATTTGAATAAGCCTTAGTAATTAATTAAAACATTATACTAGAGTTAATTAAATTGCTTAAGGTGATTATATTAACGCTTAAACTCTACTGATATTGTGACCCTCTAAGTTAGTTAAATTATTTACCTTGCTGTTTTAAAGTAAGTAACTAACTTAATTAAGTACCATTCCACCAACTAACCGAAAGTGCTGAATTATCAACCGCTATAACCTTTCATATTAATTCAAATAAGTAAGTATTGCGTTCATCCATCTGCATTTTATCATGGCATTGCATGACATGCCTATTCACAGTGGCGTTGTTTTATTGTTTAGTGAACAACGTGGTCGAGAGTGACGTGGGTGCTGAAGTGGGTGATGCACCTCAGGTAGATCCTGCAGAGTATACTTCAACAACGCAAGGCAAGCATCATGCATACTAATCCTTGTTTTATATAAATTATGAAATGAATTAGTGTATCGTTGTTGCATTGTCAGGCAATAGGATAAGTTGGTTATGTTTGTTTGTGTTGTACCCACTCCTTGATATGTTTATAGTTATGGGTAGGTTGTTATTTTGTCTACGGTGAGTCTTGCTTAGCCACGCATAGACCGGTAGAAGTCGAATCGGTGGAAGTCACCACCTTTCGCGAGTATAGGATCTTTATTTTACTTGATGCTCGTATGGTTGGTTTAAACCTGAGGATGATAAAATTGAGACCGGACAAGGAAGGATAGGCTGGTAGCAAAAAAGGAGTCCTGCGTGCTGTAGCCCTGTCTGTATCGATTAAAGACCGATCATTGTTAATGTTGGCCTAAGCACTTTCTGTTCGTACCACATGTCGAATATAATGGTAAGACAAGCCGAATATCTCATTTGCATACCAGCGTTTGGCCCATGACGGCATGTCTTGACTGACACGCATGAGTGACCGCTGGGCTCCCACGAGACACGAGACTTGTCCTCCCTGACATGTCAATTGTCCAACCGTTTGGGAATGGATGAGAGAAAAGTTGACATGAGTTCCCTCTTATGCGACATCATGAGTCGCATAAGCCAGATGGTCCTCAAGTCGTGTGGGTACAGTTGGACTCCCCTGCAGGTGTATAATCGATTCGAATCACCGCGGTCTCGGTCATGACCAAGCTTGGTGTCTATCATTGTTCAACGTAGTTAATAATTGTACATAATTTGTCATGGGTCATGTAGTTACGAGATATACTGGATGAGAGGTATTGTTGACACATCTCTCGTTACTATGTCGCATAGGATAGAAGTGGTTGGGTTTAATAATTAGTTGCCCATGAGTTTTACTTTATGCTTATGCTTAAAATTTATTAACGTCTACTGCTTTTCCGCAAATAAGCTTTGTTGCATTTTTATCCTTGCTAATGCCTCTTTCATGATCCTTGGAGTCGAGATGTACGTCCCACGAGTAAGTCTTGCTGAGTACCTTCGTACTCACGTTTGCAATGTTGAAGTTTTACAGGTGAGGATGAGATGGTTTTGACTATTTCTTCCCTGCCGATGCCGGCGAAGGGAATGACTTGTCCTTGTTCGTCCTTTGCATGACGGTGGTGTTCGTGGACTGAGCACACTGTCTTTCAGTTTGTTTTAAAAATATTTTCCACTGCGTAGTACTCATTGTCGTATTTAAAATCTAAATAAAAACCTAGTACCTTGTTTAATATTGTTCTAGGAAGTTTGAGAGCTAAAAGTACAACCCTTCTGCTCTCACTCTAGTTTCAGTTATGAACTTTTAGTTTGTAATAACTTACCCATGTCTGTGGTATTCCTATGTGACGTGTACAATGTTGATTACCGATATGCTATTGTCCTGTGTGATGTTTGGGAGCATATCAAGGGACTACCGGGGTTGATTTCTCGTTAGTTGAATTTGAGCTTGCGTGTGGTTTGAAAAATCAAGCTAATTCGACTAATTGGAACTCAACTTAGACGGTTCCTCACACAGAACATATCCCCCAGCATGTGCGGTCGGTTGCTATCCTCAACGACAGAATGCCACTCGTCTGCCTGTCCCTGTCTCGATCCTCATGGGACAAAACAGCTTGTCGCTATATCATCGCAGCCGCCCTGTACAGCAGCTACTAGAGAGGCTTGCACGTTTGCAAGTGCAGTGTCGATGGCCTCCATCGTCGGTGCCAAGGACTATGGCGATCTTGCAGTGGACTAGGCTCCATTCCCTACAAGGTGTTCATCAAATGAAGGAGAATGAATATTACCAGGAAGGAGCCGGTCCTCTAGGCTCATTGCCATGTTTAGGTACTCATGTGCCATCATCACCTAGGCTGTTTGTTCCTCCTGAAGCTCATTCAGTGTCATTCAGAACAGTGATAGGACAGAGAACATCTGTCCATCCATGACAGCCTATATGTCCTACTGAAGTGAGGCTGCCTGTGCAGCAAAGATGGACTGCAGGCTTGCCGTTTCTGTGGATATGAGGAGCTCCATTGGCGGGAGCTGTCAAGTCTGCTATGTCACCACCGTCCACACGACGGCGCCCGGCATTGCAGCCAGCGCCTGCATTTATGGGGGGTGCGGCAGCATGGCATCTGTGGTGAAGACCAATGCCGTGGGCTTTGCTGCTGCAGTGTGCGCTCCACCTCCCATTCTCCCGGCCTATGCATGTTGTTGTCGTCGTTGTTGTTGCAGCATGGTGACCACTTGAAGATGTGGTGGTTGTCCTCCATTCGACCACACATATGTGGCGTGCAGTCCTGGTCCAGGCAGGAGCGCTTCCTGGGCTGCACCCAGTCCACTTCTCCATCATCTTCGTCATGCTGACCATGGTGGTTGCCCTGTAAGACGTGACTTGGGGAGCCAAACCGGCCATCAAAGACACTGTGAGGTCCCTCAGGACAGTCATTCTTGGACCTCCTTTCTTCACAGTTCAGGGCTGGGTCCCTATCTCCAGCTCAACCTTCCCTTTTGTTCTTTTGGTGTCGGTCGTTGTCGTGGTTGTCCTTTTGTTCTTGCGACAGTCTGGGTAGGTGGATTGGTGCAATGACACCGGCTTCAGGCAGAATGCCATCTGGAATCCAAGGTAGAAGCCGATGGCACAAAGGCGTGAAGTTTGGGTTTTCGACCGCCACCTGTAGATTTTAAGAGGTTGCCTTGTAATCCTCAATAACCTCCAAGTGAAGATAGACCTCATACTTGAGACATTGTTACCAGCGGTCAGGCGGCACATCAGAGACAAGCACTATCAAAGACTTGTCCGTTGGTCGATGTGTGAAGATGCGCCAGACAACCTTTGGAATGTTATTGGTTTTGCCGTCCATGCCCGCAGCTCAATAAGCCAGGTGTCCGCGTGCTGCACTAGGTCGGTGTTGATGCACTCTAGTGCATAGGTTCGACCGATGAACCGGTGAACAATCTCCGACATTGCGGCGTGAACGGGGATTCTGCCGAGGCACAAGCGCACTCTGAACAAGAAATGCATGCTGAGAGCATTGGTGAGGCTGTGATATTCGTGCCAGCACACCTCAATGTCGTGGCGGTGGAACCTCTTCTTGCGTGCTTCTTTGCTGTGGTGACGGTGCTCGAACCTGATGAGGAATGGCTCTGGCTGATTCTTTGTGACGAACACGTCACCTGCATTGAGCCCGAACTCCTCAATGACGGCGTCTTTGATGTCCTTGGCCCCCTTCCCTATCAGGAGGTCTAAGGCCCAGAGCACCATTGTGCGGGCTTCCCATTCCTGCCGGTCCTGGTCCAGCTCAAAGGTGGTTGGGGCCACCAGGGTCTCAACGTCTGGGCGTGTGTCTGGAACTCCTAGGGCCATCGCTGGGCTGGCGAAGAAGAAGCCGACGGCAAAAATGCTGGCAGTTTGATGCTCAGAGATGGCTTGGCAGGAGCGACTCCTTGGGAGGGGCTCACGGCAGTCACGCTCCGTGTGCTCTGACCGCCGGCACTGGAAGCACCCACTCCTAGTGCCCCGACCGCCAGCACTCGAAGCACCGAATCAGATTCCTACAGCTCGCCGCATGGTGGTCTGAAGCCAAGTAGATGAAGCAACGGCCAGCCATGCGCTTTTTGAAGAGATGAAGCCCGTGGTCCGCCTGTGGTGGGGTGCTCTCTTGATGGTTGGTCGCGTTGGCCATTGTTCGATCGCAATGCTCGAGCTGTCCATCTTGAATGAAGCTTCTTTGGCCACTAGCGATGTGGGTGTACAGTAAGCCAGGACAGATCTGCTTGGTCAGACCGAAACGATGGAGCGGACGGGCTGAGCTCTCAATCTTGTCGGCACGGAGGGAGACAGCGGGAGGGGTGAAATGAAGTGGGAGCGGCTGGTGGTTGGAGGCGGACGAGCAGGATGGGGGGACGTTTAACTACTTCAGCAAAGGAGGGGGATGTCGAGGATGCAGACCCCATCTCCTGCGGCTGCTCCGAAGCAGTCCGATCGCGACGGCAACGAGGAAGCAGAGGGTAGGGTGGATTTGAAAACAGATCTGGCAAGCTCGGGGCTGAAAATGGCTGTGGGTGGATTGGTACTTGGGGAGGAGGAGGGTGACCAAGGAGCTAGGGGAACCGAGGGTTGAGGCTGGGGGCTGGTGGATGGCTGGTGGACGGGCACGACGGCGGTGGAGGCGCCAGGGAGGAGAGCGCACCCCAACCTGTCCCGATCTCCATCGGATGGTAACAGTTGATGTTTATAAAACATAAGCAATCGATTAAACATAAATAGTGGAGAAACAATCATTGATATCTTTATCTTCAGCAAAGCTCACTTGAATGGTAGCAATCTAGATTTTTCTTGGATGGACTAGCCCAACTTCCCAGCCGACATGATATGGATTTGGGCAGCAGCATGCCCGACAATGGAGAAGTTGATTCTGGCATCTGTGAGTTTGTTACTATGATAAGGATTTGAATTACTCCCGCATGAAGGTTATGGGGAGCTCCAGTCCGGCGATAACAAGGCTGATTTGCATCAGCAAACCTAGCATTGGAGTAAGTGGAGTAAGTGTATTCCGCCGTCGGGGAGTTTGTTTTTGTGGGGGGTGTTTTGATTTGGGCCTTTTTCTCAATCAATTCCATTGAACCCGAGCTCACTATCAATTTATGTTGAACAATTGATTTGTGTGGCTAGAGATATCAACTTGTACTACCTCTATTCCTAAATTGTTGTCATCATTGATTTTTAATATCACTTTTGATTATTTGTCTTATTCGAAAAAAGATTGATGAATACCATATATTTATTATAATTTACTTCATCATTAAAGTTATTTAAATCACAACTTATAATTTTACACATTTGAATTAATTTTTAAATAAAACAAATGGTCAATTGCTGATGTTACAAGTCAGCGACGACAACAATTTAGGAATGGAGTAAGTATGCTTCAAATTATTATTGATGTCTTCCTGGACCGGTGTGCATGTAGGGTGGTTAAAGAGTTCAGGCCATAATCTCTTTTACAACATAAACCGACTCTCTCCACAGTTTTTTTTTTTTCATTTCGTTACCATTCCTATGTGCATGAGAAAGAATATAACAGTAACGACAAGTAGCAGCGCCGACTATGGTGTATTAGTTGAGACCCAACTTAGGATGGAAACTACTCGCTCCATGCTTAAATTGTTATCGTGGTTGATTTTTAAAGTCATATTTGACCATTGGTCTTAGTCAAAATACTAGTTCAAATATGTAAAATTGTGAGTCATATTTAAAATAACTTCCATTATAAAGCAAATTATAACAAAGTTTATAATATTTATCATATTTTTAAATAACAAGGATAAATCAAATATGTTGTTATAAATCAACAACGACAACAATTTAGAAACGAAAGTACAATGGAAGTAAGGAACATGGGCATAACATCGAAATTATTGGCTGAACCATCAGAAGAAATTATGGGCCCAAACAGTCGGTGCTAGAGCGTCCTCTTACCTCGGACCGTGACCCCTAATGACCCTTTGTATTTTGGATAAATTCTTTATCACCCATAAAAAACTACAAGTTCCTTATCACTCGCCAAATTTTTAATTTTCTTATCAAACACCAATATTATCTTTTTTTCTTATTCACCACTCTAATACATTTTAGGACTTGAAAAAGACTTGTTTGCTCCTCTATCAATGTTTGTTAATCTTTCTCATTACCCATTTAGTGGACATAGTTGGGTTTTGTGGCTTACAAAATTTTCATAAGGAACAATTTTCACTTTCAAATCAAAATTAATTTTTAAAATTTGATTTGAACCATTTTATTTCCAATTGAGCTCATGGGCCATAATGTGAATTTGTCAGAGAGGAACTATTCCAACAACGTCCACTAAAATGAGTAGCGAGGAAACATAGCAAAAAAATGATATAAAGGAAAACTAGTCTTTCTCAAGCGCTCAAATGGGAGTGATGAATAAGGAAAGAAAGTTAAGATAGGTAGTTGATAAGAAAATTGAAAATTTTGAGTGGGTGATAAGTAACTTAAAGTTTTTAAGATGGGTGGAAATTTAACCTTGTATTACCTCTGTGAGCCCAGATAATTTGTTTCTTTTTTAGGTGATGCGAGAAACTATTGTTATAGTATGAAAAATGGCATGTTACTATTAGTGTTCCTACATGACCTTAATATTGTTCTACTGTATGATACTAGTCCCAATGTCATGCTACGGTCTAAGGAAAAAGATTAACTTAAAAAATAATATATTAATATTAAAATAAATTTGTTTTATTTTCTAACAACTTTTCCTGATCTCAAATATTTGTTCCGGGTAGTTGTGTTTTGTTAACTAACAATGATCCGTGTTCATCCGTTAGATTTGTAAGAGGTGTCTATAGAGAGATTTTATCTATTAAATTTGTAAAAAAAAAAAACTCTGAGTGCTTTTTCTGTGTGCATATAGTCTAACTCATGTGAACATTTTACTATGTGTACGTAGAAAACAAAAATTATGTTTTTTTAAAGAGTAGAGATCTCCCAATATTATAGAACTTGAAAAGAGAAAAGAGAAAGTCTTTTAAAATGACAGAGTTTAATAGCCTAGTAAAGTAAAATACTTAATAAGTAAAATAAGATAGTACCAGTACATAATTAAATTAGTAAATACAATTATTAAAAATAGAAAAAATAAGGACTAAATGCACCAGGGCCATCAATACGGTACTGGTGACAAGATCCATACTAAATGGGCCAAAAATAACCTGGGCGAGTGTGTATTAATTTGTTGGGGGGTGGCGGGGGTGGAATTGCTGCATGCATTTCATTGAACTGACAGATTCAGGTTTGATAAAAACGGTAGTTCTCTAGTCTTAAAAATCACAGTTTTTTTTATAGATACACACAATAAAATGTCCCTAACAGAGATAAAGTAGACTACGTTCACACGAAAAATGCATTCAAAATTATCTTTTTTTATAAAGCTAACATATGAAATCTCTCTACATGCACCTCTTATAAATATCTAACAGATGAGGTCTTCTGGATATTCTAGATCTCGGACTCACACCGACTATCGTTAACTACTCGAAATAAATATATAAGATCCAAATAAAATTATTAAAGAAAAAAAACAAATATTAATATATTATTTTTAAGTCTATAGGCAGTTCGGCCATCCATATCCCGGTGCGTCTCGTTAGCCGTCAACATCAAAGTTGTAGGCAGTGTTGCCGATAATTATAATTAATTAAAGACTAAATTTTTGTTTATGTTCTTTGTTTCATCAAATCTCAGATTTTTTATTGTCATATTGTTTCACGAAGTACCGTATGACGTGTACTTTAATTTTATGCTTACATGATGCATGAATTTGAATTAAATTTTTTTCGACATACACCTGTAAAATGTTCCAACAAAAATGGGTTAGACTATATACACACAAAAAATACACTTAAAATTGTTTTTTTTTACAAATCTGATGAATGAATTCTATTAACAGACGCCTAAAAAATCTAACAGATGAACTTTTCAGATTCTCTCATATCTTTGAGCCCACAAGGACTAATGTTAGTTAACAATACAACTAACTACAACAAATATATGAGATCTAAAGAAAGTTGTTCGAAAACAAAACAAATTCATTTTGGTTTAATATTAATACTAATGGTGGAGAATGAGAATTTTTAAATTTTTATATTAATATATTATTTTCTAAAACTAATATTTTCTACGGGTATCGGGACTAAAATGATGCTTCATCGGCCATTGTTTTATGTACCAAAATGATAATACAATCTTGATCCATGCTGAATCAATAATGACAGGATTTGGATACGGGAAAAAAATTACAAGAAGCACCAGTGGGCTTCCAGCTTCCACTGACGACTCGAACTGGGCCACATTGAGCGTCGACATTTTGTGCTGGCTGGGCCGAATCTGATAGTGCGGGAGTTGAAAAAACAGTTTCAGTTCTGTTTTCCATACATTGCTTGCTGGGATAAGTAGCGGCTATGATTGCTTCGAATGTGCTCACCCGGGCATGCTGGTATACCGTCAAGATGTGCGCTAGTTCTGTTTACCATCAAGATGTCCGCTAATATTATCTACTCCCTTCGTTTTTTTAATTTTTGACTTTTTAATTTAACTTTGACTATTGGTCTTATTCAAAAATTTTATTCGAATGTATAAAATTTTAAGTTGTAATTCAAATAACTCTAATAATAAATTAAATTATATCAAAATATTTTTAAAAAATTAAATAAAATAAATAATCAAAGTTAAATTTAAAAGTCACCAGCAATGTTAATTAAAGAATGGAGGAATTAGCCGCCAACGAGCTCGTGAAAATGGGTTAGAACAGGTGGAGATCCCACCCGGTACTGCAACAGGCTCCACGGCGGTATGGCCCACTGCCGTACCATCGCTGACATGTCAGCCACGTGCAGGATCTGACCCACCGGGCAGTGAGGGGGCAGTACTGCCGTCGAGCTGCTTCCCGGGTACCCTTGTCCAACATCTCCCATAGGCGATTGTGCAGCGGGCGCTACCAAAGACCGCACCCGAGCCTCAAGAATTCCTCGTGATCACTTATTCCAACATGATCAGGGTGGATGCATGGACTAGGGAGGATGGAGCCGTGGCGGAATCCAGCAGGATCCGGTTGTGGTCCTCCATCGCAGAGGATATGGAAGACGAGATGACCGAATCGCGCACACATGACAAAGGCTGGGTACTGGCCAGAGCTTCCATTGTTTTTGGGATCTTGGGCTTCTCACTTCTACCACTTTTTCGCCGCCTGGCTTTACCGCATTCCAAAGGGAATTTTTCAAGAAAGCAGAAACGGTGCTGCGCGAGCTGGTACTATTCCACCGAGGGCGATCCGTTTGAATTCTGCTGCACTGAATCGCATTTCAGTAGTAAGCTCATCAGTATCGGTAGCACGAGGATGAGCGTGACGCAAGGAGCAAGCGACTGCCGCGTTCGGCGCCTTGTTTAGCGCTACTGGCATGTGGTGGTATTTATGTACGACAGGAACGCGCGAGCGCGAAACCGCCGTCGTAGTGCCCGACGGAGACGTGTATCCATATACCCACCGGTCGGTCGATCATTTCTGAAAACTACGTATACATACGTTGCCTGCATCGATTGCAAGTTGCGCAGTCGCTGCAGGATTTCCACTGCCGTGCGTTAGTTACGGAGTACTCGCGTATTGTAGCCTACGTTGGCAACGTACACGGCTTGTGGACAGGCAGAAATGGACGAGTGCAGCCCTCCCGATCGATCGATCGATCGGCAACCGATGTTTCCGTGATCATACGCCAACTGATGGAACATGATAGGCTGCCAACCGTAGCTTACAGAACGTCTGTGTCGAGCTGGGTAATCTGGATATTTTGCCAAATAATTTTACGGTGCACCGAGTCATCGCTTGCTGCTGCGTCATTGAGCAGAGTCGGTGGCCCGATGGTCGTTGCTTCCCGCTTATCAATGCACCCAATGGTCGTCAAACAAAATGTTGTGACGTACTCTGTGTTGCCATAGTCTCTCTCTCTTTAAGTCATCTAATCTAGGGAAAGTGCAAAGTTACAAAATGTGTGCATGTCCGATAAATTTTGAGTGGGCTAGATGGTATGTATATACACAAACATATGTATGCCATGTTAAGAAAATAAGTAGCAGTATGGACTCCGTGACTACATTGGCACGGAGAAACAACCTTAGGGGTTACACTTTCTGATTACAACGGCTACATTGAAATAATCCCTCTAATACAATGGCCATCGGTACATTTCACTCTTAAATTTATATGTAAAGATAGAGTTACGTGAAAAACACATATGGCCATTTCTGATTACAACGTACAGTACTACATTGGAAAAACTAAATCGAACTTATGACAAGAAGTATATGCGTGCTTCAATAACAAAATACTAGTAATGTTCATATTACTCTAACGTTAGAAAGAATCCTGGCGCTCTTCAGCTCGCTCATGGATCTAGGTCATCAGACAGAGGATTGTAGCACCCGCTACGGTGTTTCATGAGTAATGCTACAGTGTCCTAAATTAGAACTGCAACATTAAATATTGTTTACAGTTATGGTAACAAAATTAGGCTCCGTTTGAAACGCAAAAATTTCACAGAAATCAGTTCAATTTCACAGAAAAAACATAAAAATTAAAAAAATTCTCCGTTCTAAACGGGCCTTACTAGTGTTTCTTCACTTGACATTATGGCACCAAATTTAGACCGTTGGTTCTAGATCGATTGGTTCAAAAGGATCCAACTTCACCGTTACAGTGCCTATCCTCCCACCTCAAACGCACTTTGCCAAGACGAAATTTTGCGACGATACATCCAAATTCCAACAGCTGATGCAAACTACAAGCGGCATGGACTCTTTTGTCTTGATTCTGTCACATATTCGATCTTATGAAAGCGTGATCCTTCCAATCAATCGTTCAACAAGTAAACAAAACAAGCAAAATTGTCTCTCAGCCCTCCAGGGTAGTAGATCTGAATGGAAATCCGATGGGCGCCCAGGTTCATCTTTCATCTGGGCTCATGGAATCAGGTCCAGTGAAGTGCAGCCCTTCTCTTGCTGTTACCCCGGCATCCCGACACCCTACCACGCACCTTTCGCTTTCGCCCTGCGATCTCACTCCCCCAAGTGGCTTCCTCTGCTTTATCTTTTGTTCTCTTCTCCCAGCTACCAACCCCACCCCCCGTCGCAAACCCCAAACCCCCATCACTTATTCGGCTGCACTTTGGTTTCAGCTTTCTTCCTCCCCTTGCACTCAAACTCCCCACCCTCACATTGAAGCAAATCTTCCTTTCGCGCTAATTAATTGGCATTTCGCGGGAGACCGGAGCAATGGAGAAGCAGAGGAAGCATGGGTTCTTCTCGGCGCTCAAGGGGGAGGTGGTCCGGGGGCTCTCGCCGGCGAGGTCGCGAGGAAAGTCGCCGGCGCGGATGCTGCTTCCACGCAGCCGCAGGACTGAGGCGGTGGAGGAGGTGGAGCCGGCGCCCGAGCAGCTCGGCCAGTACGTGCCGGACCCGCACATCCCCCACTCCGGCAGCCTTCGGCCGGGCCGCGAGGTACTGGCGCCGCTTATGGAAGGTCCGGACACGGCAGACGGCGAGATCTTTGCGGAAGAGTCCGGCCGGCGAGATGGGTTTGGACAGTGGGTCCGCGGCTACCTGTCCCGCAACCCGTCCATGGCCGGTGGCGGCGATGGCGGCGGCGGGTCGTTTCGTCGCTCTGATCTCCGCCTTCTCCTCGGCGTCATGGGCGCGCCGCTGGCGCCTGTACCAGCATCTTCCGGCGAGCCACTGCCTCACCTCTCCGTCAAGAGCACCCCCATCGTACGTGCCCCTCTTCTCTCTTTGAATCTGCTCTGCTTTATTCCGCATCCGCAAATGCAGCAACTTTTTTCAGTTCTGACGCCGTCGCCGGCGCTCGATCTGCTACTGCAGGAGTCCTCGTCGGCGCAGTACATCCTGCAGCAGTACATGGCGGCGTCCGGGGGCGCGAAGCTGCTGCGCTCGGTGCGGAACGCGTACGCGATGGGAAAGGTGCGAATGGTGGCGTCGGAGTTCGAGACGGCCACGCGGGTCGTCAAGAACGGCGGCTCTGGTTCCGGCGCCGCCGCCGCCGTGGAGCAGGGCGGATTCGTGCTCTGGCAGATGTCCCCGGACATGTGGTACGTCGAGCTCGCCGTCGGCGGCAGCAAAGTCCGCGCCGGCTGCAATAGCCACCTCGTCTGGCGCCACACGCCCTGGCTCGGCGCGCACGCCGCCAAGGGTCCCGTCAGGCCCCTTCGCCGCGCCCTCCAGGTCCCATTCCCAGCTCCATCACAACCATTTCTTCTTGATCTGTTGAGCTCGACACACATTTGGCGTTCCCTGAAGAAATCGTCGTGATAATTTGACATCATCCATGCTGCAGGGACTCGACCCTCTGACGACGGCCGGGCTGTTCGCGGAGGCGCAGTGCGTGGGCGAGAAGAAGGTGAGCGACGAGGACTGCTTCATCCTGAAGCTGTCGGCGGACGCCGAGACGCTGCGGCAGCGGAGCGAGGGGCCCGCAGAGATCATCCGGCACGTGCTGTTCGGTTACTTCAGCCAGCGCACGGGCCTGCTGGTGCACCTCGAGGACTCGCACCTGACCCGCATCCAGCCGCACGCCGGCGGGGACGCCGTGTACTGGGAGACCACCATCAGCTCCTTCCTGGAGGACTACCGCCCCGTGGACGGCGTCATGATCGCGCACGCCGGCCGCTCCGCCGTGACGCTGTTCCGGTTCGGCGAGATGGCCATGAGCCACACCAAGACGCGCATGGAGGAGGCGTGGACCATCGACGAGGCGGCCTTCAACGTGCCGGGGCTGTCCACCGACTGCTTCATCCCGCCCGCGGACATCCGGCGCAGCCCCGAGATCGTGGCCTGCGAGCTTCCGCCGCGCGGCAAGGCTGGCGCCGTGCACCCAGCGCGTGTTGCCGCGGTGGAGGAGGACCGTGCGCTCCCGCGGCGCGACGCGGCAAGCAATCCGATTCACTGGCGAACGCAAGCATGAAGAACAAGAGGGATCATAGTACTACTAGCTTAGCTTTGGGATTATTTACGCATCAGGCTAGAGAATTCGAGCAATCCAATACTATGTTCATAGTACGCCTACTAGAAATCAAATCTTTTCAAAAAAAAACTAACTCCATTCTATCTAGTGGTTTGTATTTGTGGTGTACAGATGAGCAAGCGTCTCTACCTTTTCGATGTTCAATTGTACTTGCAACATTTTCAAGAAAATTCTCCACAAGTGCAAGCAACTCGCACGTTATTTATTTTGGTGAGCACACACAAATTGTTACTGTACATTCTCGCACTTGAGCATCACTCACAATGGTCTAGTCGATACCTAGGATTCCAGGCAGGTAGGTATGTTTTGCTTTCGTTCTCTCTTTCTTTGGTTCCCTTGCTGGCAAGGAAACCAGATGGAATTGTACACGTACTGGTTTGCTTAGAACCTAACCAAGTGTACTCCTATCTTACCTTTCTTTCCAGGTAAGTACTTGTGAGAGTTACTTGCCACATTCCTTGTGGTGGTAGCTACACACAACACAATTGCTTAGAAGTTAACCAAAAACTTCCTTTCTCAAAACCGGAACCAAATCCCTCAAAACCAACCTTTTTTTTTTTTGCCTGTATCACCAACCAAACTGTCACATTCAGTACAGTACATCTACTACGCCAGCATCGGATGCTGAGGTCACTAGACAGTGGTAGATCAGGCGTCCTGCTGCATGCTCGCTCGCTGCCATGACACTGCCCAGCGTCCTGTTGCTCACCGTGTCTCTTTGCGTCATGAGCGAGGTCACGGCGACCTCACGGTGGCGGAGCGGCGAGAACGGGCGGACCCCTACGTGCGCCATTGGCTTTCTCTGTTCTGCGATGTGGTGGCGTCTGCTCCGCTGTTGCAGGAGCAGCAATTTTTTTGTGTTTGCCTTTTATATAGGCCAACGACCTCCGCAGAGCTGCAGCGTCTGTTGTCATCGTCGTAGATGAAAACCAGAACCTGGTGAGGGGTCTCCCTGTGGCTACTGCTGACGTTCCCACTTCTGTTCCGTGGAAGTGGCACATGTTCGCCGTTCCGTGCTTTCGTTCATTCGGCGTCCGAGAGCCAAGCCAAGTGTTGTGGATCTGATTGTACAGCACAGTTAAAAGTTACTAACAACTTGTTTGAGATTCTAGCATGAGCGAGTAGTTGATCGATCTCCAGGCAGGCCCCTTGGTGGTGAAGCTTCACAAGCCATTTCTGCAGAGAGCACCTACAGAAACGACACCTATGCTTCACATGGCTGGAGCTAGTAGTAGTCCAAACACTGGACAGGACGAGAAACATTGCCGCGGCCTTGGAGCAGAGCAGCCTGCCCGACTGGCATCTGCTCCTGGAGTCCTGGGTTGCTTGTCACGCAGACGTATTCAGGCATCGGTTTGTGACCGATCAGTTCTGCTATTTTTTCGTGCAAGGGAAGCACACTTCGTAATACGTTCCTTTGATTGAAATAATAATGTATTCCCAATATCGTCCCCTCGCTAAGACGAACATATATAAGTCGTTCCCGTGGCAAGAGTGATGATGGTATACACTGTACAGCACCCTTAAACGACTATGATACCACGGCTTGGTGGAGCTTTCATTAATCTTCCGGCCTGTGTCCTCTTCATGCTTAGGTTCTTCTTTTGATGGATCCCTCTCTCATTGCAAGGTGCTGTTCTCCTTTTGATATATAACACCCTCGTGCATCGTCGCTGAAAACCGATCGCACACTTTACCTCTTTTACTCTTTATCATCTTGTATACTTTCATTACTTCATTCGGAAAAGGAAAAGGAACATATGTGCTGGATCCTATGCGCATCGTCACGTACAATGCGAAAAAAACATAGGGGGCTGGGGGCAGCGCAATGTTCATTAGTTTATCATCTGTCAGGATGCGTATTAATATATTAATACCGATAAGCGCCATTATAATGGTACCTTAACCTCTTCTCTGGTGGTGTAGTTTGTTGAGACCTGAACCAGTTTGATTAGCCAAAGCAAAAACATTCCAGACGAACAGTATCTTATGAAATCTAATAAATACCCTTGAAGTAGCAAAATACCTGATCGTTTCTCTTCGAGACAAAATATTTGGGCACTTAATAAGTCTATCAAGAATTGATTATGGCAAGTGTCTATGTCGTCTCTTAATTATCACGGATTGCCGCTTTCGTCGTATCGGTATGATGATCCGATCGATCCATCCCTGATGATATGTTTGCTCTTTTCATGCTACTTTGTTTTCATTACTATTAACAAAGAGAACCGGTAGAGATCTTGATCTTCTTGGCTTTAGTTACCTATCCAACTCTGTCGGTTTTGTAGAGTTCCTTTTTGTCAGCCTTGCTTTAGATTGGCATCTAATCTGGGTACGCATCAGCTTTGTTTAACCAAATCACACTTGAGATCTGTAATGTCGTTTGTATTGTACTGGTGACTGGTGTTCTCTCAAGCGAGGAACAAAAGGGTTGGTGAAAACTATATGGCTCCCAGGACACTGGCACAGGCGATGCCAACCTAGAGCTGGAGGCGTTCTTTGTTTTATTCAGGGGGGGCCTGCTCTAGTTTATGCAGTGTCCAGGACATTTAATCCTCTGGCTGGATTCCCTCAAGGATTCACAGATAATGTCAGGCGGCTGTAACCGTTACTAACTGATGGAACCTGCCTGCATATGCTTCTTTCAATCTGACGAGCCAGGGGTCCAAGCATTTATGTCGCACGGTATTATAATGCAGAAACGCTGCGGCTACTTTGCTGCTTTGTTGGTATTTTTACCTCTCCGATTTACTGTAAATTTGTACTAGCCGAGGGCAAAAAAAAAAAAAAAGGGGGGGGGGGGGGGGGGG
>BCLF01000046.1:2029946-2046940 GCA_001602275.1 Zoysia japonica | reverse complement strand
GGGGGGGGGGGGGTTGGAGTAGTATGCATACTAGAATGTACATGTTGCCGTGCATGAGGGAGCAACAGTTTGTTTGTTGCATCATGTCAAAAAACATGTTACTAGATCTCTAGTTTGTCAGTTAAGAATTTAATTGAAATATCTAATCCCTTTTAAGCATCAACAGTATCATTTTAAGAATCAAACTCATATTTCTCTTTTGATTCAGTATGTTTTTGGAGGATTTTTAGTCCATTCATGTAGTACTCCGTAGTAGTATCTTTGAAAACGGTTAGGAAAGGGCTACGCAATTGAGCGTAGACCCATACTTGTCACGCCCATTCTAGCTGGGCCTAGTTTTATGGCTTACAATCTGTAGCCCAAATGGCCTGATTTGACTTCTCTATAAAAACAAGAGAGTTTATTTTATTTTAAGGAAAAAGATAGAGTTAATTTGCTTCGACTTAAAAGGCTAAGCTTACAAAGTTGTAACTCAAGAGGCCGCTGTATATGCGATGGTTGTGCCAAACGTTCCCAAACAATTTGGTTGATCATTCTTGGTCGTTCTCTTACACACTTCGCAATCATCTGTGTCAGATTTTGTTGCGCCCTGCAATTGAAATTGAATTCGACAATGCATCGGAGATGAAGCTATGTTTCTGCAGTGTCCTACAAAAAAGTTGGTTTTTCATTTCTCTTTTTTCTTTTGATAGGAACTCAATTTTTTTTATCATCTTAACACAAATCGAAGTACTATTATTTCTATTTTTTTCCTTGGGATCTTTATTCAATGTTACCTCAGAATTAGTAAGTTCGTTTTATTATTTTATACATTTTAATATTTCTAAATCCACGCATTGATGAATTTAGTTTGATGTAGACTCTTACTATAATTAAAAAATTTAAATCAAGATTTATATATTTGTGAGAACAGTCGTGACTACAGAATATAAATAGCCATGACTATGGTCCTGTTTGGCACGGCTAGAACTTATGAAGAATCTAACTACTCTCTAGCTGCTCAGAGAAGCAGCAGTTAAAATAAGTGCATGCTAAAAAAGCGAGTGGTTTGGGAGTCTGCTTCTTCAAAGTTGGATGAAATCGCAGCGTGGGAGGACGAGGCAAAAGTGGAGGCGGCCGGGCCGCAGAGAGGCCAGCTTGGAAATGGGGGCGGACGACATGGGAGCTGAGGCAGATGTCGCAGGAATGGAGGTGGGCGGCCGGTGGGGGAAGAGACAAATTGAGCTGTTGAGGCCAAGCTTCGAGGTCTGCGAATGGGAGAGCTTGAGATCCACAGAAGAGGACAGAACTTGGCGCGACGGGCAGCTCCAATGGGCGACGGCCATGGTAGAGGCGGATCCGGCGGGGGCAGCTCCGACGGGCGATGGCCTTTGCGGCGGCGGATACGGGGGTTGCTCAGGCGGGGGCAGCTCTGACGGCGGCCTCAGGGGCATGGTGACGGCCTTCTCCATCCTACACGCGTAGAAGCGGCGAGAAGCGGGTTCAACCCCCGCGTTGGCGTTTTGCTAGCTTCTTGTATGATAGGATACATGATTCTCTAGTATGCGGGATGATAAGCGTTGAGTTTGGGAAGAGAAGCGTTTCATTTTGTGAAAAAGCGCCCCATAATTGACGCCAAACACGATCTATGTATTGACTTCTTTATCAAAATTCAAAGTGGTAATTAAAGCGGCACAAGATAAATCTGACCGGAGACACGCTGGCCTACGATTGTTTCCTTTCAGTCAAATCTCAGATCTGAAGGCGGAATGCAGAGACCAGATGGAAACAGGTTTGCAATTGCGAGTTGCTCACGTACTTGATTGAAAAGGGGGAACGTGGCTTGACTAACTGCTTCAGCTCAACATTTTCATACCAGCAATAGTTTACTCGCGGATGCCCGGCGATCGCCGGATCCACTGCAGCAAGGTTTGTGTTCTTCCATCCAATCCTCTACGCCAAGGAAGCTGCGCCGTGCTCCCTGCAACAGACTGTAACTCGCATGTTTGACAAGCTTACGAACCATAGGACTCACCAAGCAGAGCCTCCTCGACGCGTTGCTGAACTCAACGCTTCTCAGAAACTCGGCGGAGCCATTGGCCAGCCTCTCAAACCTCTGGATGGTGGCACAGGCACGGGAAACCTCATTGTTGCCGCGGGTAAGCGCTAGGAGAGCTCGGACGAACGACACGACGGCGTGAGCGACCCGTCTACGGAAGGGCGCCTGTGCCAGCCTCTTTTTTTTTTGAAACGAGATACTACGAACACGACCTAAGCAACCATCAACCGAGCAAAGCCCCTGACAGATTGCTGAAACCTGTCCACCATCCTGACAAACAGCAAGAACAAGGTCCAGGAAAACAGACAACAAGTATCGCCTACATCCTGATCAATCTCCAGATCCCATGAACAAACACGACTAAACACACAGCTTCTACAGAATCCCAGCTACGATCAGAAGCGTCAATCATAAGTGTTAGCGATAAGAGTAATGACTCAGCTGATCAGCTCATCTCCGTTATTATCGCATGCGGCAACCCGGTCTTCCCATCCTTCTAGGATCTTGCATGTAATTAGTTAAGGCATGAGTGGCTCTCCACCACTCAAGTACTTGTGTAATCTGCCTATAAATAGGCTACCATTATATGAATACAATCATCCTGTTGGTTGCCTTTCTATCGTTATACTGGTAACAGAGGCCCTCGTCCTATGACCTGACCTGTCTTCTCCCTTTCACATGAGCTCCTCCTTGGCACCTGCCGTCTCCTCCACTACAACACCGACACTTGGCACGCCTCCCACTCCACCTCCACCACCACCACCGCCGCCGCCGTACTCTGAATCTTCGACCGGCTCTTCTGCTGTCCCCATCTCCCACGCCACTCATAGTGTCAACATCAAGTCTCTCATTCCCTACACTCTTGATATGCTAGCCCACAATTATACAAAATGGAGCAAACTCTTTCTTCTCGTCCTCCGGCGATTTGGCCTGCGCCCCCATGTCGAAGACGCTGATCCTCACTATGAAGATCCTGACTGGGTTTGTGAGAACGTCACGATCATCACTTGGATCTATAATACTATCTCTGATCAGCTTGTTGATATGCTCCTCAAACTTGAAGAGCCGACAGCCTACAAGGTTTGGTGTGAATTGAAGAAGCACTTTACCGGAAACAAGGCGAGCCGAGCCGACGCTATTGAGTCGAAGTTCTGCGGATTCATGTAAGATGATCTCTGTGCCACCGACTATTGTCATCACCTCCAACAAATGGCCAATGCACTGGCTGACTGTGATCAGCCAGTCACGGAATGCACCCTCGTGCACCAGCTCATCCGTGGCCTGAATTCCAAGTTCAGTGTCCTCCGCACATTGCCGCCGCTGCTGCCTAAATTCCCGTCTTTCATGGAGGCCCGGGATCTACTTATTCGAGATGAGACATCTCATGCGGATGCTGTGAATCAGTCAACTGAGACTGCTCTCGCAGCCACAGTACCTGGACCTGCACAAGCTCATACTCCCGCCGCCCCAGCTCCTCCTGCTGCTCGCCCCTCATTTGGTGGCTCTGATCGCGGACGCGGCCGTGGCAGTCGCCGTGGTGGCCGTGGTCGCACTGGGCGTGGACGCAGCTCTCCTCCACAGCCATGGGGATACGTCTACTCGCCCTATCAGATGCCTTGGGGTACGTCCTGGCGCGCACCTTGGACTGGTGCCACGGGGCTGGTGTCCTTGGCGCACGTCCCTCGTCCACTCCTGGCGGCCAGGCCTACACCATGGCACTCCGACCATCTATGCCTCCTACACCTGCGCCCACTATTGGCTGGGATCCATCTGGTTTACATCACGCTCTTCATGTCGCATCACTTCAGCAACCTTAGCCCGGGCCCGGCGACTGGTTCATGGACAGCGGCGCATCCTCTCACATGACAGGTGACCTAGGTAACTTGCGCAAGTATTCTTCCTCATTATTGCATGACAATTCTTCGCATGTTGTTGTTGGCAATGGATCTGCACTCCCCATTTTTGGCACTGGTTCCACTACAATCTCCAACGATGGACACTCTTTTTCACTTGCCAACGTGTTACATACACCACATCTTATTCATAATCTTATTTCTATTCGAAAGTTTACACATGATAATTCTTGTTCTGTGGAATTTGATCCTTTTGGTTTCACTGTGAAGGATCTTCTTTCCAGGACGGCAATTCTGAGGTCCAATAGTGATGGTGATTTGTACCCTTTTTCTAGCTTCACAAGAACACCCAGTGCCACTGCTTTTTCGGCGACCACTACACCTGTCGAGCTCTGGCATTGACGGTTTGGTGGTATGGCAGGGGCTGATCCCGATCTTTCGATGAGAGGAGGATAGCTTCGATTTGGGGTGGATTCGACGTTGGCTGTCCGACTACAACAACCAACAGGGTTGCTGCGCCTTAGCAACAGGTACACCGGCTCTGATTTGTTGTTGTTCTTGCTGTGCCAAGAACAACCCTGAACCTGCGAGCAATCGAGAACAAGCAAGAACAAGATGAACAGGTAGACAACTCACCGATCTGGATATAATCACGAAATTGGGGTTCTAAATCAAGCAAATCGGGTGGTCTCGTCGACACACGCGTTTACAAGGAAGTAGCTAAGGCTAAACTTGCATCTGAACAAAAACCCACCCTCAAATGACGGCTGCCACAGGTTTATATAGTGGGAAGACGTCTTGGAGGCGTGGGGGGGGGGGGGACTCAAACCCTAATAATTCACCTCGCGAATAATGCTCGTGTCATGGGTCCTTCTTGTGCAATTGGTTTGGTTGTGTCTGTGGAAGTGATGTCCTCATCACTTGGTCACCTCGCGAATAATTCACTGTCTTATTTAATTGCTTCTCGCATCCTTCCATTTACTAATAAACGTGCCTCCACTGATGTTTGTGAAGCATGTCAGAAGGGAAAGCATGTGCGCCTTCCCTTCCCCAACTCAGTGTCTGTCAGTTCTTTTCCCTTTCAAATAATACACTGTGATTTGTGGACCTCTCTTGTTGAGAGTATTACCGCAAGAAATATTATCTTGTGATGATTTCACTCGCTATGTTTGGACATTTGCGCTTCGCCCCAAGTCCAAAGTCTTTGCCACACTCCGTGATTTTTACACTTATGTTTTGAATCAATTTCACTTATCCATTCAAGCGGTTCAATGTGATAACGGCAAAGAATTCGATAATACTGCTCTTCGCACATTTCTTCAGTCACGTGGCATTGTCTTTCGTTTTTCTTGCCCCTATACCTCTCTACAGAATGAGAAAGCTGAACGGACCTTGCGTAGTGTCAATGACATCATGCACACGCTTTTGTTCCAAGCCTCCATGCCGCCTGCCTACTGGGTCGAGGCTCTTCAGCCACATATTTGTTTAATCGCCGTCCCTCTAAACCTCTCCATCTCCACACACCCTACCACGCCTTGTTCAATCAACCACCTGATTACGCACATCTCCGCACCTTTGGTTGTCTATGCTTTACCAACCTAACTGCTACCTCCGAGCATAAATTAGCGCCTCGATCCACACCATGCATTTTTCTCGGCTATCCCTCTGAGCATAAGGGCTATCGCTGCCAGGATATTGCTACCAAGAAGATTATT
Source organism: Zoysia japonica (assembly GCA_001602275.1). NCBI lineage: Eukaryota > Viridiplantae > Streptophyta > Magnoliopsida > Poales > Poaceae > Zoysia > Zoysia japonica. The sequence goes on along the minus strand of BCLF01000046.1, from coordinate 2,041,334 downwards.
GTTTCACGCCATGTCGTATTTGCTGAACAAATCTTTCCTCTAGCGAATGCTGATTCTCCATCGTGTGCAAATTGCTCAGCCACAGAAAATCCAGCGATATCATCCCTGGATCTTGTGCCGGTACGATCTGTACCTGCTCATGTGCCGCGTCCTGGCGTTGATTCGGTCTCCCCTCGTGCGGTCTCACCACGCGGCTCGGCTCCAACGGCCCCAGGTGCGCACTCCCTTGCTGATTCGGTCTGGGCCGGTACCGCGTCGCCACGTGCCCCAGTTCCACCGGCTGCCGATGCGCACTCGCCCGCAGAATCAGCTTCGCTGCGCACGCCGCCAACCGTTACCGGTTCTGCTACGTCCACACAGCACCCGGTCCTAAACGCTCCGCGCACCCCACTCCATGGCCCCTTCATCCCATGCATACACGAGGTCGTGATGGCATTTTTCTTCCTAAGAAACATTTTAATCTCTCTGTATCTCCGGCAATCTCACCCATCCCTGCCACCTATAAGAGTGCTCTTAAAGATCCAAATTGGCATCGTGCAATATTAGAAGAATATAATGCTCTAATGATGAACAATAATTGGAGTCTTGTTCCTAAACCTGCAGGTGTGAACGTGGTGACCGGCAAGTGGATTTTTCGTCACAAATACAATGCCGACGGTTCTTTTGCACGCTACAAGGCAAGATGGGTTGTTCGGGGATTCTCCCAACAACATGGTGTCGACTATGAAGAAACTTTTTCACCCGTCATCAAGCCTGCGACGATCCGCACCGTACTCAGCATCGCCACATCCAACGACTGGCCCATTCATCAACTTGACGTCTCCAATGCATTTCTTCATGGTAATCTCTCTGAAGTTGTTTACTGTCAACAACCTTCTGGATTTGTCAATGCTTCTCAGCCGGAGAAAGTTTTCCGTTTATACAAGTCGTTGTATGGGCTTAAACAAGCACCACAGACTTGGTTTTTGCGCTTCAAGGCATTTCTTCTTTCTCTCGGTTTTCATGCTTCTCGATCAGACACTTCTTTGTTCGTTCTTCGCACTGGCCAATCCACTGCCTACCTCCTCCTATATGTCGATGACATCATCCTCACAGCCAGTATCACCTTCCTTCTCACGACCATTATTTGCAAACTTTGCAATGAGTTCGTCATGAAAGATCTAGGCCCTCTACAACACTTCCTCGGAATTTCTGTGACACGAACAAAATCTGGCCACTTCTTATTCCAACAGCAATATATCTATGACATTCTTGACCGAGCCAATATGCTACAATGCAATCCCTGTCACACGCCCGTCGACACCAAATCCAAACTATCTGCCACAGAAGGTGCTCTCCTCGATAATCCCACAGACTATCGAAGTATGGCAGATAATCCCACAGACTATCGAAGTATGGCAGGGGCTCTTCAGTACCTCACACTAACGAGACCAGACATCAGTTATGCTGTGCAACAACTTTGCTTGTTCATGCATGCCCCACGGGTCTCTCACATGAATTTACTGAAACGAGTTCTTCGGTATGTTCGTGGCACTTCTCATCTCGGCTTCAAATTCGTCCAAGTGTATCACGGCAGCTCATCACGTATTCTGACGCGGATTGGGCCGGTTGCCCTGACACAAGGTGATCAACCTCTGGTTTCTGTGTCTACTATGGTGACAATCTCATTTCTTGGTCCTCTAAAAGACAAAACACAATATCTCGATCAAGTGCAGAAGCGGAGTATCGTGGAGTTGCGAATGCTATCGCCGAGAGCACCTGGCTATGTCAACTCCTAACAGAGTTACATTGCCCGCCAAGTGCAGCCACCGTCGTGTTCTATGATAATGTCAGCACAACATACATGTCCAGCAACCCAATTCAACATCAGCGAACGAAACACATTGAAATTGATCTTCATTTTGTATGGACAAGGTTTTGCTCGGTGATATCAAGGTACTTCAAGTCCCATCCTCTCATCAGTATGCTGACATTTTTACAAAGGAACTGTCCAGAGATCTGTTTGAAGAATTTCGCACCAATCTGAACGTCAAGGACGGTCCAGATTGAGGGGGGCTGTTAGCGATAAGAGTAATGACTCAGCAGATCAGCTCATCTCCATTATTATCGCATGCGGCAAACCGGTCTTCCCATCCTTCTAGGATCTTGCATGTAATTAGTTACGGCATGAGTGGCTCTGCACCACTCAAGTACTTGTGTAATCTGCCTGTAAATAGGCCACCATTATATGAATACAATCATCCCGTTGGTTGCCTTTCTATCGTTACACTCTCACAATAAGAAGAACACATCAGATGAGAACGTCGACTTGGGAAGTGTTGCCAGCTTCAAAGAGATCTTTTCTAGATGACCTCCTCCAGCTGGTCCGCCTTCGCCCCTTTGCTTAGCATCTTCCATTTCTATAAATGAGATATACCAAGGTAAATAACATCAGTTTGGAGAGGGAATTTCCTCTCAATCGCCATCTTATTGCGAACTTTCCAAAGTGCCCAAGTGAGACCTGCCAGAACAACCACCCCAACCTCCAGCGGGTAATGGAATTGAGTAGTCAACCAGATAGTCCAAACCTCTTCAACAGAATGTGGGTTGGCTGCTTCCTCTTCCAGCGCCCGCAGTTTCCACCAGTGCAGCGCCTCGTCGCACTCGTAGGCGGCGCGCCTGAGTTTCTGGCGCTAGCGGAGCAGAGACACGTTGGTGGTTTTCCACCGGCTGGAGATGTCGAGAGCTCGGCCTCCATCTTGATGTGCGCCATCTCCAGCCTCTCGATGCCTTTCCAAGTGCTCAGCCTCTCCTTGTGCTTGCTGACGATGAAGGAGGAGGTCCGATTGACCACCTCGCTGACGACCAGGGAACCTACCATCTCGGCCATTACAGTTTATGGAGGCGCTAACGATGGGAGACAGTCGTGTGACTAGCTGAGAGAGGCACCAGAGAATTTTTTTGGAGGCGTCGAGGTAGCGGAAAAGGTGAGCTCCAAATGTGGAATCCGGGGCCCTGGTCAAAGAAACTTACAGGAAAAAAAGATCAAAAAAATTGTTAGAAATTTAGGCATTTTTGATATAGTCTAATTTCAAATATCACAAAGTAAATCCAAAAATCAAATCCAATAAATAGGTTGTACTGGTATGATATTTTGGATGTAATCTCTCCGTTCTTAAATTGATGTCGCCATTGACTTCTAACATCAACTTTGACATTCATCTTATTAAAAAATTTGTTCAAATATGTAAAATTTGAAGTTGTGATTCAAATAACTCTAATGATAAATTAAATTATAACAAAAATTTTTGAATAAACAAATGATCAAAGTTGATGCTAGAAATCAACGGCGACATCAATTTAAGAACTAAAAGATTAAGTGATATTGTGACAGCATAGCATGTGTTAGTGTTCATGTTTAATCAGTAAAAGAATATAATGAACACGACTGGAAATAAAGAATTTATACACTAGTGTACAGTTATGTAGAGGTATGCTTCTAGAAAAAACTTTATCGCCCACCTATGTATATGAGCCTTCTGTTCTTAAATTGATGTTATCATTGACTTTTAACATCAACTTTGATCATTTGTCTTATTTAAAAAATTTGTTCAAATATGTAAAATTTGAAGTTGGGATTCAAATAACTCTAATGATAAATCAAATTATAACAAAATATATAATATTTTATCAAAATAATTTGAATAAAATGAATTCTCAAAGTTGATGTTAAAAATTAGCAACAACATCAATTAAAGAACGGAGTATGTGTCAAAGCTAGACTGTAATTTTTTTAGCGACAGAGTACACAACAATGGACGGTTTTTTTTTCAACTCACAGCAATGGACGCTTGGGTCGACGGGTCAAGGCCTAAAGGGCATCGCCAGCATCCAGGGCCATCAGGTTGGAGCGGTTTAACCGGCGTACGGTAACCACTATATTTTTTCTTGGACCGTTCCGCTCCATTCGAAAAAAAAGGCCGACAAGGCAGCAGACGAGACTGGCCTTCGCTCTGGGGCGGCCTAGCCAAGGTTCACAAAACTGGCCGAACTGGACCGGTTTTCGTGAAAACCGGTCAAACGTAGACTGGTTTTTGGTTTCAAATTTTTTTGAATTTTTAAAATTTGATGGATTTTGAAATAAAAAATATGTAAAACCTAGAAGAAAAATGCAACATTATGGTAGAATCCATTTTTGAAACATGATTTTTGTGAAACCGGTGCGAAGGTGAGTTTGCTATTTATGGTCGATTTTTGTGAAATTTTGTCAATTTCTTTGAAACTTTGAAACATGATTGATATTTGCATAGTATTGTTGAATGTAGGATGGCAGATTAGTCAGATTCGGTGTGGAAACATGGGGAGAACGTGTACCCTGGGTTCTGTTGCAAATATTGCAAGAGCATGAAGAAAGGAGGAGGTGCTACATGATTCAAACAACATTTGGCACATCGTGGCGGCAATGTGGTGGGTTGTACTCATGTTCCCACGGAGGTGCGGAATTATTTCCGTCGGGAGCTTGATAGGACAGCCGAGCGGAGGAAGAACCGAACTAGACAGGCCCTGAGACAGTAGGAGGTTGCAGGTGAGGGCAATGTGAATATGGAGGATGATGAGGAGTACAGGCTGCCATGAGGCTATCCAGAGAGGAGGAGGAATTCTGGCAGTGACAGCGTATGTATGGTGGTCAGTTCGAGCAATGTGTTGGTGGTTTCTCGGGTGCAGATGGTTTCTCAGGTGTAGCTGGTTCCTCTCAAGGTGGTGGTGGTTTCTCTCAAGGTGGTGGCGGGTTTAGATTGTTTGGGATGATGAGAAGGTCAATGTCACAGAAGTCAATTGGCAGGGAACAGGTTCAAACTAGGATAGATACTGGTCCATAGATGGCAAAGAGCAAGCTAGCAAAGTCAGCAATTGGAAAGGCATGGTTATATGTGCAGCTGAAGCGTTTATTTCTATGTATCTAATTATTGTTATATGTGTAGCTAGAGCATTGAACCCAAGGGCACACTATGTATACGGGATCAATCAAAATATGTTGAATGATCTTCGGAACGTATTTTCAAGTATGGCATCCACTGACACGTGTGTTCAAGCCTTGCAGGAGGCGGAAATTTGGAGAAGAAAACAAGGTGCATTCGCCACTGAATTGGCCAACAGGATGGAAGTGGATCAAAAGACTTCATCTGCTCAATGGTGGTAGATGTTTGGTGGTGAGACACCAAATCTTCAGAAGCTTGCTTTATGCCTAGTGTCCCAGTGCGCATCATCAAGTGGATGCGAGCATAATTGGAGTACATTCGCATTGGTCCACACAAAGGTGCGCAACCGACTCTCATGCCAAATTGCATAAGTTGGTGCATGTCAACTACAATCTCCGAATACGGATGCGGGATGCTGGATTCACATATAAACCACCAGAAGCTGATCCTTTTGATCGTCTCATGGAGCTATCTTTGTATGACTCTTCTAATTCAATTAGAGATTGGATGGAACATGGAAGATCAAATGTTGATTCTCTTCCTGATGAAGAGAACACGGAGAGTGACACTCCGCTGCCATCTCGTCTAGTGACCAATGATGAAGCTAGTAGACAGTTGCTACAGTTGTCTCGTGCTTCAATGATATCTCAATGGGCAGAACAAAATGTGGGTGACACTCACATAGGCAAGAGAAAGCACCATAGTAAAAGAAAAAAGAAGGGTGCAAAAAAGAAAAGGAGTACGAGCAAAGGCAAAGAGAAAGAAAAAGGTAAAGGGAAAGGAAAAGGTAGGGAAGTGGGCAGCGACGACTCTACAGATTCTAGAGACGGCAGACGAAGCCCACCTTACCAGGAGTCCAATGATAGCAGCTCCTGTTTAGATTCTACAGACCCACCAGCAGGCGATGTGGACGTGGTTCCTGACTCCCAGCCACTAGAAACTACGTACCATTTCACAGGTTACCATATCTTGGCATCATATGACCAATTTTAACTCTTTTCTCTTACACTGGACTTTTTTTGCAGGTGAGGCAGACTTTACACATGCTACACAGGATCAAGACCATAGCGCTCCACAATCACAAAGGACCACAATGAAGGGTAGATAGCATCAATATGGTGCTTACTATTCGAGACAGACATTGATACCTCCTACAACCAAGGTCTTGAGTACTACAATTATCCTATGGGTGATCATAGCACACAACCGCTGACCACATGGGTGTACCAATGGTAGAATCTAGAATTTTACTCATAATGGAAGACAACTTTTGTTTGGATGGGTCAAACATGGAATGAATTCAAAACAGAGTTGCTCGCCACTAGAGGAATTCAAATCATGTCAAGTGATGAGTGCGACAGGGCTTATTTTGACTGGAATACAATCCCAATGTAAAGTGTGAACTTTGTGTATGAACTTTATATATGGACTTTATGTATGAACTATGGACTTTATTAATTGATGACATGTTGTGTATGGATATATTGTCTAATTGTATGTTTTATTATCCATTGATGAAATATATATTGTCTAAATGTATTGCAAGAATTTAGAAAAAGTCATGCCAAATTTTTATGGACTTTTTTCTATTTTTTCCTTATTTTCCAACAGTTTACCAGTTTTCCACTTTTTCAGCCGGTTTATCGCCAAAACCGGCCGGTTTTGTTTCTGCGCACGCCGCCTCAAATCGGCCTGTTTACCGGTGAAACCGGCCGTTTAACTCGTCAAACCGGCCGGTTAGCCGTTTCACAACCGGCTAAGCGTTCGAAGTTTGAAAAATTGAATTTCAACCGAAAAACCGACCGGTTTTCTCGGTTTTCTGGTAAACCGCCATACTGGCCCTGGCCGGTTTTGCCGGCTCCACCGAAATCTCAAACATTGGTCCTAGCAGCGTGGGCGCGAGCAATTCTGCAACTTGGGCGATCAATCGATCGGACGATCAGGACTGGAGTAGGCCCAGGCGAGCGTCGCAGATGAGGCTGGCCAGGCCCAGGCGAGTTGTTTTCCGGCTTGAGAGCAAAGGTGTGGCTTCGCATTGGCAAGGTGCACAGTTCAAATCATAATTGTGACGATGAAAGTTGAACCATACTTGCGCTATCAAGGATAAGTTGATTTTTGTTATATTATTCTAAACCTAGTTGCCTTGAGTTTCATCAACCTTATAGATTATAGTTCTTACATCTTTGACAATAAATAAGTCCTCAAAGAATATGCCATCGATCTAACGATAGTATTAATTATACTTCATAAATAACAATACTCACTTCTATAAGCATGATCAAACTTTAAGATAGTTTACATCGCAAGAAAAGGAAAAAAACCTTAGATAGTTGGGCTTATTGCTCTCTCACAATTAGAAACTTACTCTACAAACTATACACATTGAGAGTGCCCTGAGGTTCTGTATTACATCCAAGACAATCGTGTGTGTGTATGAGAGAGAGAGACAAAGAAACATGCACCTGCTTTGAACCGAAATGTGTGTGTACCCCTATAAACTTGCTGTTTGTACCTTTGCCCCTGATTTCTCATCCACCCCTGTTTTGACATTCGGTTAGAGCCTGTTAAGTTTTTTTAAAAAAGAAGAAGAAGAAGAAAAGGTGCCGATGATATTACCCTCACAACATTGTACACCAGTTGGTTGTCCCCATCTCCTTGCACACAACCTATCTTTCTCCTCCCAAACCTATCCTCCAAAGCATGAGCAGTGGGCCAGTGGCGGCGGCACTATGTAAAGGCACGTGGAGCAGCTGGGGCCCTTTTTTTACGATGACCAAAACATAATATACATGCGCAAACTTGAGTTTGGAGTCCACCGGAGTGGTTTGGACATGTTCGGTGCGAAAAAATATGACACACTTTCAACGCACCAACCAGTGCCTTTAATGCACCTACGTGGCCTGTTTTCGTGCCTTCTTGACAGTGACCAAAAACATAAGATACATACGTAATACATGAGTTTGGAGTCCACCGGAGTGGTTTGGTTATGCTCAGTGCGAAAAAACAAGACACACTTTCGGCTCACGAACCGGTGCATTTAACGCACCTATGGGACCTTTTTTCGCTCCATTTTTTTATAGTGACCAAAACATAAGATACATGCGCAAACTTTAGTTTGGAGTCCACCAGGCTGGTTTGGATATGTTCGGTGCGAAAAAACAAGACGTACTTTCGGCGCATGAACTAGTGCATTTAATGCATCTACGGAGCCCGTTTTCGCGCCGTTTTTTGATGGTGACCAAAACATAAGATATATCCGCAAACTTGAGTTCGGAGTCGACGAGGTGGTGTGGACATGTTCAAAGCGAAAAAGTAAGACACACTTTTGGCGTATGAACCAATTCATTTAATGCACCTACGAGGCTCGTTTTCATGCCGTTTTTAAGGGTGACCAAAAACATAAGAACGCAAACTTGAGTTTGGAGTCCATCGGGGTGGTTTGGACATGTTCGGCGCGAAACAACAAGATGCTCCTTCGACGCACAAACGAGCGCATTTAATGCACTACAGGGCCCATTTTCGCGCCGTTTTTTGACGGTGAGGAAAACATAAAATACATGCATAAACCTGAGTTTGGAGTCCATCGGGGTGGTTTGGATAAATTTAGTGTGAAAAAAGAATACGAACTTTTGATGCATGAACCTGTGCATTTAATGCACCTAAGGGTCCCGTTTTTTCTCCTTTTTTGATGGTGGCGCAAACTTGATTTTGGAGTCCACCTGGGTGGTTTGGACAGATTCGGTGTGAAAAACAAGACGCACTTTCCGCGCACGAACCAGTGCATTTAATGCACCTACAGGGCCTATTTTCTCTTTGTTTTTTGGTGTTGACCAAAACATAGGTTACAAGTGCAAACTTGTGTTTGGAGTCCACCAGGGTGGTTTGGATATGTTCGGTGCGAAAAAAGGCATTTTCCATTCACGAACCGGTGCATTTAATGCACCTACGGGGCCCGTTTTCGCCACTTTTTGATGGTGACCAAAATGTAAGATACGTGCGCAAACTTGAGTTTGGAGTCCACCGGGGTGGTTTGGATTTGTTCAGTGCGAAAAAAAGACACACTTTCGGCGCACGACCAGTGCATTTTATGCACCTACGGGGCCTGTTTTCATGCCGTTTTCGATGCTGACCAAAACAAAAGAATGCAAACTTGAGTTTGGATTCTACCGGGGTGGTTTGGACATGTTCGATGCGAAAAAAGAAGTTGCACTTTCTGTGCACGAACTAGTGCATTTAATGCACCTACGGGGCCCGTTTTCTCTTCGTTATTTCATGGTGACCAAAACGTAAGATACAAGTGCAAACTAGTCCACCCGGGTGGTTTGGACAGGTTCGGTACGAAAAAATAAGACACACTTTTGGTGCACGAATTAATGCATTTAATGATGAGGACATCATTTCCACAGACACAACCAAACCAATTGCACAAGAAGGGCCCATGACACAAGCTCGAGTGCGTCAACTTAATTATCAGGTCAAGTCATTTCTCACTGTCTATAGTAGTTCTTCTCAGAATGGGGTACTACTAAATCTTTGTGGTGATTTTGTTATGATTAGGAACATGGGAGGAGCACCAGGACCATAAAGCAGGATCGGGCCACCAATCAGGGCTGAATTGTTTCGTTCATAACTTTTCACTCCGGATGTTGTTGAAGGCAAATGAGTACTCATAGGAAAGATCTCAAAGTCTACTTTCAGATGGGTCCAACCTCAGCTTCAAACTCCTCCAGACGTGATCAGAATCGTCGGAAAGGCGTTCGGACCTCCAGTCATGAGCTGAGGCCCATTGTATCCAGTTTAGCCCATTAGGGGCCCTCTCGAAGTTAGGGTTTGAGTCCCCCTCCCCACGCCTCCAGGACGTCTTCCCACTATATAAACCTGTGGCAGCCGTCATTTGAGGGTGGGTTTTGTTCAGATGCAAGTTTAGCCTTAGCTACTTCCTTGTAAACGCGTGTGTCGACGAGACCACCCGATTTGCTTGATTCAGAACCCCAATTTCGTGATTATATCCAGATCTGTGAGTTGTCTACCTGTTCATCTTGTTCTTGCTTGTTCTCGATTGCTCGCAGGTTCAGGGTTGTTCTTGGCACAGCAAGAACAACAACAAATCGGAGCCGGTGTACCTGTTGCTAAGGCGCAGCAACCCTGTTGGTTGTTGTAGTCGGACAGCCAATGTCGAATCCACCTCAAATCGAAGCTATCCTCCTCTCATCGAAAGATCGGGATCAGCCCCTGCCATACCATGTGGTATTAGAGCAAGGTTTATCGGTGAGAGTATCTACCAATCTGTTAGATTTTATTGCCTATAGTCTAGAAATTGGCTACAAAACAAAAAAAATAGGGTAGACCTGAAATTTCCAAAACAAATTTGTGCCTTGCTGTTCTGCGTGGTCAATACTTGTTGAGTTTTTGGTTACATCGATTGATTGAGTTGCTGGTTCCTAGGTTTTCATCCTTTAGAGTTGAGTTCTTTTCACGATTTTTTTTTCACCACCAGATCCACCACCGCTGCCATCACCATTACTTCCACCAAAATTTCCCCCACACCAAAACCACCATACTTTCTGCCACCATTATTTCCACCTTCGCTGCTATCAAAATCATCATTTTATCTCAATTCGTGGTCTTACAAAGTTATAGTTTGATTTCCTAGTCTGAGCAAGAGTTGTGACTGCTTTGATGTGCAAGTGCCGTCGTTGATACCCCGTTCAGAGAAGTGTATCCGAGTTGCGCTGCTATTTAAATAAAAAAAATCAAAAAAAAGGAAGAAAAGAATAGAAAAGAAGGAACTTGTTTCAGCAGCAGAATTTTGTTCCCTTTCCTTGTCTTACTTTGGTTGCTCGTGTAAGTCACTGCTTGGAGGCTACTTCGGTGCCTAGGCTCACATCTCTAGCACTTTTGAACTTGGGACCAGCACAATATCGTCGCTGAACAATTATTCAACTTGTTTCTTTTGACTAGCGTGGTTCAAGCTGTCTTTGTTTCTACTTACAGCCACCTAGCTCCACAGTCCATACTGCAACATCACAGGGTAACATTTGGTGCCAGTGTTTATGTTCTTGTTGTGCCAAAACTCCTGCTGCAGCTTGGTAAGAACAAGTAAGAACTTGGTTGAGCAAGTTTGAGAGAAAGCAAATAGTTTAGCTTCCTTCTAGTGACATCAAAAAAAAAAAATCTTTGTCTTTTGTTGTGCACTAACCATGTCAGGAGAAGATGACGGCGATCAAGAACGACGTCAACACTCACCACACACAAGGGGAATCATACAACATTTTGAGCGTCATACAAGGAGACACGCTGAAGCTCTTGAGGAGGACGTTCGTGTTACCAATGAACGCCTTGCGCTAATGGAGACGGCTCAGATTGACACCAACCAAAGACTAGCTGCGATGGAGGGCTCCATTGGAGCAGTTAACACTTCACTTGATGC
>BCLF01000046.1:2008807-2024730 GCA_001602275.1 Zoysia japonica | reverse complement strand
TTAGCCTTAGCTACTTCCTTGTAAACGCGTGTGTCGACGAGACCACCCGATTTGCTTGATTCAGAACCCCAATTTCGTGATTATATCCAGATCTGTGAGTTGTCTACCTGTTCATCTTGTTCTTGCTTGTTCTCGATTGCTCGCAGGTTCAGGGTTGTTCTTGGCACAGCAAGAACAACAACAAATCGGAGCCGGTGTATCTGTTGCTAAGGCGCAGCAACCCTGTTGGTTGTTGTAGTCGGACAGCCAATGTCGAATCCACCCCAAATCGAAGCTATCCTCCTCTCATCGAAAGATCGGGATCAGCCCCGCCATACCATTTAATGCACCTACGAGGCACGTTTTCATGCTGTTTTTAACGGTGACCAAAACATAAGAACGCAAACTTCAGTTTGGTGTCCATCGGGGTGGTTTGGACATGTTCGGTGTGAAACAACAAGATGCACCTTCGACGCACGAACGAGCGCATTTAATACACTTACGGGGCTCGTTTTCGCGCCTTTTTTGAGTGTGACGAAAACATAAGTCACGGGCCTAAATTTGAGTTTGGAGTCCACCGGGGTGGTTCGGACAAATTCAGTGCGAAAAAACAAGACGGACTTTTGAAGCATGAACCTGTGCCTGTTTTCTTTCTGTTTTTTGACGATGGCGCAAACTTGAGTTTGAAGTCCACCGAGCTGGTTTGGACATGTTCGGTGTGAAAAAAGAAGACGCATTTTACGCGCAGGAACGAATGCATTTAATGCACCTACGGGGCCTGTTTTCTCTTCATTTTTTGATGGTGACAAAAACATAAGATACAAGTGCAAACTTGAGTTTGGAGTCCACCAGGGTGATTTGGACATGTTTGGTGCAAAAAAAGACCCATTTTTCACGCACAAACCAGTGACTTTAATGCACCTACGAAGCCTGTTTTCTCATCGCTTTTTTATGGTGACCAAAATGTAAGATATATGCGCAAATTTGAGTTTGGAGTCCACCGGGATGGTTTGGACTTGTTCAGTTGAAAAAAACAAGACACATTTTTGGCGCATGAACCAGTGCATTTTATGCACCTACGGGGCTTGCTTTCTTGCCGTTTTTGACGCTGACCAAAACATAAGAATGCAAACTTGAGTTCGGATTCCACCGGGGTAGTTTGGACATGTTCGGTGTGAAAAAAGAAGACGCACTTTCGCGCACGAACCAGTGCATTTAATGCACCTGCGGGACCTGTTTTCTCTTTGTTATTTGATGTTGACCAGAACATAAGATACAAGTGCAAACTAGCCCACCGTGGTGGTTTGGACTGGTCGGTGCAAAAAAACAAGACGCACTTTTGGTGCACGAACCAGTGCATTTAATGCACCTACGAGGCCCGTTTTCTCTCTGGGGTGACCAAAACATAATATACATGCGCAAACTTGAGTTTGGTGTCCACCAGGGTGGTTTGGACATGTTCAATGCGAAAAAACAAGACGCTCTTTCGGCCCACGAGCCAGTGCATTTAATGCACCTAGGGGGCTCGTTTTCGTGCTGTATTTGACGGTGACCAAAACATAAGATACATACGCAAACTAGAGTCTGGAGCTCACCAAGGTGGTTTAGACATGTTCGGTGCAAAAAAACAAGACGTACTTTCTGTGCACAAACTAGTGCAACTAATGTACCTACGGGGCTAGTTTACGCTCCATTTTTTTGATGGTGATCAAAGCATAAGATACATGCGTAAACTTGAGTTTGGAGTCCACCGAGGTGGTTTGGACATGTTCGGTGCGAATAAACAAGACGCAGTTTCCGCGCACGAACCAGTGCATTTAATGCACCTACAGGGCCCGTTTTCTCGCCACTTTTTTATGGTGACCAAAATGTAAGATACATGGACAAACTTGAGTTTAGAGCCGACCAAGGTGGTTTGGATTTGTTTGGTGCAAAAAAATAAGATGCACTTTTGGTGTACAAACTATCTAAGGATAAAGAACATCGAGAAGGGGGTTGAATCAGTGGACTTATAGCACTAATTTAGCTACAAACTAAAAAAATAAGACTAGATCGTAACGAAAGCAAACCTGAACAAGTCTAGTAGGCCAAGACCCTTAACAATGCTAGTGATAAGAAAATAACAACAAGCAAGCACTAGCACAATAGCCACCAAGAGGAATCAAAGAACAACCTATCACACTGCTCAAACGGTAAGTAAATGCGGTATGTAAAGAGAGTGAGATAGAGAGTGCTCAGTGATTTTTCTTGAGGTCTCGGAAGGTAGGCGCCTTCCCCTAATTCTTGTTGGACCGCTCCTGTCGGAGTCCCGGTCCCTCCCGTCGTTTCTGGAACGATGCTCATAAGGGTATGCCTCACTCTTAGAGTGAAGACACCGGTGGCTCGGCTGTCGCACACAGTACCCAAGCGCTAAAGCAGGGCTCCAAGGTTGGAACGCTCCCTCTTGGTGTCCCATTCGAGCGAGAGACCCGAAACCACGTACAAACTTTGCGACGTCTTTCACAATCTCCTCGGAAGCTCGATCACCGACTCCTAGCCGGTCTAGGCTGCCCACGCTATGAGTAATAGGCAAAGATCACTCCTCCCAAGCCGTACAAGCTCTAGAAGTGTATGAATGCTCCCTATCACTCTCCTACTAGCACCAAAGATCTCCAATCTTGCATTGTGCTCTCTTGGTGGTGTCCCTTGGCCTCTCACAGCTTGGCTCTAGCAATTTTGATCAAGGGCACACTGGAAAACGTCCCCCTCCACGATTTAAATAGACTCCAAGCCCAGAAACAACCTTTGGGATGTGATGTAATAAAGCTAACTACTTTATGCAATCATCAGATTGTCCGATGACTGGACCACCAGACTGTCCGGTGACCTTTCTTCCTCCTCGGCCAGGGAAACACCCTCTCTGGAATCCATTCGATAGGACACCGAACTGTCTGGTGCATACCTTCACAGAACTGTCTGGTGACTTTCACTTTTGGACTCCTAGAGACACCTTATCTGAACTTCAGCTTCTGGCTCATCGAACTGTCCGGTCATTGCACCGACGGACTGTTCAGTGATTGATCCTCCTCAACTCCAGAGATCACCTCTCTCTGGACTGGCTCCTCCAGGGTTCACTGGACTATCTGGTGACTTCACCGGACTGTCCGGTGACTAAAACTTCAGCTGGTCATGAGCTTCGGTCTTTGACTTTGCTTCCTGTGCTATCTTTAATGCTTTCTGAGAGTCTAAGGAGCATTCACACCCTTTAACACATGTATGACAAGAGACAAATGACCGTACCCCCCTTAATAGTACCGACGTTCCTATGAACTTTCTAGCTAGTCCTTAGCCTTGGTCCTCCGACGCCCGGCAACTTCTCTTCTAGGGTTCGTCCTTGTCATCCACCAAGGAAGCCCACCATGTTGATGTAGAATTAGCGGGGTGGTACCTACAACACAGCCGTTACCTATGGTTATTCACTCAATCACCAAAATCAATTCATACCTTTTAAGGGACTTTAAAGGTCATGAAGCTAACAATCTCTCTCTTTTTAGTGATTGATGACAACCATAGTACTCACAAACAGTCCAAATGAGATGAAAAAAGATAGAGAATAAAACGCATCTCGAAAGGACACTTACAGGGCTTACCTTGATGACTCTTCAGAAAATTTTGTGCAAGAGTTCCCCTCCTTTGTCATGAGAAGGAAGCGTCGCTATCCTCTGGTTCTCCCCTGTTTTGGTAGCTCTCTCTCCCCCTTTGTCATCTAATTATCCAAAAAGATAGCACCGAGGAAGCATATAGAGAGGGAGAACTCTGGTTTGATAAAGAATAGTGCATGATAGAGAATGAGAAGGGAGCGCACATACACAAAGGAACCTACAAAACAGATAAAGCACTAGGAGCCACACACAAAGAAACCACGGGGTTAGTCCAAAAACCGAGTGCATTCCAGTGAGTTAAAAGTGTCGAATGAAACACAAGCTCATCAAAATGTCACAAAGAGCCAATGAAATCCACCAAATAAAATCTAGAGCCCTAACTACCCATCCACAGCCTCCCCTAGACAGCTAGCTCTCAGAACGATACACCTCATGTCTCACCCAACTTCTACAGAAGATCTAATCCTGCGCGACTGAAGAGCTAGGTGCAGTGACAGTCGGAAGCTGCTCCTCTGCTGGCTGAGCTGCTACTGCTGACTGATCTCATCCTGGCTGCTCAAAATCATCAAAAGCACTCAGGCCTGAAGAAGACGATGGGGATGGCTCCTTGCCCTCAACTAAAGCTGGCTGATCGGCACTGGCAAGGGCCTGAGCTGCCTTCACTGGAGAATATCCGGCCTCAACCAAGATATCTGTATCTGAAGCTCTGGGCTGCTCGGTTGTGGTGGCTGCTGGCTCTGTCTGTGAAGCCTCTCTGGTGGTGGCTCTGTCAAAAACTGACTCAGCAGTGACAGCCTCGAAAGAAAAAACTCTCGAAGCAAACGGAGAACTACCCACTGCCATCCCTGACTCCAATATGGTACTGACATTCTCAGCTCAGCTGAAGCAAATAGCACCGACATAGAGTACAAGAAAACTGGAGAGAACTGAGAAGAAGTAACCGGAACACTAACCCCTCTAGTAGTCGCGACCATGCTGGCTGCCCCAAAAGGTACGAACGGTGAAAGCGAGGCTGAGAGCAGTGTAGTGAAAGTGGACTGCTGCTGCTAACTCTGGCTCTGCAACTCAGAAGTGAATGCTGGCATCGAAGAATACTGAGGCTGAGTTGCAGTAGGCTGGAGCTGTGAAGGTAGGGGACCCGGTAGCGTAATCGTCGGAAACGCTGGAAGAGGTGGCATATCGATCCCCTGAAGATATGACGCAATAGCTCTGAATCTGACAGACATATACAAAATAACTGCCGCCATCTCCAACTGAGTGCACTGCCTCTCATGAAACTCCTTGTCCTGCCGTCTCCTCTCCTCTGCAATCTCCCTCTCCATTCGAAGCCGCTCCTCAACATGGAGGCACTCGAGTCGAATCCTCTCCTCGAATGCAGCCCTCTCTCGGCGAATAAGCTCAGCCTGTTCCTCTCAAAATCTCCTCTGCTCCTCCTGCTCTGCCTGAATAGCATCCAACCTCGCAGCATGAGCAGGGTCAAGTGTTGCACGAGAGGTCAGAGTCTCGGTCTGACCTAGAGTCTTAGTGGTCCTAGCACCCGGCTGTGCTCTCTCTGGAGCCTCAGCCTCAACATCCTCCGGGGCTATGGTCTCTATACCTCCAAGGGTACTCTGAGAAGCTGATACGCAAAGAACCCTGGAGGCGAATGGCTCAGCTGAACTGAAGGAAGTGGTAATCTCTAGCAATGCTGTGTACTCCTCAGTCATCACACCAGCTCTCCTCAGCATCAGCCATATGTAGGGGGAAAAGGTAACTGACGTGCTCCAGTCCCCTTATAGACAACATCCTCCATCTGAGCTAGTAAAAGATTTGTCAAATCAAAGTCCTCGTGCCTCAATAGAAAATATAGCAGCCACTGATGCAGTATGATAACTCTCTATGTAGCCAGCTCGAGGCACTATTGACCTCCCAAGCAACGCTCTCTATACACGAGCCTCGTGTGTCAAGCGCAGAGGGTGCCTCGAGTAGTGCTCCCCATGAGGTGGCGGAAAAGCAATACTCAGCCTCTCATCACATGGCTCTATCCCTCCAAACGGTCTGAATGATGGTGAGAAATCCGTGTGACAGACCGCCCACGAAAGAGACAATCCAGCGACCACAGGATCTTATCGGGTGTCACTCAGCGATGCGAGGACCAACAGTACAACTCAAGCACTATAAAATATAATACAAACGGTTGCTTAAGCTTATAAAACAAAGGATTTTAAAAGCGCGGAAGTGATCACCTTATTTGAAAGACTACTAGTGTCTCCTAGATACTAAGCATAAGATGACATCGAGCCATACGATGCATCTTCTAGCAACACACAACAGCTCAGCTTGACGAGAAGAGCTCCCAACAGACATTGCTACCTCGAGGGTCACTCCTATCAGTTGGTCCAGAGAAGGGAGAGAGAGAGAGAGAACCTGCAAACAAAAACAACAAAGAGCCACACCCTGACCATCCAAATGTTCAGCAAGTCTTACCCGTCAACATGGCTAACTACAGTCGACTCCAAAGATATGATAAGGCCGACTCACATGGGATAGCTGTTTGTAAAAACCAGCACTAAAAGTGGATCCTTACTTTGAAGTTTTAGCAGCAAATTAAGTGTAAGAGAACATAAATTTAATTTGCACTATCAACTACCACAATCATGGTTGCCAAAGAATTTATAATAATCATATATCCAACAAACCATAATATTTTCCATCTCACTCTTGTTCCACTTCTTACTACGATGTGACTCAGTGAGGCAAGTGGTACTCGTTACTGTGAGGGGCAACGATTATAATCGATTTACATCCAGTTGGAGAAACCTGATTACGTGACACGTACGCACTTCTCGAAAGTCGTACGCGGCAACCTTTCACAAGACTACTGCCATGTCGGTCCGCGACCACCGTCCCTGGCAAAAGGGCCCTACACAACCGCGGCTTGTGAGGTACAACCCCTTTTACATATGCTATTTCAATCAGCCAGGAAGGTGGAGTACATCTGCACAAGGCTGCAGTTCAAGCTACATCGGTTTCCCAGGGCCCATATATCTAGTATGTAATCAGTACTGTTCAAACTAGATCAGCAAGGCTGACAACGGTATCGTCCTTAACCGACACAGACAGGGCTACCACCGTGAAGTCTCAGCCTTCCCAATCCATCCTATATATCGCCCCCGTCCGGTCTCCATTTCATCATCTCGTTTGATACCACTAAACCAGCTTCCTTATTTATGCAATACTTTCAAACCAAAGGGGATAACCTATATCTCGCGAGTGAAGTTTCCATTCACTCGACTTCTACCATTAACTATGACTTATAGCATAGCTCTATACACTTAACATGGGCAACCAGGTAACTATCATGCAATCTAAGGTTGCAATCAACTCCTATAAACCTAATGCACAGTACATCACTAACCATACATAGTGATAAAAAAAATATTAAAACAGGGTTAATGCACCGAGGCTTGCCTGGGCTTGGCTCACAGTTAGCTTCTTCAACAAATGGAACGTCGACGAACTCCTCAGTTAGCTCGGCTCCTAACATGAAATGATATGCATAAGTGCCGAAATATGCACTTGTGATGATAGTTTATTATTTTTTTTAAAGAACATTAGTAAACATGGTTACAAACTTTCTTTAAATGATTTTTGAAAACTCAAAGTATAAATATTTTTTTTTATAACATCAGAGGGGTTATAAACTAATTTTTTACAAATTTTCAGAATTTATTGAAATCAATTGAATTTGTAATGAATTAAATACCATTTTAACACAATAAATCATTTATAAAATTATTTTTGATGAAAATAAATATGAATTTTTTTTCTAAACAGAGGGTTTGAATAAATAAATAGAAAGTAAATTTTTTGAAAATTTTATCATGCCAAGGAGTAATGATAATGCATTAATGAATGGTTATATGATCTGAATTAATTGAAATAATTTTATACATAAAATTAAAAATAGTTAGCTTTAGAATATTTTTCTAGTTGAGAGGATCCTAACAAAATTTATTTCATAATTTTCCAAGTTTGGATGAAATTTCTACAGATTTTACAAATTTTAACCGTTTTTTGAACAATAAATAAATCATTTCGCAACATTAAATAAAATTTCGAGCCTAAATGGGCCAGGCCACCTACTGGACCGCAAGGGATCCAGCCCATTTGGGCGGCCACAGGTTGGTCCACGGGATTAGGCCGCACCGGATCCCTTGGCCGCAGAGGATCCAGGCACCTCGGCCTCTCGTCGGCAGCCATGGCCGTGGGCGGCGCTATGAGGCGCGCGCGTCGGCGGCGACGTGCCCGTCGGCCAAAGTGGCGGGGCTTATGACAAAATGGTCAGCAGGACATGAGGAGTCTCATTAAGGAGGTCAATGAAGGGCCTGCTCACCGAGACCATGTCGTCGATGGCGGGCGGCTCGGGAAAGGCTCCGACGAGGTCGCGCGGTCGAGGGAGCTAACGAAATCTGAATACTCCTTCGCCTAGAGCTTCCGTGGAGCACAGAGAAGGCCAGCGTGGAAGTGGACATCGACGAGGAAGGCCGAACGGTGGAGATCAACGACGGGGTCAGGCGACCGGCGATGAAGAAACTCCAAATTCCTGCGCGAATGTTCAACAAAACGGTCGATCGAAGGTTACAAGAGATGCGCTACAGGGTGCGAGGGTCGAAGACAGAAGGAAACACGACGATGCTCAACGGCCACAACGAATTTCAAAGAACTGCGGCGGCCAGTTCCAAAAGCTTGATTTGGTGAAAAACTCAAATCCGGCTAAATCCGCGCGAGGAGAGGCGAACCAATGTCCTAGGGGAAACAAGCAAGGACGGGAGCAGCTCCTGGTCGAGGAACGGGGCCAGAGCTAGCGCTGCTGGGGTGCTCCTCAGTGATGGCCGAGAGAGAGGGAGAGAGAGCGCGTCGGGAGAGAGACTCAGAGAGGCGAGAGGGGCTCGGCTGGGAGATGGAGGCACTACTCGGCGCATCAACTTGGCCAGGACACGTCGACAGGGCCATGGCGTGCATGCAGCAAGGAGGGGCGCGGCAAAGGGCATATGAACGGCTTCGTGTCCGCTAGAGCTTGGGGAAACAGGAGCAGTGAGGCTGACAGACGGGGCCCGCTGGGTTTTCCAATTTTTCTGATTTTCTGAATATCCTGCGCTGCGTTCTGTTTTTATCCGACAATCATACTTTCCTAGCTCTGAAAATTTTGAAACTTTGCAGACAGCTAGAAATTTTTGAAAGGAACAATTTTAATTTTAGACTCCAGTTCAAAATCGAAATACATTTTATTCTATAAAATTTGGAAGACAGTAAACCATTTAAAGGAGGAAAATTCATTTGGCCCTTTTAACTTTTGAATAAAATTTTACAAAAATTCTAAAATTCAAGTTTTTGCAAGAAATTTAAAGAGAGAATTTTGTTTCCCAACATTTGGTTGAAAAGTTTGAACTTGTATTTTCAAATTTTGAATCGGATTTTCAAATTGAAAATTTACTTCAACAGTTTTAATTGTTTTTGAGCTCAGCTCCCAAATTTTGACTTCGCTTCAGCCCTCATGAGTCTTTTGATGTCGTCAAAAATACAGGATGTCACAGCCGTCCCCCCTTAAAGAAATCTTGTCCCGAGATTTAAAGCAACAGAGGGGGAAAATAGAATATCAGGATGACTAAAGTAACCCGAGAAAAATTCTTCTGAAGATGTCTTTCAGTCTTCTAAATGGCTTCATCTTCAGTAATGAATCTTGTAAATTTTTTGAATCTTGTTTCTTGTCACTTGATGCTTCGGATCAATAATTGGTATCTCTTCTCCGAATAAATGAGATCAGGTTGCAATTGCTCCATCTTGATGGTCATCACATCTCTTGGGACTTTTAAGCACATCTTCTTTTATGACACATGGAAGGCACGGTTTAGTCTAGCCAACTCAGTTGACCTAGCAACTTGCACTTTTGATGACAAGAAAATGGATCAAGGTGCCACTACACTAAACTACCATTCACTTCACAGCTTCGCGCTTCTCAATGCTGATTCTTAGGGATACAAGGATCACTGACTGCAAAGACCCATTACGAATCTAGTTTTTCGGAATAAAATGCGATCGAGATGATACACATGCGATGAGCAAGGGGTTTGCACTGCATCAAATATTGATTAGCATATGAGTTCGGTAGCAAGGTTATGCGAAAGATTCATATGGAAACTCGATGATTCTCTAGATTTTGAGTCGGAGACAAATGAACGCCATCATACTTAAAAGAAATTAATGAGACTACAAGGAGTGCACGTATCCGTCTCAACTCAAGGAAGGAGATCAGTTTTAAAGCAAGGATGAGGCTGGACATTTAGATGAGGAACTCTAAGTACAATATTCTCCATTCCGGTTGCGTACTTCGGATAATATGCCATCCGTTCAGAAGGATATTGTAATTGGATCCTTTATCAGGGTCACAGGAGGAGGTTCTCTCCGTATCACAATTTTTGTTTTGAGAAGCGCCTGGGCGAACTGGCACAATTCAAAAGCAAAATCATAGCTTTTAGCGAGCAAAACAAATATTGAATTCAAGGAGATGAGACAAGGATTTTAAGAAAGTACGCTCAATATGAGGAAATTGGTTCAATACTACAATTATGCTATCAGTTTATCAGGAAATGATCGGGTTCATGAAAGAGATTACCAAGGGTCTGCAGTTACGTGGTTTGAGCTTAGCGAAGGAAGAAGATGGTTTTCTTCGAACATTATGGGTCAAGAGTTTAATTAGAAGAAACTATTATCCTTGGGACAAAGACATCGGCGAAGGATGGTCTCTTCCTTTGACTACGACCATGAGGTTGAATCATCGTCTTCATTTGAACTAGATCATGAAATATCAACTGGCCCTTATGTTGGATCTAATCTTCTAGATCTTTGAGTTATGCATGCATATGAGATGACGCATAAGGATGGTGCACAATGATGCATATGACATGATGCACATGAATGATGCATAATGATGCACTTGAATGGTGCACATGCCGTGATGCATTATGTACTTTTGGTGCATATGCTCAATGGTGCAAATAGTGAAATCTCCCAAGATGCATAGTTGCAAATAATGGACAGGCTTAAGTCGTACAATTAGGTGTATCGCTCATGTCATCTATTGAATATAGGAGAAGCTTGTGGAAGAGTCTTTGATGCCAAGGCATGATCTAGAGAAAATTCAAGGCCTTCAAAAGTGGGCAACTCGCTGATAACAAATGAACAAATCACAAGAGTTGAGAGCATTATGAAATGCTTTTGAGCAGTTGAATTAGATGGCTGATCGATAAACAATGCTAATTAGGGTATGAGTAAAAGATTTGGAGTCAAATGTTAGAGAACAAAGGAAGTAAAACGGAGTAGTGTCAACTCCGTTCCAGGCTGGCAGCAGTCACAACAATTGGATTTAGGAACTTATAAAGGCAGAACCAAGACTGGAGTTGAATGACCAAGTTGTAGAGGACCTCCATAGCTTTCCAACGGATATCCACTTGTCCTCATACGATAAACAGAACAGGAGATAAGCTCTTTGAAAGGTGACAATCGATGTGCTGAAATTCAGTCTTGGACGGACTTAGAAAACTTTGACTACTAAACCTGTAGAGAATATCATAACCTTCCTATGGAGTCCTTAATCTTGAAGATTGGTCAATAATGAGGGAACTATGAATTTTTTGAAAAGGGCTTGAAGTCACAAAATTCAGTATAGCGGAGTTCCGAACTTCCAATTTGCGATCACTTTTGGGGTACCTAAAGAATAAACCAGGACAAGAGTTGGCCACCAAATTGGCTAGGAATTTCCAAAAGATGGGGACTTTGTAGGAGGTGGATAAGGGCCAACGATTTAGAACTCGTGATAGCCTTCTTAACAAGTTGCACCAAAGCTATTTGAAATACAAATGACTGAGGTCGAAATGTAAGGTTTGGGCAACAATTTAGAAAGTAAAGGCACTAAAAATTGAGTTTGGAGTTAAAAATTGGTGACGAAAGTCATGGGCTAGAAGGGCCCAGTGAGAACTATCGTGCTGCCTAGTAGAATTTTCAATTGGCTCCTTGCGTCTCCTCTTTCTACGATTAATGCATAGCCGCGATAACTTGTGACAAGGTCAGGCCGACGTAAAGGCATTCCTATCCGTCGGTTACTTAGGCCTTTTTCAGCTTCTTCGTGCAAAAGAACCAGTCTACCTAAATTTTTAGCGTTCACGTCAACCACCTAATCTTCAGAAGCATTCGCGCTCCACCACTTTATGCAATCAGTCCTAACTGCAATAGCATTTGAACTTTAAAGTGGCTTTAACCAAATTGGCTGGGTCAAAACTTTTCAAACTTTTTAAAACAAACCAGGAGATTTGTTTTTAGATGATCTGGTTATTTACCATTTTTAAATGCAAATGCACAATATGCAGTTGTCCTATTGAACCTCACCAAACAAAAATTGGCCAATATTGTTGACCGCACGTGGCCACGGTGGCAAACACGGTCTCTCAAATTCTACGCGAACTAAGGGTCGATAGTTAGCACACTCAAAAAGCCACCTGGTAAGTCAAACACTAATATAGTCTTTAGTTGGGCATAAACTAGCGATTTTCAACGCAGTTAGCTTTTCAAAAATAGCTTTAAAGTTGTACCGTTCTCGATATTGCTCTGATACCAGCTGTGACAAACCACCTCACGAAAGAGACGATCCATCGACAATAGCATCTTATCGAGAGTCACTCGGCGATGCGAGGACCAATAGTACAATCAACACAATAAAATATTATACAAATGGTTGCTTAAGCTTATAAAACAAAGGATTTTGAAAACGAGGAAGCGGTCACCTTATTTGAAAGACTACTAGGGCCTCCTCGGCCAGAGAAACACCCTCTTTGAAAAACATTCCATAGGACACCAGACTGTCAGGTGCATACCTTCACCGGATTGTCCGGTGGCTTTCACTTTTGGACTCTCAGAGACACCTTCTCTGAACTTCAATTTCTGGCTCATCGGACTGTCCAGTCATTGCACCGACGGACTGTCCGGTGACTGATCCTCCTCTACTCCAGAGAGCACCTCTCTCTTGACTGGCTCCTCCAGGGTTCATCGGACTGTCTCACCGAACTCACTGAACTGTCTGCTGACTGAAACTTCAGCTGGTCTTGAGCTCCGGTCTTCGACTCTGCTTCCTCTGCCATCTTTAGTATTTTCTGAGGATCTAAAGAGTATTCACACCCTCTAACACTTGTATGACAGGAGACAAATGACCTTACCCCCCTTAATAGTACCGACGTTATTATGAACTCTCTAGCTAGTCCTTAGCCTTGGTCCTCTGACACCCGGTAACTCCTCTTCTAGGGTTCGTCTTTGTCATCCACCGTGGAAGCCCACTATGTTGATGTAGAATTAGCAAAGTGGTACCTACAGCATAGTCGTTACCTATGGTTGTTCACACAATCATGCGCAAACTTGAGTTTGGAGTCCACCGGGATGGTTTGGACTTGTTCGGTGCGAAAAAACAAGACGCTTTTTCGGCTCACAAACCAGTGCATTTAATGCACCAACAGGGCCCATTTTCGTGCTGTTTTTGATGCTGACCAAAACGTAAGAACGCAAACTTGAGTTTGTACTCCACCGGGGTGGTTTTTACATGTTTGGTGCGAAAAAAAAAGACACACTTTCCGCGCACAAACCAGTGCATTTAATGCACTTACAGGGCCCATTTTCTTTCTCTTTTTTGATGGTGACCAAAACATAAGATACATGTGCAAACTTGAGTTTTGAGTCCATCGGGGTGGTTGGACAGGTTCGGTGTGAAAAAAATAAAACACACTTTTGGCGCACGAATCTGTGCATTTAATGTACCTACGAGGCCCGTTTTCTCTCCGTTTTTTGATGGTGACAAAAGTGTAAGATACAAGTGCAAACTTGAGTTTGGAGTCCTTCAGGGTGGTTTGGACATGTTTGGTGGCAAAAAACAAGGCGCACATTCGACGCACGAACGAGTGCATTTAATACACCTATGGGGCCTATTTTCATGCCATTTTTTGACGGTGACCAAAATATAATATACATGCGCAAACTTGAGTTTGGAGTCCACTGAGGTAGTTTGGACATGTTCGGTGTTAAAAAACAAAACACACTTTTGGCGCACTGACTAATGCATTTCATGCACCTGCGGGGCTCATTTTCTGTTTTTGACGGTGACCAAAACATAAGATATATATGAAAACTTGAGTCTGGAGCCCACCAGGGTGGTTTGGACATGTTTGGTGCAAAGAAACAAGATGCACTTTCGGTGCACGAACCAATGCAATAAAGCACCTACGGGGCCTGTTTTCGCTCTTTTTCTATAGTGACCAAAACATAAGATACATGTGCAAACTTGAGTTTGGAGTCCACCGGGGTGGTTTGGAAAGGTTCGGTGCGAAAAAACAAGACACACTTGCGGCGCACGAACCAGTGCATTTAATGCACATACGGGCCCCGTTTTCTCGCCCTTTTTTGATGGTGACTAAAATGTAAGATACATGCGCAAACTTGAGCTTGGAGTCCACGGGAATTGTTTGGACTTGTTCGGTGTGAAAAAACAAGACGCACTTGCGACGCACGAACCAGTGCATTTAATGCACCTACGGGGTCTGTTTTAGTGCCGTTTTTGATGGTGAACAAAACATAAGAATGCAAACGAGAGTTTGGACTCCAACCGGGTGGTTTGGACATGTTCGGTACAAAAAAAGAAGATGCACATTCCGCGCACGGACCAGTGCATTTAGTGCACCTACGGAGCCGTTTTCTCTCTTTTTTTATGGGAACCAAAACATAAGATACATGTGCAAACTTGAGTTTGAAGTCCACCGAGGTGGTTCGGACAGGTTCGGTGCGAAAAAATGAGACACACTTTTGGTGCACGAACCTATGCATTTAATGCACCTATGAGGCCCGTTTTCTCTCTGTTTTTTTATGGTGACCAAAACTGATGCGTGGTTCGGTCCCGATCTTTCGATGGAGATGATAATCACAATTGGTGGAAGGAAGCGACGTTCATGACCTGACTATAACTGTCCACGACATTGCGCCTTAGCGACCGATACATTGATTTCAGAGGGTGGGCGGGAACTTTTGGAGCGCGATCAACCAGCCACGTGGGCACTTGTCTTGCAAGCAATCGTAGAACAAGCGAGAAAAAGATGAAGAAGCACTGAATTGCTAGATAAAAATATGCATACAATCTGAAACAACAAAAGATAGGGTTCCAATGGCAAGAAGACAGGCAGTCTAGGCGACACATGCGCCGCAAGCGAAGGAGCGGCAGCTAAACTTCAATCTATCAAAATGCAAGTGTTCTTGGTGGTGATTGAGGCCTTAAACTAGGGTGGAGACGACCAGGGGGTGCTGGGGTCGACCTCAAACCCTAGAATGCACCCCTAATGGGCTCAACTCGATACACAGGCCAACGACCCAAGTTCAGGTGATGCAGCACCTTTTGTAGTAAAATATTGGTTGGCACTGACTCCGATGTTTTGTGAAGGTGTGGCTGGATCCCTTGGAAAGTAGACTTGATAAGCTTTCCAAGAAGTAGTTGAACACTAAAAATGGAGCCCGTATGAAGTCATGGCAGGTGTTAGAATTTTGGTGCTGTCCTACGATTCCGAATCTAGCCTACGCGACTCCATCTCCTGATTGGTTTTCTCCTTGGTTCCTAAGCAACACAAGAGTACACAGATTTCGACAGTCTAAAGAAGTTGAACATGATGTTAAGAGTGAACTTACTTGATGATTAAGTCGACGTGCACGGGCGCACATCATAGGACCCGTAATCAGAACATGTGTAGGTGTTGATGAGGAGGACGTATCGATGGTGTTGATGTCCTCATTATCCTCCCCCACTTGAATTAGAGTCGTCTTCGACTCAAGTTTAGATTGTAAAACCACCACTCCACCATGCCATCCTGTAATCATGAAAGGTGGGGGCCACATGATGAGGACATCACTTCCACAGACACAACCAAACCAATTGCACAAGAAGGACCCATGACACGAGCTCGAGCGCGTCAACTTAATTATCAGGTCAAGTCATTTCTTACTGTCTATAGTAGTTCTTCTCAGAATGGGGTACTACTAAATCCTTGTGGTGATTTTGTTATGATTAGGAACATGGGAGGAGCACCAGGACCATAAAGCAGGATCGGACCATCAATCAGGGCTGGATTGTTTCGGTCACAACTTTTCACTCCGGATGTTGTTGAAGGCAAATGAGTACTCATAGGAAAGATCTCAAAGTCTACTTTCAGATGGGTCCAATCTCAGCTTCAAACTCCTCTAGAC
>BCLF01000046.1:1969606-2002323 GCA_001602275.1 Zoysia japonica | reverse complement strand
CTTGCTTGTTCTCGATTGCTCGCAGGTTCAGGGTTGTTCTTGGCACAGCAAGAACAACAACAAATCGGAGCCGGTGTACCTGTTGCTAAGGCGCAGCAACCCTGTAGGTTGTTGTAGTCGGACAGCCAACGTCGAATCCACCCCAAATCGAAGCTATCCTCCTCTCATCGAAAGATCGAGATCAGCCGCTGCCATACCACCACAGGGTATGTATGTGATCTCATCATCCTCTGTCACTCTATTTGGAGTCATCCTCAACTCAAGTTCAGATTGAATACCAGCCACCCCACCATGCCCTCTCCAAATCGCAAAAGGTGGAGGCCAGGGGGTATTTTGATGCAGTCATGCTGCACAGCAAGGACAATTAAGATCTCATCATTCTCCCCTTTTATATAGCAAGCCGTCCTCGGCTTGATCCAGTGGTCACCACAATTGCTTGTTGTTATATTGGGATGAGTGATGAGCACATAACTAGGGAAAAACCACAACTTCTCCTTTTCATGAGCTGCTCCTGTTGAGAGATCACGAAAGTAAAGAAACTTTGCAAGGCATTGTTAGTGTTAGTCCATGTCATTGTTGTTTGATCCTGTTTTTGCATTTCAAAGGGATATTTCAGATTAGTACATATGAATGCTTTAGATACTAAAAAATCTCCAAGATCATCATATTTACCAACTGCATGAAAACAAAGTGGCCAAAACTTTGCAAACCGTAATTCTGAGACAACTTCTTCTCCAAATAATTTAGGTTACAAGGAACATCAAATTCAATATAACCAAAAATAGTCAAAGAAGGTATGAACTCCAACTTTTTGCCATTAATATCAGTGCAATGAAAAGGCCTATACTTAACAAGTGTGTTCTCAAAAGCAACATTTCGATCTCCACGCACTAGTTGTGTTTTTGGGATTAAAGAAATTTGTGCACACAACTTGTTATAATCATAAGCGAAAGGTGTTGTTTGTGACAAATCGTATGTCACTGGAAGCTCTATGGAGGATTGCAAAATACTAGTGTGAGCAATGGGCAATTGCAAATCAGCATGAGCAGCATGGGTATACAGAGATGGGGTGAGGGACTCACAATGTGTTTCATTTTTTTTACTCTCCTGGAATATAGTAGGAACACAAGCATCGTTATCCATATCCTTCCTTTCCTCAAGTAGCTCAATGTCCGCTTCTGACTTCTGCTCACTCTCCTGTAAGATGTTAGGCATAGGACAAGAAAGAAACAAGTGCTCTCTATCTAGTCATGCTGTTTTAGTGAGAGATATAGTATCACACAGCTCTGCTTTGTCACATTCTCTCTGTGACAAAGGCACCTCAGCAACACATTCCACACATTTTTGATCTTGATTATTCTTGCTGCTTTGTTTAGATGGTACGATTCTCAGCATTACAAGCAAGCAAAAACAAGTGAGAAATTGAGTTGTAAGTTTGACCAATGAGCAAAATTTGAATGTTAGAATTGAGACCTTGCATAAACTTACTCATTGTATCTTCCCGACATTCATCTAAGCCACCAAACATGACACAAACCTTAAAGTCATAACAGTATTCTTTAACAATTATACTATCCCGCTTCAAGTTATCTAATTTGGTCAGCAAATGTTTAGCATAATATGCAGGAATAAAAACTTCTCTAAAATGTCGTTTAATGTCTTGCCAAGATTCTAGAATGTTTTTGTGCCTACAAGTATATTTTCATTCAAGCATAGCTCCTTGAGTCAAAGCTTTAGAGGCAATGTAAATCTTTTCTTTCTCCAACAAGTCATGTTCATCAAATTCTTTATCTACTTTCACCTCCCAATCAATGTATGCATGAGGATCAAGTTTTCCAGCAAAATAAGGTATAGATAAACAGACTACCTGCAAAATATCGTCATGTACCTAAAGTTGATGCGACTTCACACGTTGAGACTGTAAGTCATAAGCTCCCTTTTTCCTTGTTGTGTCTATCATGCTTAGCACATAGCAAAACAAATTGGCAAAGAGAGGTTATGGCACACACTACTTCTCTCAAGTCTGTTCAACCAAATTCTTACATGTTCTTACCTTGCTCAACAGGAGGGTGAAGGCTACCAACAAGTCGGCAATGAGGAAATGAATGAATCGGCACCGCGGCACAACAATGTCAAGCTGTAGTGGGATATATGTGTAGCTATAGGATGGTTGAAAGCGTTACACAAGGAAAATACTAGTACCACGTTAGTTAAAAGCAAGATGAGTAATCTTTCAAAGCCGGTATTGTGTTGTTCCTAGGCTAAAACCAGTGCTACAGACGCGAGCCTAGACACAAATGAAAGTCACAAAGAAGAACACTGTTGAAGGAACAAACAACCCTCTATGTTTTTTCTTTTTTTCACTCTGGTTTTTTGTTTGCTTTTTTTTGTTTTTTTTTTCTGGACTGAAAAAAGAAGCAATAAAGTACAGATAGCAGATGTTAGATCTCTTTTGTCATTGCGATCTGCTCGGGTGGAATTGTTTGGCAAGTGAGCATCCGTTGGAAAGTTAACGTGGAGATCTTTCCATATTGTGCAAAAACGTTACAAACAAGCAACGAATCGTAGAGATATGACTGTTTTCTTTGGCAACAAATTCTGTTACCCGAATCTGTTCTTTCCAACAATCAGATCTGTGTTTATTTCGACCTTTTATTGTAGATCTGATCCAAGGACGTGCATAAACAAACGAAATGTAGTGCACCAAAAATAGGGATGGTGATTATGCTGGTTGGAGATTCAAATGTGACAGTGGACTGTGACAAGAACTTGAAACTCTAAAAGACTAGATACTAATAAATAGGCTAAAAATATGAGTACAATCTGAAACAACAAGCCCCTACTATATGATACTAATAAACAGGCTATATGATACTAATAAACAGGCTAAAAAGGCTATGGGATTATGGAAATTAATCTGCTGTATTTTGGGCTTTTCTGGATTGTAGGTAATTAAGAGATCGGATCTGAAATCTCTCACCAAACAACCTTGAGGTCTGATGCCACGTGATGCGAGGTTCGGTCCCGATCTAGTCAACACGCGCATTGCAAGCGAAGTAGCGACGGCTAAACTTCAATCTATCGAAACCCAAGTGTTCTTGGTGGTGGCTGAGACCTTGAACTAAGGTGAAGGATGACCAGGGGGTGCTGGGGTTGACCTCAAACTTTAGAACGCGCCCCTAATGGGCTCAACTCGGTACACGGGCTAACGGCCTAAGTTGGGGTGACGCATCATCTTCTGTAGTAAAATGTTGATTGGCACTAACTCCGATGTAGTGTGAAGGAGTGGATGGATCCGTTGAAAAGTAGACATGATAAAATTTCCATGAAGTACTTGAACACCCAAAACGGAGCCCGTATGAAGTCATGGCGGGCGTTAGATGTTGGTGCTGTCTTGGGATTCCGAATCCAGCCTACGCGACTCCATCTCCTGGTCAGTTTTCTCCTTGGTTTTTAAGCAACACAAGTGTACACAGATTTTGACAGTCCAAAGAAGTTGAGCATGAGGTTAAGAGCAAACGTACTTGATGATTAAATCGACGTGCACGGACGCACATCATAGGACCTGTAACCGAAACAGGTGTAGGTTTAGGTGAGGAGAACGTATCGTTGGTGTTCCTCGTCAAAAACGTAAGATACATGTGCAAACTTGAGTTTGGAGTCCGTCGGGGTTGTTTGGACATGCTCGGTGGCAAAAAACAAGGTGCACTTTCGGTGCACGAACGAGTGCATTTAATGCACCTACGGGGCCCATTTTCACGCCATTTTTTAACGGTGACTAAACTGTAATACACATGCCCAAACATGAGTTTGGAGTCCACCGAGGTGGTTTGGACATGTTCGGTGTGAAAAAATAAGACACACATTCAGCGCACGAACGAGTGTATTTAATGCACCTACGGGGCTCGTTTTCGTGCCGTTTTTGACGGTGACCGAAACATAAGATACATACGTAAACTTGAGTTTGGAGTCCGCTGGGCTGGTTTGGACAGATTTGATGCATAAAACAAGAGGCACTTTTGGCGCGTGAACTTGTGCAGTTAATGCACCTATGGGCCTGTTTTTGCTCTTTTTATTTGACGGTGGCGCAAGCTTGAGTTTCAGGTCCACGGGGGTGGTTTGGAAATGTTTAATGCGAAAAAACAAGATGCACTTTCAGCGCACGAACTAGTGCATTTAATGCACCTACGAGACCCATTTTCTATCATTTTTTGACGGTGACCAAAACGTAAGATACATACGCAAACTTGAGTTTGGAGTCCGCCGGGGTGGTTTGGACGTGGTCAGTGCAAAGAAACAAGACGCACTTTTGATGCACGAACCAGTGCAATTAATACACCTACGGCGCCTGTTTGTTGATGGTGACCAAAACATATGATACATGCGCAAACTTGAGGTTGGAGTCCACCGGGGTGGTTTGCACATTTTTGGTGCGAAAAAAGAAGACACACTTTTCGCGCACGAACCAATGCATTTAATGCACCTACGGGCCCGTTTTATCTCATTTTTTATGGTAACCAAAACATAAGATACATGTGCCAACTTGAGTTTGGAGTCCACCGGGTGGTTTGGACAGGTTCAATGCGAAAAAACAAGACGCACTTTCGACGCATGAACTAGTGCATTTAATGCACCTACGGGGCCCTTTTTCTCTCTGTTTTTTTATGGGGACCAAAACATAAGATACATATGCACACTTGAGTTTGGAGTCCACCCGGGTGGTTTGAACAGGTTCGGTGCGAAAAAATAAGATACACATCTAGCGCATGAACAGTAACAAGAGATATGAACTTCTATGATGTTTTGGGCATGACAAGTAAGCAAAACGTCATAGAACAATTTTTTTTGTGACGACAAAATGATTTCAATGATGAAAATTAAAGGTGTGTCACAAAAACTAGCTAAATATTGTCATAAACATAGGTGCTGTCATATTGAAACGAATGACAAAAAGTGTCATAATGTTATGACATTACTAAATCGTCATAAACTTCAAATTTCTGTCACAAAAAAGGGCCAAACTGATTGAGCATGCCAGCCCAGGTTTTGAAATTTGGTCCGGCCCAGGTATAGGTAGGGCCAGCCTTCGAAACTTAATATGGCCCGGCCCAAGTCTAGATGTTTTACTGTAAAAAAAGGTGCCCTTAGGAATCGAACTCAGGACACAACCTGACAATAGTAACAGCACCACTGCACCGTGAACTTTTAGTGTCCAATGCAGGAAAGGATTATTCTTATAGCAAGACGCTTGTTTCTTGGAACTAATCCCCCTGTCAGTCTGGTCAATCTCCCGTGACACCCCATCCCACCAGCAGCTGCGCCGCGAGCCCCATCCCAGCAGCGCCCCTGCCCCAGCCTGCCCCATCCCAACAGCCGGGCCGTGCCGCGCCTTGGGCCCCATCCAGCAGGTGCCGTGCACCCCATCCCAGCTGCCGTGCCGCTCCAGATGCCGTGCAGCCCCATCCCAGCAGTC
Source organism: Zoysia japonica (assembly GCA_001602275.1). Classification (NCBI taxonomy): domain Eukaryota; kingdom Viridiplantae; phylum Streptophyta; class Magnoliopsida; order Poales; family Poaceae; genus Zoysia; species Zoysia japonica. The sequence continues at coordinate 1,996,850 of BCLF01000046.1, read as the reverse complement.
GTGTTGCCACGCGCGCTTGCCAGCCCTGGTGGCTGCAACTCAGTGGCTTGTGCTAAATCGGCGTAGGACCTGCGCTGCCACCTTGTTCTCTGAAGGACGTCCGTCGGTTCCGGTGGCGCATCTCGACCTAGTTGGCTATGGTGAAATCTTATCTTCCAACGGCCGAGCCAAGTATCCGCAACCGGTGTCTGCCATCACTACCTCGGCGTCCTGCTCTAGCGGCGCCCTCCTGCTCTACCTGTGTCACCCTACTGCTCCTGTGGCACCACTGGGCAGGTGCCTAAGTTATTGCAAGCAATGTATGGAGAGTGCTTATGAATTGACCCTGAAATCACTATGGATTTAGTGAAAAAAATCTCTTATTTCAATGTTCTACAGATGGGCAGAAAGTTGGATCAATTCTAGGCTATTCAGCAAACCTCATTTGGATGGGGTTCATGAGTTCATGAGCTTTGTTTCACAGAAGGTCGGCGAGAGTGAAGAGGTATTGTGCCCCTGTTGTAAGTGTTTGAATCGGATCCATCAGCGCAAAGGCATAGTGGAGGATCACTTAATACTAAACCATATGGCTAGCACTTACACTAGGTGGATATATCATGGAGAAAATTTGGAGGTTAGAAATGATGCAAATGCAGGCCATGTGGATGAGCATCTTGATTTCAATGGGGATTTTGGTATGCATAATGGTGGGCAAGCAGAAGATAGAATTCCTGATATGGTAGAGGAGTGGTGCACTGTTGAACAAAGAGATGGAGAGAACTCAATATTTGCTGCTGTATGAGATGAAGGAAATTTACCCCCTAGGGCACCTTTTACAAGATTTTCTTTTGTGTTGAAGTTACTTCATATAAAGTCATTTTATAGAATTAGCAATGTTGGATTCGCATCAATTCTGAAATTGTTGTCATCTGCATTCCCTGGTTGCTCCCTTGCTGAATCTTATGATGAAGCAAAGAAAGGTATTTGTGCATTGGGACTTGGATATATTTCAATTCATGTGTGCCCGAATAATTGTGTTTTATTTAGGAAAGAGTATAAGAACCTTGATCAATGCCCTGTGTGTCATGCATCAAGATGGAAAGATCTAGATGCAAAAAAGATCATTCCTCAGAAGGTATTGAAGCACTTTCCATTGATTCCGAGGCTTAAGAGGACTTTTAGCTCTAAAAAAAACAGCAGAGGGAGCACAATGGTACAAGGTTAAGAGGCAACCAAATGAGAATGAGTTAAGCGATCCAGCTGATGGTGAGGCTTGGAAAGATTTTGATAGAAAATATGAGTGGTTTGCAAATGATCCCAGGAATATCAAACTTGAACTTGCTACAAATGGCTTCAATCCATTTGGCAACATGAGCTCCTCGTATAGCATGTGGTCAGTATTTGTTATGCCTTACAACTTTGCTCCGTGGGAATGTGTACACCAATCCAACTTCATGATGTCACTACTCATCCCCGGTCCTAACCAGTGCCCTGCAAGGAATTTTGATGTCTTTTTAGGCCCACTAATTAAAGAGTTGCTAGAACTTTGGAATGGTGTTCATACATATGACGCATTAAGTGATTCAATGTTTGATCTACATGCAGCAGTTATATGGTGTATACATGATTATCCAGCTTTGAGCATATTATTGGTAGAGTCACAAAAGGCTATTATGCTTGTGTTCATTGTGACAAGGACCCTTGTTCCAAAAGAATAAGGAATAAAATATCTTACATTGGCCATCGATGTTTCCTTCCAAAGGAGCATCCATGGAGGAGAATGAAATGTTTCGATGGTCAGATCGAGAAACGTGATAGGCCAAAGGAATTTACTCCAGATGAGCTGATGCAACAGTTGGATAGGGTCAATGGTGGTAGTCCAAGTAACCACCCTGAAAGAAAGAGGGAATCAGATCAGTGTTGGAAATGAAGGTCTTGTTTGTTTGATTTCCCATATTGGTCCAGTTTGAAGCTACGTCATAATCTTGATGTAACGCACATTGAAAAAAATGTCTGTGACTATTTTCTAGGAACATTTCTTGGTGTTGTTGGGAAAACCAAGGACACTATTAGTGCAAGACTTGATTTCGAAGATATGGGCTTATGAAAAAATTTACACCTGATTCGTGATGGAAGTTCCTACATTTGTCCGCATGCCCCTCATACAATGACTAAAGATCAGAAGGTTAAATTTTGTGAATTCTTAAGGAGTTTGAAATTCTCTGATGGTTATGCTTCCAACCTTACAAACCATGTCACTGTAGAAGGATGCAACCTCCAAGGGCTAAAAACTCATGATTGCCATATCCTACTGCAGAGGACTTTAGCAGCTGGTGTCTGTGGAATCATGCATAAGGACATATATGAAGCCATTGTCGAATTAGGTAATTTCTTTCAGCAGTTATGTGCTAAAACTTTGAAGGTAGATGTTTTGAAGAGAATGAAAGATGAAATTTCACTCATACTTTGCAAGCTTGAGAAAATATTTCCTTCCCGTTTCTTTGATATTTGCTTGCACTTGACTATCCATTTACCTGATGAGGCAATGCTAAGAGGTCCCGTACAATATGGGTGGATATACCCCGTGGAAAGAATGTTGTGTACTTTGAAACGTTTTGTGAGGAATAGAGCAAGACCTGAAGGATCAATTGCAGAAAGCATATGTAGCTAATGAGTGCATGACCTATTGCTCAAGGTATTTCGATGATGTTGACACGAGACACAATCGTGAGGGCAGGAATTGAGAGCGCATTGATTTGAGAACCAGCAACTTATCTGTTTTTCATCACGGAGCTGATTTTCTTGGTGCATCGAGGGTTATGTATCTTGAAAAGGAATATGAAAAGATGGTATGGTATGTGCTTAATAATTGTCAGGAGGTTGAACCATACATCGAGTATGTCAAGCAACACTGATACTTTTCTTAATTAATAATAATTATTTCCTCTTATTGTTCAAGTTACTATGTTTTGTAGGACTTACATGGCCAAGCAAGTGACGGAATTCCTGATGTTGACAAAACCCTTGAGAAGGAATTCCCCTCCTGGTTTAAGAAACATGTGAGTTGTTACTTTTTAATAATACCAATTACGGATGAAATTGTTTTTGTAGTAACAAATTATTCATATTTACTTGTACAAATTGCAAAATTACGTTTTGTGGACAATGAAGACATTAGTGATGACCTATTTTCTTTGGCTTGTCAACCGGACCTGCGTGTTCGAACATTTTCAGCATGTATTGTTGGTGGTGTGTGATATCACACTACTGACCATGAAAAGAATAGAAGGTTCCAAAACAGTGGAATCATGGTTGAGGGTACGCACAATGAAGAGTATGTTGAATTTTTTGGCTTCCTGAAACAAATTATTCAGTTGAAGTATAACTCAGATTTTGGAGAGAATCGGACGGTGGTTTTATTTCAATGTGATTGGTTTGATACCGATAGCAGGAAGTCGAGAATGAAAGATGATGGGTATCTAGTAAGCATCAACAAAGGTAGTTATTGGTACAAGGATGATCCTTTTATTCTAGCAACACAAGCAACAAAGGTATTTTACTTGAATGACACTAAGTATGGTGATAGATGGAGAGAGGTTCAAAAATTTGCACATAGGCACTTGTGGAATATTTCTGAAAATAGTGGCAATGCTAAAACTCAACCCCCTGGCATGGCATTGTCATACCAAGATGAGCACTATGTAGGCCCTTAGGTTCAAATTACTGAAGGAAGTATAGATGAGCATGTTAATGATGAATATTCTCATACTGTTGATGCTAGGGAAGTTTATGAGGCAGCTAGGCTAAGGGAAGATGCAAATGATTTCACCGATGATGAAGATGAAACGGTTTTGCAATATGTGACTGACAATGATGATCCAATACTTAGTGATGATGATGTTGATGACAATTAGTTTCATAATGTTTAATTATTGATGTCAGTTGTCCATTTTTGTATTATGTTGAGTGTACTGTCATTTTTTAATGATGTTCTAATGATGATAAGTCTGACAATATTTTTGTAATCTGACAATGATGTTTAATGCTTGTTCTGATTAGTCATTTTCTGATTCTGTTTAATTAGCCTAAATGAGTTTGTGAGCGTGCTGCAATGCAGTACATGGTCTGGAAGGAAAAAACTTAACCTGGTCAAATTTTTTTTGATTGGCCTGGACGGTTAGTTCAGGATGGCAAAAAATTAGCTTGGACAAATACTTAAGGCAGGAGAAAAATTAGCCTGGACATTAAAATCCGGAACGAATAAATTTACCTGGACGACGGTACGTGGACTGAATTTTACTGCAGCCCAACGCAGCTCCCGACCTGACATCTGGTAGACACTGACAGGCGGGGACCATCTGTCGGCACCCTGTGTAGCCGCATGGCACAGATAGGCAGGGCCCATCTGTCGGCGCCGAGCTGCAAGCACCGATAGGCAAGGCCCATTTGTCAGTGCCGATTTCATCAGATCTGCATCTGTTCTTCACTATTTGCGGGTTTTTTATTCTGATTTATTTTTGAAATTTCAAACATTTTTAAAATTCGTATATTTGGTCCGAATGAGTTGATTTTTTTCCAAAAATCTTGGAAATTTTATCTCTATCATTTTGTTGCATTTCCATCAAGCTGTTGATGTCATATTACATAGTGACCACAATAACCAATTGTGATAACTTTTCTAACTATTTTCTAAATTACCAAAATGTCCGAATTTTTTAGTGAGACTTTCTGTGCCTACATACATTTGTTTAATGTCAATTGAAAGCCTTGATTTAATTTTTTTGAAGCATTTACAGTGGCAACTGTTTTGATTTCCCATGAATCAAAGTCAAACTAGTAGATGACTATCAACACTATAATGCAATATGAACATACATTTATAGAAAAATTATCAAAACAATTCACGAAAAATACCACAGGTTGATTTATACATACAATAGCCACCTACAAAATTTGAATGCAGAATTCAACTTATTTTGTTATTTAAAAACTATATATGATTTTGGAAAAAACTGATTTCTTGCTTTTTTTTCCTTTGTCGTGTAGAAAACGTATTCCATCTCCTGGAATGGCCACTAGAGGGTGGGGTCGTGCTGTCAGGTTTGGTCTGTTTCTCTTCTTTGTTGGCAAAAAATGGAAGCGCATTTGGGTCACACTTATATAAACCCGGCCCTGTTTCTCCTCTCAAACCCTAGCCACCATTCTCACAGCCACCCAGCCACCCTCGACACCCCATCTGCACCACCATCGAAACCCCATCCACGGCACCCTCCTCGTCTTGGCCGCCCTCCTCCTCGCAGCCTCCTCTTCCCCATCATCCGTAGTCGCCAGTCCTCTTCCCCATCATCCATGGTCAGCATTGCTCCGGGTCGGAAGAGGCTGCCTGTACCAGGTTGGGTTTCGTGTCCCCTCTTTCATCTTCATGTTCGTGGCTCCACCTCCATCTTGCTGCTAGTGAAGACAGAGGTCAGAATTAGGGTTGTGGGATGTGGGGGCGTGGTCACTATGGCACTGTCTGCTGTTCAGGGCTTTCGGCAAAAGTGGATAGGGTTTAGGCAAGATGGGTGGTTATGGCACTGTCTGCACCAACTGGTGAAGCTACATTCATGTTCCCTGGTCTGATGAGATTTTGCCTTTTATCACAGCATGTTTTATTCAATATTCTATATAAATTTGTGCATAAATAAGGGTGATGCCAGGTTAATTTGTGTGCTAGCTTCACCACTGAAGTGCATAGTTATAATTCTACATATATCTTTACATCCTTGCTTATGGTTGGCTTGTTTCATGCATGTAAGTGGAGGACCAGTGGCGGAACTCCCTTAAGGGCCACTAGGGCCATGGCCCTAGCATAGCTTCAAACAACTAAGTACTCTTCCTAAATTTTTAGCCTAGCAAACGAGTAATTAACAGGTCCTTCTATGACATTGTCTCTTCATGTTTTTGTAATGTTGCAACATTGTCTCTTCGTGCTTTTGTAATATTGCAAGTTCAGCGTGAAGACAGCTGATTGTAATTAGTGACCTAGTCGTGATACAATTAAATTACTAAGCCTTATTAATAGTGTGAATAAATGGTAATGAATCACTTTAAATATTGATTGTTAACTTTGTTTTTTATATATGAGTCCGATTAAGGTAGGCTAAATGGTATTCTTTTATCTCATAGAATGTAAGACTAGAAATCAATTAGAGTCTTCAAATTTTATAATTTTTAAAACTATCATGTGTGTCATTTTTCAAAACTCCCTAATTACTTTCCAAATTAATTTCTATAATAATTAATATTTATGTGAGGATTTCTACTTTCTAGGAGGTAAAAGATTATTTTATTCATCAAAATTGTGCAAATTGATAGTTTGTAGTTATTTCAATCTATTTTAGAATATAGCTTATATATTGTTGGCTCGCTGATAGTGGCCCTAGTCGTGCAGATAATAAAGTTCCACCACTGGGAGGAATCAGTTGTTGATTATGAGAGGCAAAGGCTACAGAACATGGTGAAGAACAGTTAGAGGATGCAGCAACTTGGGGTCGGTGCACTTGCCTCACTTCTAAACCAATCAACAAGAAAATCCAATGATAAAGCTCTTCAGTCACAACATAGGAAGGAGAAGCAAGGCTTAGTTGATAAGGTTAGATTTATTTGTTCGTCTATTACTGTTCAATCTGATAAGGAGTAAGAATCATTTAGATTTATTTGTTCCTCTGTCATGACTACGAGGCAATACAGGTTGCACAAGATAATTGCCCTGACACCACTTCGACATTTAACAACATACAAATTGGAGGAATAAGATCAAAGAGGGTGAGGGCTTTGGAAGAAGAAGCACAACCTACTAGAGTAACAAGGCAAAGGACAAAGGATCTGAATGCAGCTGAGAAATGTATGCAAAGGTCAACTATTGATGAGCAAGAGGATGTCAATGGGGTTGCTGATGACCCAAAAACCCAATCTGATGACCAGATCCATCCAAGTAATGAAGGAAAGTCACTTATACATTCTTTATAGGGTCTTTTAACAGTAATGTACAAGCATTTAAAACCAATGAATCTGTGATGTTTTATTTGTAGATCAAGAAATTGATTTTGGTCAACGCCCCAGGGGCCTAAGTATGGGTGAAGGTTTGGATAGGTTAACTCGAGGCTTGAACTGCAAGATTCCGGTGCATATTGCTGAAGGGCACAAACGGCCAGAGGCTCCAATGCAGTCTGCAAAGCTTGCCTCAGAAGGTGGCATTATACTACGTCAACATATCCTTGTTTTTACACACTGTAAGCTATACAAGGAGGAAAACAAATGCCACTTTGAGGAATAAGAGGGGAAGATTTCTGTAAGTACTAGTTCCCTATGTTGTAATTGACTTTCTAATATTATACTCTCATTGCTCTTTAGTAACTGTTGTATTGTTGTTGCATAGGCTCAATTTGCCATTGATACGAACAACAAGGATGTTGCTGCTGCATGCTCTGACTTGATGAAGTCCGGAGTGAGGCAATTCTGGTACAGGCTGAAGAAGAAATACTTTGATGGTGTACCAGTGAACGAAGTGCCTACAACATCGCCGGTCCCTAATATAAGTGATGATCAGTGGAGAGATTTGGTGCAAATTTGGGAATCCACAAGACAAAGGTACTCTCTAAACATGCTCCATAATTAATTAGTAATTGTAGGACTGATTAAGTTATTAGCAAATGCATGCTCTAATTGCCTTCTTTATCACTAAGGGGCTGTTTGTTTTTGTGGAATTGGATTGAATTGAAATTGATTCCAGACTACGACCTGTTTGGCGGGCCCAGGAAATGTAATTGCTAATTCTAGCCCAATTCTGTCCGACCCATTTTGTAGGTTCTCTAGATTCCTAGACCGAGGAAGAGAAATCCCTGGAATCGACCAGCCTCTCCCCATCGGCTCGCTCAACTGCACCGCCATCTCTATCCTCGAAGCGTCGTGCCACCATATCCTCAAAGCGTCGCACACCGCCATGGTCAAAGTGCAGCGGTCCACGAAGCACAGCACGCCACCATCCCTGAAGCACTGCACGCCATCGTCCCCGAAGCGCAATTTGTCGCGTCCTTGAAACGCCGGCAACGGGAGCGATGGCCACCACCAGATCGAGACATCCACGCAACAAGCAGCGGCAGATCTAGCGTCTTCGTGACCTCCGACGGCCCAGCTCGGCCGCTGTTGCTGTTTGCTCCTGCTGCGGCCAACTCCTTCCCCTCCTCGTCCGCTTTTCGCTGCCTGCATCTTCTCTTGTACCTTCCAGAAGCCACCATCGTAGCTTCATGATGACGCCAGTCACCGCTACACCAGGTTCACATCCTTGTCACCGTTCTGTTCACATCACCGTTCCGTGGCAAGTTGAGGTCATGAACATGTTGATTCTGATAATCAGCCTCAACATATTGTTAGATTTTGATTCCGATGTGTACAATGATCTATTATGTTTTTTATTCTTGTTTCATTGATTACACAACGCAACGCAATGCAGATTCCTATTTCATTCTTGATTCTGACCCAAACAACTATTTTATTTTGATTCCAAGAATTTAATTCTGAGGATACCCAAACAAGAAAAATGAAATTGAATCTGATTCTAGCTAATTCAATTCTGAACAATTCAATTTCTTAGAATCTAATTCATGGAAATTGATTCAATTCTAGGGATCCAAACGGGCCCTAAATTGCATTGTAGAACAAGTGTGCGGCAAACACACTGAATGGTGCAAAAGTTAGGTACCATCAGAGGACTGGCCCTCGAAGCTATCTTGCTCATGGCCATGTCGTTGTAAGTTTAACATTTTACTTGTTTGTACATTATCAAATTTTCTTCATGTTCTAAACTTTTTTTTAATCAGTATGCAATTTCAGAAGCAGGAGGAGAAGTACAAAGATATGCCTCCTATGCAATCGACATTTTCAAGTGAACTAGTAAAAGAAGTCATTGTAAGTTTTTTTTCATGCTACTGTTGGTCATGGTGCTGTTTTTTCATCTAGTGTAGTTCTTGTTGTACTAAGTGTAACACCAACGGATTGCTTTTGTTAGGCACAAATGGAAGCTATTCTTGATGAACCTGTGGAGGGAGGGCAGGTGCCGAAGACTCCTGCAAAAGCTCTTGCTCCAGTTTTGCCATCAAGAAATTTTTTTCAAAATGCTGGCCTAGAGCCAGTTGCCGCAAAGAGAAGCGCCAAAGCTATTGTAGCTGCACGTGTTCAAGAACTGGAGGCTGAAGTTGAGGCTGAGAAACAAGGTGACTTAAAAGGTAAGCTTGAAATTCTTGAAGAGAAGGCAGCAGAATCTGACAAGACATTGGAAAAGCAGCATGAGGAGATTGAGAAGCATAAGAAGGATAATGAAGAGACCCTAGCCCTCCTGCGATGTGTGTTGTCCATCAACAAATAGTAAGCTACCTGTGGTCGGCTGGTTGATGGATCTTTTGAGTGTTAGACTTCTCTACTATTTCTTTTGCTAAGTAATTGATACACCATTCTGATACTCATGGGTACTATATTAAGGTGGTACTGATTTAGTTGACAGTTATTAGTTGACAGTCATTTTGTTTATTTTTTAATTTAAGCTACTTTTATTAGAGGTAATATGCGATTCTGGAATTCCTCAATTTGTGTATCTGGGTTGTGATGAAATTTATGAGCTGCAATGAATTTCTGATTTATGTGTGGCCAGCTTTTGAGTGGGCAGAAATTTGTTTATGTGGTCTAAATAATTGGGGCCCATAAAAAATGAATTCCGTGAGGCCCATTAAAGTAAGCCTAGCAAAAAATGGGCCAGAAAACTAAATAAGCCCAACCCATATCGAAATTGGCCTAGCCCACAATCGAAGATGGGCCAGCCCCACAATCCTAAATGGGCCTAAATGGCGCCATCTCACGTCATCGCCACATCATTGATGAGTCATCGCCACGTCATTGATGAGTCATTGCCACATTATTGATGAGTCATCACCATGTCATATATGACTCATCATTATATCATGGATTTTATGACGATATGGAGTTAAATAATGACAAAACATATATGTCATAAATCAATGACAAAACTATAATTGTCATAAAGAATCTATGACGATAGTTAGGGAAAACGTCACAGAATCCATTTTAACACGCGCCTTTTGTGGCAAAAAATTTTTTGTCACTGTTTCATCATAGATTACAGTTGCTAACGTATTTTAAAGATTTTGTGACGAACCTGAAACGTCATAGATGGTTATATCTCTTATAGTGAACCAGTGCATTTAATGCACCTACGGGGCCGTTTCCTCACCGTTTTTGATGGTGACCAAAACATAAGATACATGCGTAAACTTGAGTTTGGAGTCCACTGGGGTGGTTTGGACGGGTTCGGTGCGAAAATACAAGACACATTTTTGGCGCACGAGCCAGTGCATTTAATGCACCTACGGGCCCGTTTTCTCTCTGTTTTTTTATGGTGACCAAAACGTAAGATACATGTGCAAACTTGAGTTTCGAGTCCACGGAGATGGTTTGGGCATGTTCGGTGCAAAAAAATAAGGCGCAATATCAGCGCATGAATCAGTGCATTAAATGCACATATATGGCCCATTTTCGCTCCATTTATTGACGGTGATCAAAACATAATATACATGCACAAACTAGACTATGGAGTCCACCGAGGTGGTTTGGACATGTTCAGTGTGAAAAAATTAGACTCACTTTCGGCACACGAACCAGTGCATTTAATGCACATACGGGGCTCGTTTTCGTGTCGTTTTTTACGGTGACCAAAACATAAGATACATACGCAAACTTGAGTTTGGAGCTCACTGGGGTGGTTTGGACATGTTCGGTGCGAAGACACAAGACGCACTTTCGGTGCACGAACCAGTGCGATTAATGCACCTATGAGGCCTGTTTTGGCTCTGTTTTTTATGGTGACCAAAACATAAGATACATGCGCAAACTTGATCTTGGAGTCCACCGGGGTGGTTTGGACATGTACGGTGCGAAAAAAGAAGACGCACTTTCCGCGCACGAACTAGTGCATGTAATGCACCTACAGGGCCCGTTTTCTCTCTGTTTTTTAATGGTGACCAAAACATAAGATACATGTGCAAACATGAGTTTGAAGTCCACCGGGGTGGTTTGGATATGTTCGGTGCGAAAAAACAAGGGCGTACTTTTGGCGCAAGAACGTGTGCATTTAATGCACCTACGGAGCCCATTTTTGTGCCTTTTTCGACGGTGGCCAAAATAAAATATACTTGCGCAAACTTGAGTTTGGAGTCCATCGATGTGGTTTGGACATGTTCGGTGCAAAAGAACAAGACGCACTGTCGCCGCATGTACCAGTGCATTTCATGCACCTACGGGGCTCGTTTTCGTACCATTTTGGACGGTGACCAAAACATAAGATACATATGTAAACTTGAGTTTGGAGTCCACCTGGGTGGTTTGGACATGTTCGGTACGAAAAAACAAGACGTACTTTCAGTGCACGAACTTGAGCAATTAATGCACCTACCAGGCCTATTTTCGCTCGGTTTTTTTATGGTTACCTAAACATAAGATACATGCGTAAACTTGTGTTTGGAGTCCACCGGGGTGGTTTGGACATGTTCGGTGTGAGAAAACAAGATGCACATTTGTTGCACGAACTAGTGCATTTATTGTACCTGCAGGGCCAGTTTTCTTGCCTTTTTTGATGGCGACAAAAACGTGAAATACATGCGAAAACTTGAGTTCGGAGTCCACCGGGGTGGTTTCGACAGGTTCGGTTCGAAAAAACAAGACACACTTTCGACGCATGAACCAGTGCATTTAAGGCACCTACGGGGCCCATTTTCTTTCTATTTTTTGATGGTGACCAAAACGTAAGATAGATATGAAACTAGAGTTTGGAGTCCACCGGGGTGGTTTGGACAGGTTCGGTGCGAAAAAACAAGACGTACTTCTGGCGCACGAACCAATGCATTTAATGCACCAACGGGGCCCGTTTCCTCACCATTTTTTATGGTGACCAAATCATAAGATACATTCGTAAAATTGAGTTTAGAGTCCACCGAGATGGTTTGGACTTGTTCAGTGTGTAAAAATAAGATGCACATTTGGCGCACGAACCAGTGCATTTAATGCACCTACGGGGCCCGTTTTCTCTCCGTTTTTTGATGGCGACAAAAACGTAAGATGCCTGCGAAAACTTGAGTTTAGAGTCCATCGGGATGGTTTGGACATGTTCGATGCGGAAAAACAAAACGCTCTTTCGGCGCACAAATGAGTGCATTTAATAATCTACAGGGCTCGTTTTCGCGCCTTCTTTTGACGGTGAAGAAAATAGAAGATACATGAGTAAACTTGAGTTTGGAGTCCACCGCGGTGGTTTCAACGGATTCGGGCAAAAAACAAGACGTACTTTTGGCGCATGAACCAGTGCATTTGATGCACCTGTGGGGCCCATTTTCGTCCATTTTTTGAAGGTGCCGCAAACTTGAGTTTTAAGTCCATTAGGGTGGTTTAGACATCTTCGGTGCAAAAGAACAAGATGCACTTTCGGCGCACGAACTAGTAATGCACCTACGGGCCAATTTTCTATCCGTTTTTTCAAGGTGACCAGAACGTAAGATACATGTGCAAACTTGAGTTTAGAATCCACTAGGGTGGTTTGGACATGTTCGATGCAGAAAAAAAAGATGCATTTTCGGCGTACGAACCAGTTCATTTAATGCACAAATGAGGAGCATTTTCTTTCCGTTTTATGATGGTGAGCAAAACGAATACATGTGCAAACTTGATTTTGGTGTGCACCGGCGTGGTTTGGACTTATTCAATACGAAAAATCATGACGCACTTTCGGCGCACGAACTAGTGCATTTAATGCACATACGGGCCCGTTTTCGTGCCATTTTGACGGTGACCAAAACATAAGAACGCAAACTTTAGTTTGGAGTCCACCGGGGTGGTTTGGCCAAGTTTGGTGTGAAAAAACAAGACGCTCTTTCGACGCATGAACGAGTGCATTTAATGCACCTACGGGGCCCGTTTTCGCGTCGTTTTTTGATAGTGACGGAAACATAAGATATAAGCGTAAACTTGAGTTCAAAGTTCACCGGGGTGGTTTGGACAAATTCGGTGCGAAACAACAAGACGCAGTTTCGGCGCATGAACCAGTGCATTTAATGCACCTACGGGGCCCATATTCGCTCTCTTTTTTGACGGTGACCAAAACATAAGATACATGTGCAAACTTGAGTTTGGAGTCTGCCAAGATGGTTTAGACAAGTTCGGTGTGAAAAAACAAGACGCACTTTCGGTGCACGAACCAATGCCTTTAATGCACCTACGGGGCCCGTTTTCTCTCCGTTCTTTTATGATGACCAAAACGTAAGATACAAGTGCAAACTTGAGTTTGGTGTCCACCGGGGTGGTTTGAGCATGTTCGATGAAAAAAACAAGACGCACTTTCAGCGCACGAACTAGCGCATTTAATGCACCTAGGGGGCCCGTTTTCGTTTTCTCTCCATTTTTTGATGGCGACCAAAACGTAATATACAAGTGCAAACTTGAGTTTGGAGTGCATTTGGGTTGTTTTGGACATGTTTGGTATGAAACAGCAAGACACACTTTTCGGCGCACGAAACAATGCATTTAATGCACCTAGGTGCCTGTTTTCAAGCCGCTTTTTATGGTGACCAAAATATAAGATACTAACGCAAACTTGTGTTTGGAGTCCACCGGGGTAGTTTGGTTATGTTCAGTGCGAAAAAACAAGATGCCCTTTCAGCGCATGAACCAGTGATTTAATGTATCTCAGGGGGCTGTTTTCGCTCTGTTTTTTGATGGTGACCAAAACATAAGATAAATACGCAAACTTGAATTTGGAATCCATCAGGGTGGTTTGGATATGTTCGGTGCGAAAAAACAAGACGCAATTTTGGCGCACGAACTAGTGCATTTAATGCACAGATGAGGACATCACTTCTTTAGATACACACAATACTCCTCAAATTAGTATTAATGGAACTCGTGCACGACAGTTGAGATTAGAGATGAGCTTGTTCCTAAACATGTCTTCATTCCTTTGAGAGTAGATTGCTACCTAATGACTTTATCATGATTAGAAACATTGGCGAGGGTTAAAAAAAGTATGAAGAAGGACTTAGAGATGCTCAAGATCAGCAATGAATGTTCGACCCTGGAGGAGATCCAAACAACTCAGGTTCGAGTCTGACTCGAACTCCAGGAGCTGCCTGCACTACACGGATGCCCAGGTCTCATACGAGCTCCGTTTTGTACGTTCTAGATATCGATGGAAAGCAAAAGAGATAAGCTTTCCAAAAGATCTAATCCCGTGCGAAAGTATTTCCTAGATCTCCCGGAATCACCAAAATAATACGACGTTCAAAATCTGTTAGGGTGCTGCGACACTTTCTCTTGACTTTTGGGCCGTGTATCTTTTCTAGACCCATTAGTATTAGGGTTTCCCCCTAAGGACATCCCAACCTCTATATAAACAATAGCCACCATCTTTAGAGATAGGTCTTTGATTAGTTTTTATCTGTTTCCAAATAGTTTTATCGTTTGACGGTTTGTTGGTTTTCCAGCTTCATGTTTTAATACAGATTTCGCAATTGAGTTGCATTCTACCTTGTTCTTGCTTGTGTTCTTCGATTCGCAGGTTGAAATTTGCCTTCTTGGCAAGGTCAATCGTGTGCACGGTTGATACCCAGAGGAGAAGGGGTGCTGCAATGCGGGGTTCGAATCGTGTTCATTTGAGGCCGGATCAATTGTGTGTCGCATCTCCACCAAATCGAGAGTTACCATGACCTAGCGAAAGATCGAGAACCACTTACACATCAGGTGGCAATCAGAGATTCAGGTATACCGTTAGGTTCACACTTATCCTTGTTTATTTTGCATTCATCCTATCGTCCACAGAAAAGCCGCAACAAAAAAAATTATTAGATCGTTTGGTGTTCCTCTGCCCAAGCCGTGTTTAGCCCTAACACATGTCTTCCTTCCTTTGGCCGCTTGTGATGTTGTTCCAAAGCAAGTGTGCTCTTTACTGCTTGGTAGACCATGGCAATACGATACTGATTGTGTGCATCATGGCCGCACGAACCAATACTCACTCACCTTTAAAGGCTGGAAAATTATTTTGCATCCAATGTCTCCAAAACAAATAATTAAGGATGAACTTGCTAGAGCAAACAGAGAGAACAAACATAGTGATTCGCAGATTGTGCAAAAAGAAATTAAACTAAAAGCTCCTGTTTTGCTAGCCACAGATGCTGATCTCGATGAATGCAATAATGCTAGCCTTCCTTACTATGCTCTCATGTGTACACCTGTATTGGTCTCACTTGATGATGTGCCGCCAGTTGTGGTACCTTCTGCTGTTACTAAGCTTTTGCAGTACTTCTCCGATGTTTTTTCGGATGATGTTCCTGCTGGTCTTCGTCCTCTTCGTGGCATTGAACACCAGATTGATCTCATTCCAGGAGCATCATTGCCGAACCGCGCACCATACCACACTAACCAGGAGGAAACAAAAGAAATTCAGCGCCAGGTACAAGAATTGCTTGATAAGGGTTACATTCGTGAGTCTCTTAGTTCTTGTGCTGTCCCTGTTTTATTAGTACCCAAGAAGGATTGCTCATGGCGCATGTGCGTTGATTGTCGTGCCATTAATAACATAAAAATTCGCTACGGTCATCCTATACCAAGGTTAGACGATATGCTTGATGAGTTAAGTGGCACTGTTCTGTTCTCTAAGGTTGATTTGCGTAGTGGGTATCATCAAATTCACATGAAGTTAGGGGATGAATGGAAAACAGCCTTAAAACGAAATTTGGTTTATATGAATGGTTGGTCATGCCTTTTGGATTGACTAATGCTCCTAGCACTTTCATGAGATTAATGAACGAAGTTTTGCGGGCTTTCATAGGCATGTTTGTGGTTGTTTATTTTGATGATATTCTGATCTATAGCAAGTGTTTGGAGGACCATTTGAAACATTTGCGTCTTGTTTTTGATGCTTTGCGCACTGCACGTCTTTTTGGAAACTTGGCTAAGTGTAGTTTCTGCACAGACCGTGTTTCTTTTTTTGGCTATGTTGTTACAGCACAGGGTATCGAAGTGGATAGCGCCAAAATTGAAGCAATACAAAGCTGTCCATCTCCCACCACCGTGACACAGGTTCGAAGTTTTCTTGGACTTGCTGGATTCTATCAATGATTTGTTCGTGATTTCAGCACCATCGCTGCTCCGTTGAATGAACTCACAAAAAAGGGTGTTCCCTTCTCTTGGGGTCCAGCACAAGGAGAAGCCTTCCTGATTTTAAAAGATAAGTTGACCCATGCACCCTTACTTCAGCTCCCTGATTTCACTAAAATGTTTGAGTTGGAATGTGATGCTAGTGGAATTGGGTTAGGTGGTGTTTTGTTGCAGGAAGGAAAACCGATAGCATATTTTAGTGAGAAATTAAATGGCGCTAGTTTGTACTATTCCACTTATGATAAAGAACTTTTTGCGCTGGTCCGAACTCTTCAAACATGGCAGCGCTACTTATGGCCTAGGGAATTCATTATTCATTCAGATCATGAATCATTGAAACACATTCGTAACCAGTCAAATCTGAACCGTAGGCAAGCTAAATGGGTGGAATTCATTGAGTCCTTTCCTTATGTTATCAAACATAAGAAAGGAAAAGAAAATGTGATTGCTGATGCTTTATCTCGTCGCTGCACCATGCTCTCACAATTAGATTTCAAAATATTTAGGCTGCAAACTATGAAGGACCAGTATTGTCTTGACCCTGATTTCAAAGACATTATTCTGAATTGCAAAGAGGGCAGAACATGGGGAAAATACTTTTTGGATGATGATTTTTTGTTCCGTGCTAACAAGCTATGCATTCCAGCTAGTTCCATTCGTCTTTTGCTGTTACAGGAAGCACATGGGGGTGGACTCGTGGAACATTTTGGTGTCAAGAAGACGGAGGACATCCTTGCAGATCATTTCTTTTGGCCGAAGATGTGACGTGATGTGGAAAGATTTGTTGCTCGCTGTACCGCCTGTCACAAAGCTAAGTCACGAATCAACCCCCACGGTTTGTATAGTCCTCTTCCTATCCACACTGCTCCTTGGGAGGATATTTCGATGGATTTTGTTTTAGGATTGCCTAGAACTAAGAAGGGGAGGGTCAGCGTCTTTGTAGTTGTTGACAGATTCTCCAAAATGGCTCACTTCATTCTTTGTCACAAGAGTGATGATGCGACAAATGTTGCTGATTTGTTCTTTCGCGAAGTTGTTCGCCTACATGGCATACCAAAAACGATAGTTTCAGATCGAGATACAAAATTTCTTACTTTTGGAGAACTCTATGGAACAAATTGGGGACCAAGTTGCTTTTCAGCACCACTTGTCATCCCCAAACTGATGGTCAAACTGAGGTAATTAATCGAACCTTATCTGCCATGCTTAGGGCTGTTCTGAAAACAAATCTAAAACTTTGGAAAGATTGTTTACCTCATGTTGAGTTTGCCTACAATCGTTCAGTACACTCTGCCACAC
The DNA here is from genome assembly GCA_001602275.1 of Zoysia japonica. NCBI lineage: Eukaryota > Viridiplantae > Streptophyta > Magnoliopsida > Poales > Poaceae > Zoysia > Zoysia japonica. The sequence continues at coordinate 1,979,321 of BCLF01000046.1, read as the reverse complement.
ACATGTGTCCTTTCCAGATTGTTTATGGCTTTATTCCTCCGGCACCAATTGATTTGATATCTATACCACCTTCCGATAAAGCTCATTTTGATGCCGAGAAACGTGCCCAATTCATGCTGAAAATACATGAGGAAACAAAAAAGAACATTGCCCGCACAAATGCTAATCAGGTTGCTAGTAGTAATGGAAAATAGCTCATTACTTTTGAACCTGGTGATTTGGTTTGGGTACACTTAAGGAAGGATCATTTTCCTAATTTGTGCAAGTCTAAGTTGATGCCTCGTGCTGATGGTCCATTTAGAATATTGCGTAAAATTAATGATAATGCCTATAAAGTTGATCTACCTGCAGAATATGGTGTTTCTTCTACTTTCAATGTTGTAGATTTGAAGCCATATGTAGGTGAAGAAGAAGAGATTTCGTCGAGGACGACTCCAATTCAAGAAGGGGAGGATGATGAGGACATCACACCCGTTCCAACCGTTGATCGACCAATCACTCGAGCTCGTGCACGTAAGATCAATTATGTAATTCTGCTTATGAATAAGGGAGAGGACACAAATGCAACAGGAGTGTTGTAGGAAGATCGCGGGCTCCTAAACAGCACCAGATTGTGACGACCACCACGACTTCAAACAAACTCCGATTTTGGTGTTTAACCACTTGTTGAAAAGCTCCTCATGTCTACTTTCCATCGGATCCAGCCTCATCATCATAGCATATCGGAGTCAAAGACAATCGTCATTTTAAAACAGAAGGTGCTGCATCACCCAAACTTGGGCCGTTGGCCCGTGTATCAAGTTGAGCTCATTAGGGGCGCGTCCTAGGGTTTGAGGGTGACCCCCAGCACCCCTGTGGTCATCCTCCCCCCTATTTAAAGGTCTCAGCCGCCACCAAGAACACTTGGGTTTTCTTTTGTTATAGTTTAGCTCTTTGCAAACTTTTCTGATCTTCAGTTGTGTCCAACGACCACCTGTTAGACAGCCATTTGAGAACCCCACATTTGAAGAGATTTTTGGTTTGCCACATCTTGTTCTTGCTTGTTCTTCGATTACTTGCAGGAATTGATCTTCGTGATCAGATTGATCTTGCTCTTTCGGCGAGGTCAATAACCATTCGGAGTTGGTTCTGCGATTGCTAAGGCACACGCGACCTGTTCCTTTGTAGTCGGATCGTGAGGGTCGACTCCACCAAATCGATATTTATCACCTCACCGAAAGATCGGGCACTCAAGTACTATCATTGTTGCTTTCTATCCATGGCGGGAAAGGGTAAGTCCGCAAGTGATAAGAGTGAACCTTCTGATGCTGCTAACTCCCCGAACGACTTCGCTTATATTGTCTGTCAAAATCAACTTGCTGACACTATTGCTAAGTTCGATCAGAGGATGACCGAGCAATTCCAGACAATGAATCAGAAATTACAGCATCTCTCAACTCGTATGACAACCTGTGAGACACATCGACCACAACAGAGAGAGGAAGAGGAAGATGAAGTGAATGACGAGAACTATTCTGAGAATAACGTTGACAATGATAGAGAAAACAACAAAATAGAATGCGCAGTCATCAACGCGGTAACCGCCAAGGTATGAGAGGTAATGAACATCGTGCTCCTGATGTGGACATCATATCCTCTGATGAGGACGTCAATGGAAATATTCACACAAGGAAGATTCGGACTGCAAAACAGTACAAACTTGCAATAAAGCCACGACTTCATATGGAATCCAATTTGGGTGTTTAACTACATTCTGGAAAGCTCATCAAGTCTACTTTTGAATGGATCCAGCCTCACCTTCATATCACATCCGAGTCAGCGGCAATTGTCATTCCAATTCAGAAGGTGCTGCATCACCCCATACTTGGGCCGATGGCCCGTGTATCAAGTTGAGCCCATTAGGGGCGCGTCCTAGGGTTCGAGGACGACCTCAGCACCCTCTGGTCGTCCTCCACCTTATTTAAAGGTCCCAGCCGCCACCAAAATGACTGGGGTTTTCTTTTGTTATAGTTTAGCTCTTTGCAAACTTTTTTAATCTTCAGTTGTGTCCAACGACCACCTATTAGACAGCCCTTTGAGAACCCCATATTTGAGGAGATTTCTGGTTTGTCACATCTTGTTCTTAGTTGTTCTTCGATTACTTGCAGCAATTGATCTTCGTGATCAGGTTGACCTTGCTGTTTCGACGAGGTCAATAACCATTCGGAGTTGGTTCTGCGATTGCTAAGGCGCACATGACCTGTTCGTTTGTAGTCGGATCGTGAGGGTCGACTCCACCAAATCGATAGTTATCACCTCACCGAAAGATCGGGCACCTCAAGTCCTATCTGATTCCATTCAAATACCCCTGTGCCTCCACCTTTTCATGGAGGTTGCATGGCATGGTGGAGTCCAGGTCCCGACAATAAACTTGAGTCGAGGACGACTCCAAACCAAGAAGGGAAGGATGATGAGGACATCACCCTTTTAGATACACACAAGAGTCCTCAAATTAGTATTGATGAAACTCACGCACGACAGTTGAGATTAGAGGTTTGCTCGTTCCTAAACACATGTCTTCCTTCCTTTGAGATTAGATTGCTACCTAATAACTTCATCATGATTAAGAACATTGAATAGAGTCAAGGAAAGCATGAAGAAGGACTTGGAGATGCTCAAGATCAGAACCGCACGTTCGACCTCGGAGGAGATCCAAACGACTCGGGTTCGAGTCCGACTCGAACTCTAGGAGCAGCCTATACTAAAACGGATGCCCTGGTCTCATACGGGCACTGTTTTGGACGTTCTAGATATGGTTGAAAAGCTAACAAGATAACAATTCAAACGGAACCAGTCTTATCTCCAAATTCGACCGGAAGCAGCGGAAATCGTTAAAACAAAATGACATCCAGAAACTGCCTCGGGTGCTGCGATACTGTCTTTTGGCCTTTGGGCCGTGTATCTTTTCTAAGCCCATTAGTATTAAGGTTTGCCCCTAAGCTCATAAAAAACTCTATATAATCAGTAGCCGCCATCATTAGAGATAGGTTTTGATTAGTTTTTCTCTGTCATGAAACAGTTTCGCTGTTTGACGGTTCGTTGGTTTTCTAACTTCCTGATTTAATTCAGATTTCGCAATTGAGTTGCGTTCTTCCTTGTTCTTGCTTGTGTTCTTCGATTCGCTGGCTAGGATTAGCCTTTTTATCGAGGTCAATCATGTGTGCACGGTTGATAACCAGAGGAGAAGTGGTGCTGCAATTGCAGGGTTCGAATCGTGTTGATTTGAGCCCGGATCGATTGTGTGTCGAATCTCCACCAAATCGAGAGTTATCACGACCTGACGGAAGATCGAGAACCACTTACACATCTGGTGGCAATCAGAGCTTCAGGTATACCGTCAGGTTCACACTTATTCTTGTTTATTTTGCATTCATCCTATCGTCCACAGAAAAGCCGCAACAAAAAAATTATTAGATCGTTTGGTGTTCCTCTGCCCAAGCCGTGTTTAGCCTTTGTATAATTTTATTTCAGAGTCTGTAGTGTTGAGTTTATGTGCTTAGTTTGTCTTTTGGTTGCTGGATTTCGTGATCATTTTGTATCCAGGTGTTTTCCTTCATCGTTCATCCACATCGTGTTCAGATCTGTTATCGTGTCACATCTGTTAATTGTTTCTTTTGCATTGACATTTTATCCCACCCACCCAACCCATATTTCGATTGCAACCAGATCCACCCTTCATAGATCCACCTCTCCATATTTATTCGTTGCTCAATCATCTAAAAAATCGTCCACAAAATTCACACCCAATTTGAAATCTGAATCTGATTTCATCCTTTCCAAAAAATCTCATTCGGAGATCCATCATTAAAATATTCAGAACTTTTGTTTTTGGACCCCAAATTAGACATATAAGTACTTTTCGGATATCTACAGAAAATTTCCCATCCGGTGACGATCCTAGATTCAACAAATTCAGAACCAAAGGTTTTGTTTTCATGCTCCGAAGTTTCTGCATAGATTTAACAGAAATTTGAGATTTTCTCTTGGCCACATCTTTGATCATATAGATCTGAAATTTGGTTGTGTACCATCTTTTATGCTTCTGGTGTAGAGAAAAATATCTGAAAAATAAAATAAAAATAAAAAAATTGAAGACCAAGAAGCCGAGAATTAATCTTTACTGAATTTTCAAGTGCTGACCAGTTTACTAATTTCTGGAGCCTTATCCTTTGTGTTGTTGCTGCCCTTTGATATTTTCATTCATATTCTTGTAACATGTAGATTTTTCATAAGATTGTGCCAGCAACTAGAACATAAATACTTAGAACACTTATTCAATATTACTATCTGTTATAGAATTATGTTCCCCTAACCATTATTTCAGCCCTCTAAGCTCCACATATCCACCTTGGATCAGCACTGCATTTGACTCTGCAATTACGGAATTATGACTCCCTGGTTTCTCCTGCCACCGGTGTACCATCCTTTGCCTTGCATTGGTAAGAACCGTGTAAGAACTTGGTAAGTCGTTTCCTTTGCAGATCTGCCACCACAGAAACCGCACCACCATAGTGTAGGGATTATATCCTGCTTTGTTTCTTTGTTACCTTTTAACCATGGCAGGAAAGGGTAAGTCTGCAGGTGATAAGAGTGAATCTTCTGATGCTGCCAACATCCCGAACTAATTCAATTATATTGTCAGACAAAATCAACTTGCTGACACTCTTGCTAAGCTCGAACAGAGGATGACCGATCAATTTTAGACAATGAACCATGAATTCCAGCGTCTCTCAATTCGTATGACGAACTTTGAGGCACGTCGACCACAACAGAGAGAGGCAGAGGAAGATGAAGTTAATGGCGAGAACCATTCCGAGAATGACGTTGACAATGCTAGAGAACAACAAAACAGAATGCCCAATCATCAACGCTATAACCGCCAAGGTATGAGAGGTAACGAACATTGTGCTCATTATGAACTTTTCGCTAAGATTAAGTTTACCATCCCACCCTTTTCTGGCAATTATGATGCTGATGCTTATCTTGATTGGGAGATGGTTTTAGAGCAAAAATTTACATCTCACTTAGTTCTTGAACAACATAGAGTTAGACAAGCTTCTAGTGAGTTTCGAGATTTTGCTTTACTGTGGTGGACTGATCTTTGCAAAGCGCATTTGCAGCCTAATAGTTGGGACAGATTGAAAGATGCTATGCGTAATTGTTTTGTTCCTCCTTCCTATCGAAGAGAATTGCGTAAAAAATTGCAACGCTTAGAACAACATGATAAATCTGTTCAAGAATATCTTGCTGGGTTACTAAAGGGTATGATGCGTTGTGAGATAGAAGAGGACTTTGAGGATGCTATCTGTCGTTTTTATGTTGGGTTGCGTCGTGAAATTCAAGACATAATTGATTACAAAGACTATGATTCTTTCGAGCCTTTGTTTCACCTTTCTGTGCTTGCAGAAAATGAATTGCTGGGAAAACAACTCTAGAACAGTAGTCATATAACAACTCCACGGTCGACCATTCCTTCTTCGTCGACCACACGTACGCCACCACCGTCGAGTAGGAGGTCTCCCATCAACTCTTGATGCTTTGAGGGATGCACGTTTGTTTGCTAACCTTGAGAAGTGCGCCTTTTGCACGGATCGAGTCTCTTAGCTATGTTGCTACTCCGTAGGGAATTGAAGTTGATGAAGCCAAGACAAATGCGATCAAGAGTTGGCCCACGCCCACAACGGTTTCACAAGTTCGGAGTTTTCTTGGACTTGCTGGATTTTATTGCCGCTTCGTCCAAGATTTCAGCACTATTGCTGCCCCAATGAATGAGTTGACAAAGAAGGGCGTTGCATTTCATTGGGGTCACACACAAGAGGAGTCCTTCGTCACTTTGAAGGACAAGCTTACACATGCACCGCTGCTCCAACTTCCAAATTTTGGTAAGACCTTTGAACTTGAATGTGATGCTAGTGCAATTGGCATTGGTGGTGTGTTGATGCAAGAAGGTAAGCCTGTTGTTTATTTTAGTGAAAAGTAGAATGGCCCTGCTCTTAATTGCTCCACGTATGATACGGAATTGTATGCATTTGTACGATGCTTAGAAACGTGGCAACATTATTTATCATTCATTCCGATCATGAGTCACTTAAGCATATTCGTAGCCAAAATAACTTGAACCGTAGACATACTAAGTGGATTGAATTTATTGAATCCTTTCCTTACATCATCAAACATAAGAAAGGGAAGGATAATGTGATGCTTTGACTAGACAATATGCTATGCTATTCCAACTTGATTGTCGGATTTTTGGACTAGAAACAATTAAGCAACAAAATGTGTTAGATGCTGATTTTAAAGATGTGTTGCTACATTGTCGTGAAGGTAAGACTTTGAACAAATTTGTGTTTAATGATCGCTTCCTTTATAAAGCCAACCGTCTTTGCGTTTCGGTTGGATCCATTCGTCTTTTGTTGTTACAGGAGACGCATGGAGGAGGATTGATGGGACACTTTGGAACGAAGAAGACGGAAGATGTTTTTGCCACACATTTCTTTTGGCCAAAGGTGAGACACGATGTTGAACGCTTCATCGCTCGCTGCACTACATGTCAAAAAGCTAAGTCACGACTAAACCCACATGATTTGTGCATGCCTCTCCCCGTCCCTTCTATTCCTTGGGCCGATATTTCTATGGATTTCGTTCTGGGATTACCTAGAACTAAGAGGGGGAGAGATAGTATTTTTGTGGTAGTAGATCGCTTTTCCAAGATGGCCCATTTTATACCATGTCATAAGACCAATAATGCTACGCATATTGCTGATCTATTCTTTAAAGAAATTGTTCGCTTGCATGGTATACCTTCTATTATTGTTTCAGATCGTGATGTGAAATTTTTGAGTCACTTTTGGCACACTTTATGGAATAAGTTGGAAACAAAGTTGCTGTTTCAACTACATGTCATCCACATACCGATGGACAAACAGAGGTCGTGAATCATACTTTCTCTACAATGCTACGTGCTATTTTAAAGAAAAACTTGAAGATGTGGGAAGAACGTTTATCTAATGTAGAGTTTGCATACAACCGGGCGGAACACTCAACCACTAAGGTAAGCCCATTTGAGGTAGTATATGGCTTTAACCCTCGTGCTCCAATTGACCTTTTACCTTTGGCTTCTACCGAAAGAGTTCATAATGATGCTAAGTCACGTGCTGATTTTATTCTCAAGATGCACGAAACGACTAAACAAAACATTGAAAAGATGAATGAGAAGTATAAAATTGCCGGTAGTAAAGGTAGAAATGAAGTTAAATTTGTACCAGGTGATTTGGATTGGTTGCACTTGAGAAAAGATAGATGCCTAGAGCTGCTGGTCCTTTTTAAGGTACTTGAAAAGAATAATGATAATGCATATAAACTTGAGTTACCTTCCGAGTTCGGGGTTAGTCCTACATTTAACATTGCAGATTTGAAGCCATACATGGGGGAAGAAGATGAGCTTGAGTCGAAGACGACTCCAATTCAATAGGGGGAGGATGATGACGACATCTCATCATTAGATATACACAATGCTCCTCCACCTACTACACATGGTCCAATCACAAGAGCTCGTGCCCGACAATTGAATTTAGAGGTGAGCTCATTCCTAGACACATGTCTTCTTTTCTTTGAGAATAGATTGCTACCTAATGATTTTCTTATAATTAAAAACCCTGAAGAGGGTCAAGGGAAGCATGAAGAAGGACTTGAAAATGCTCGAGACCAGCAAGCGACATTGAACCCTAGAGGAGATTCAATCCAACTCAGATTCGAGTTGCCCCCAGGTTTCAGGAGCAGTCTGCACTAAAACGGACGCCTAGATCGCATACGAGATCTGTTTTGGATGTTCTAGATATGGTTAGAAAGCTAACAAGATATCCTTTCCAACGGCACCAGTCTCATCTCCAAATTTGACCAGAATCAGCCGAAATTGTTAAAAAATAACATCCAGAAACTGCCCCGGGTGCTGCGACACTATCTTTTGGCCTTTGGGTTGTGTATCTTTTCTAAGCCTATTAGTATTAGGGTTTGCCTCTAAGGTCATCCTAAACTCTATATAATCAGTAGCCACCACATTAGAGATAGGTTTTGATTAGTTTTTCCTCTGTTATGAAACAGTTTCGCCATTTGACGGTTCGTTGGTTTTCCAACTTCGAGATTTAATTCAGATTTCGCAGTTGAGTTGCTTTCTTCCTTGTTCCTGCTAGTGTTCTTCGATTCGCAGGCTGGGATTTGCCTTCTTGGCGAGGTCAATCATGTGTGCACGGTTGATAACAAGAGGAGAAGTGGTGCTGCGATTGCAGGGTTCGAATCGTATAGATTGGAGGCCGGATCGACTGTGTGTCGCATCTCCACCAAATCGAAAGTTATCACGACCTGACGAAAGATTGGAAACCATGTACACATCACTCTCCCTTTTTGATAGTGTCCAAACCATAAGATACATGTGCAAACTTGAGTTTGGAGTCCACCGGGGTGGTTTGGCAATGTTCGGTGCGAAAAAACAAGATGCACTTTTGGCGCACGAATTAGTGCATTTAATGCACCTACGAGGCCTGTTTTCTCGCTTTTTTTATGGTGACCAAAATGTAAGATACATGCGCAAACAAGAGTTTGGAGTCCACTAGGGTGGTTTGGTCTTGTTCGGTGCGAAAAAACAAGACGCTCTTTCGGCGCACGAACCAGAGCATTTAACGAGCCTGCGATGCCCTTTTTTGTGCCGTTTTTTACGGTGACCAAAACATATGAACGCAAACTTGAGTTTAGAGTCCAACGGGGTGGTTTGGACACGTTCAGTGAAAAAAACCAAGACGCTCTTTCGGTGCACGAACTAGTGCATTTAATGCACCTACGGGCCCGTTTTCTCTCCGTTTTTTGATGAGGACCAAAAGGTAAGATACTTGTGCAAACATGAGTTTGGAGTCCACCGGAGTGGTTCGGACAGGTTCGGTGCGAAAAACAAGACGCACATTCTGATGAGGACATCACTTCCACAGACACAACCAAACCAATTGCACAAGAAGGACCCATGACACGAGCTCGAGCGCGTCAACTTAATTATCAGGTCAAGTCATTTCTCACTATCTATAGTAGTTCTTCTCAGAATGGGTTACTACTAAATCCTTGTGGTGATTTTGTTATGATTAGGAACATGGGAGGAGCACCAGGACCATAAAGCAGGATCGGACCATCAATTAGGGCTGGATTGTTTCGGTCATAACTTTTCACTCCGGATGTTGTTGAAGTCAAATGAGTACTCATAGGAAAGATCTCAAAGTCTACTTTCAGATGGGTCCAAACCTCAGCTTCAAACTCCTCCAGACGTGATCAGAATCGCAGAAAGGTGTTCGGACCTCCAGTCATGGGCTGAGGCCCATTGTATCCAGTTTAGCCCATTAGGAGCCCTCTCTAAGTTAGGGTTTGAGTTCCCCCCCCACGCCTCCAGGACGTCTTTCCACTATATAAACCTGTGGCAGCCGTCATTTGAGGGTGGGTTTTTGTTCAGATGCAAGTTTAGCCTTAGCTACTTCCTTGTAAACACGTGTGTCGACGAGACCACCCGATTTGCTTGATTCAGAACCCCAATTTCGTGATTATATCCAGATCTGTGAGTTGTCTACCTGTTCATCTTGTTCTTGCTTGTTCTCGATTGCTCGCAGGTTCAGGGTTGTTCTTGGCACAGCAAGAACAACAA
>BCLF01000046.1:1915345-1951141 GCA_001602275.1 Zoysia japonica | reverse complement strand
CAAATTTTTGATCAACAGCTAATTCCCATGTGAGATATGCATCAGGATCATACTTTCCATTAAAGGAAGGCATAGTGAACTTAATATTTCCAAGTGAATCGTCATTGTCACGTACCTCTCAACGTGGAGGCCTAGCACCTCTGCCACGTTGATTGCGATGTTGTGGATGTCGGTTGCGAGGATGTGCATCATCGTCAAGCTCAGTGTCACCTACATAGAAATCCTCATTTTCTGCTGCAGCACTTCCCTCACTACCACCACTGTGGTGGTGTCGATCTTCGTTGTTACGCACTTCTTCCATTCGCTCAATCCTGAGCAAAATAGCATCAAGTGAAGTGTTAACTGCTCCAATGGAGCCCTCCATCGCAGCTAGTCTTTGGTTGGTATCAATCTGAGCCGTCTCCATTAGCGCAAGGCGTTCATTGGTAACATGAACGTCCTTCTCAAGAGCTTCAGCGTGTCTCCTTGTATGATTTTCAAAATGTTGTATGATTCCCCTTGTGCGTGGTGAGTGTTGACGTCGTTCCTGATCGCCGTCTTCTCCTGACATGGTTAGTGCACAACAAAAGACAAGGAATTTTTTTTTTGATGTCACTAGAAGGAAGCTAAACTATTTGCTTTCTCTCAAACTTGCTCAACCAAGTTCTTGCTTGTTCTTACCAAGCTGCAGCAGGAGTTTTGGCACAACAAGAACATAAACACTGGCACCAAATGTTACCCTGTGATGTTGCAGTCTGGACTGTGGAGCTAGGTGGCTGTAAGTAGAAACAAGGACAGCTTGAACCACGCTAGTCAAAAGAAACTAGTTGAAACAGATTGTGTCATTGGTTTTGTTCTTGTGGAGCGACCTGCGTACTGAGGACACGTTGTACAACAAGTCTCAAATACTTGTCAGCAGCATCAGCAGCAACATGTTCTTCGTCCTGTCCTGAAATGTTAGTGGCAAGCATAGCAAATGTGTCTTCATCAAAATCGGTAGCTGAAGAATACTCACCATCGTCATGAATAATTAGTACACGCTTGTTTGGACAGTCCCGTATAACACATCCATAGCCCTTGCAGCGATGACATTGGATGTCTTTTGTGCGTCCTGTGGAGACAACAGAGGTACTAGGTGCTAGACTACCTAGAGGAGGTTTGGTCATTGTTGGAGTGGACAAATATGGTGCAGAAACTAGTGTTTTGCTGCTGGCTGGAGATGGTGACCGACTGTGAAGAAGTAATCGATGGTGTGAACGGCTTGAACATTGTGGTTCGTCCAGCAAAAGAGTTAGCTCGTGTCGTCGTTTAGCGTCCCTGCACTTGACATTCAGCTTTACAAGCAAGATGGAATAAACGAGTGATATTGTTATAGTCATAGAAATCAAGAACATCCTGAAGGTCACGGTTTAGTCCACCCAAAAAAACGTGACATTGCCACATTATCATCCTCAACTAAGCCACAATGAAGAATACCAGTCTGCAGCTCCTGAAAATACCCCTCAACAGATTTTGTTCCTTGATTCAACCGCTGCAGTTTATTAAGCATATCTCTAGCATACTAAGAGGGAACAAATCTATGACGCATGAGTGCTTTCTATGCCTCCCAAGTGGTGGAGATGTTATTAGGGTGTTTGCTGCAATGTTCACGCCAGCAAATGGAAGCAAAATCTGTAAACTCACTAGTAGCAGCCCTAACTTGTGACATAGTGGGAACAGCATGGCATGCAAATTTTTTATCAACAGCAATTTCCCAATCAAGATAAGCATCTGGATTATATTTGCCATTAAATGGAGGTATAGACAATTTCACATTAGCAAATGAATCATCCTGATTACGTACCGTATGACGGTTGTTTTGCTGAGGTTCTCCGCGCAGATTGGTATTCTGGTGACGACGTTCATGATGCTTGTTATTGCAGGGAAGATCTTCCTGCTCGGTGTCACCACCATAATCAGCCTCCGCATGTTCATCAACCTCACCATGGGCAGCTTGTTGTTAGGAGACATTTGCAATTTGTAGGGACAGTTCCTCAAGCCGCTCCATGATGGCGGCCAGGTTGGTGTTGGTGGTGGCTTGTGCTGTCTTCATTTCAGCAAGAGTGATACCGGTTTCAACTTGACTGGTTTCCAATGTACCAAGGCGTTCATTTGTTAAATGAATATCTTCTGCTAACCCATCGACTTGGAGCCGTACTTGCCACTCAAAATGCATGATGATACCCCTGGTATGAGGAGAATGTGGATAAGTCTTGTCCAACTCCACCGTAGGTCTTGCCATTGTTAGCAACAAAGAAGAGAAACAAATGTGTGCTCTACAACTAGTAGGATGTGGATCACTCGGTGGAAACCAGTATCAGGTTCTTACAAGTTCTTACCATACAAGGAATGGTGACTTGCAGCCAACGGTGCCAACCAGTGGAGATTGGTGGAGCGATTGTGATGAGGACATTCCATTATTGGATACACACGATGCTCCTCCACCTACCATAGATAGTCCAATCACAAGAGCTCGTGCACGACAATTGAATTTTGAGGTGAGCTCGTTCTTAAACACAAGTCTTTCTTCACTTGAGAATAGATTGCTACCTAATGATTTTATCTTGATTAGGAACCTTGGAGTGGATCAAGGGAAGCATGAAGAAGGACTTGAAGATGCTCCGGACCAGCAAGACACGTTGAACCTCGGAGGAGATTCAATCCAATTCGGAGTTGAGTTGTCCCCAGGTTCCCGGAAGCAGTCCACACTAAAACGGACGCCTAGGTCGCATACAGGAGCCGTTTTGGACGTTCTAGATATGGTTGGAAAGCTAAGAAGATAACTTTTCCAACGGCATCAATCTCATCTCCAAATTCGACCGAAATCAGTAGGAATCGTTAAAACAAGAGGGTGTCCAGAAACTTGCCGGGTGCTGCGACACTATCTTTTGGCGTTTGGGCTTTGTATCTTTTCTAGGCCCATTAGTATTAGGGTTTGCCTCTAAGGTCAACCTAAACTCTATAAATTCAGTAGCCGCTGTCATTAGAGATAGGTTTTGATTAGTTTTCCTCTGTTATGAAACAGTTTCGCCATTCGACGGCTTGTTGATTATCCCAACTTCGTGATTTAATCCAGATTTCGCGAGTGAGTTGTGTTCTTCCTTGTTCTTGCTTGTGTTCTTCGATTCACAGGCAGAGATTAGCCTTCTTAGCGAGGTCAATCGTGTGCGCACGCTTGATAACCAGAGGAGAAGTGGTGCTGCGAATGCGGGGTTTGAATCGTGTTGATTTGAGGCTGGATCGATTGGGTGTCGCATCTCCGCCCAATCGAAAGTTATCACGACCTGACGGAAGATCGGGAACCACATACACATCAAGTGGTAATCAGAGCTTTAGGTACACCGTCAGGTTCCCATCTATCCTTATTTATTTTGCATTCATCCTATCGTCCACAGAAAAGCCGCAACACAAAAAAATTAGTAGATCGTTAGGTGTTCTTCTGTCCAAGCCGTGTTTCGCCTTTGCATAATTTTATTTCAGAGTCTGTAGCGTTGAGTTTGAGTCCTTAGTTCATCCACATCGTGTTTAGATCTGTTATCATCTTTACATCTGTTATTTGTTCCTTTGCATCAAAATTTTATCCCACCCACCCATCCTATATTTCGACCACAAACAGATCCACCATTCATAGATCCGCCTCTCCATAATCATCCGCTGCTCAATCGTCCACAAAATCACCACTCGATTCTCCACCGTTTGCGTCTCACACCTTCCAAAAACATGTTCCGGACACCCTTCAGTAAAACGGGTATAACTTTTGCATACGAACGAAAAGTTGAATTTGGCTCTCCCCCACTTTTTCAGGGTTCAAAAAAAATTTCAAGGCCAAATTCCCTCTAGAAGTGGACCTTTGTGAATTTACAAGATTTTTTGGTGTAATTTCAGACATCTTTGTGATTTTCGACATACCACATCCCCAATTGGATTGATCTGAAACTTCTTGGTGTCCCTGATTTTGCGCCTTTGAAAATAAAAAAAATAGTGAAAATTCAAAAAAAATAAATTGACATCATCAAGGTGACTTCCACCTCGGATCAGCACTACATTTGACCCTGTAATTGTGGAATTACAACTCCCTGGTATCTCCTGCCAACGGTTGACAATCCTTTGCTTTGCATTGGTAAGAACCGTGTAAGAACTTAGTAAGTCGTTTCGTTTGTAGATCTGCCACCACAGAAACCGCATCACCGTAGTGTAGGGATAATATCCTGCTTTGCTTCTTTGTTATCTTCCAACCATGGCAGGAAAGGGTAAGTCTGCAGGTGATAAGAGTGACTCTTCTGATGCTGCCAACACCTCGAACGACTTCAATTATAGTGTCAGTCGGAATCAACTTACTGACAGTATTGCTAAGCTCGAACAGAGGATGACGGATCAATTCCAGAGAATGAACCAGGAATTCCAGCGTCTCTCAATTCGTATGACAAACTTTGAGGCACGGCGACCACAACCGAGAGCGGAAGAGGAAGATGAAGTTAATGGCGAGAACCATTCCAAGAATGGCATTGACAATGATGGAGAACAACAAGTTCCCCTGCCCCATCATCGACGCTATAACCGTCAAGATATGAGAGGTAATGAACATTATCATGCTCCTTATGAACCTTTTGCTAAGATTAAGTTTACCATCCCACCCTTTTCTGGTAATTATGATGCTGAAGCTTATCTTGATTGGGAGATGGTTGTAGAGTAAAAATTTACATCCCACTTAGTTCGTGAACAACATAGAGTTAGACAAGCTACTAGTGAGTTTTGAGATTTTGCTTTACTATAGTGGACTGATCTTTGTAGAGCACAGTTGCAACCTGATAGTTGGGATAGATTGAAAGCTGCTATGCGTAAGCATTTTGTTCCCCCATCCTATCAAAGAGAATTGCGTAAAAAATTGCAACGTTTAGAACAAAATGATAAATCTATTCAAGAATATCTTACTGAGTTACAAAAGTGTATGATGTGTTGTGGGAAAGAATTGGACTTTGAGGAAACTATCTGTCGTTTTTATGCTGGGTTGCATCGTGAAATTCAGGACATAATTGATTACAAAGACTGTAATTTTCTCGAGCAGTTGTTCCACCTTGCTGTGCTTGCAGAAAAAGAATTGCAGAGAAAACAACTCTAGAACAGTAGCCGTACATACACTCCACGGTTGACCTTTCCTTCTTCGTCGACTACACGTACGCCACCGCCTCCAACATTGCCACAGCACCCAAACTAAACCCTTCGGTGCAATCCTCGGATTCGAGTAAGCCATCATTGCAGGTACCCAACAAGAATACATCCTCCAGTACCTGCACAGGACGCTCCTCCTACATCAAGTGCCATAGATGCCATGGCATGGGTCATATGCAGCGAGATTACCCAAGCCAACGGGCATACATTGCTACTGAAGATGGAGGATACGTAAGCACTTCAGATGCTGAGGATGAAGAATCCGATGATAAGATTCTTGACGATGATGATGGCCAAGTATTTGGTGGTGATGATACTTCGGCCTACAAGACCATCATTGTCCAACGGGCACTCTCCGCACAGGTATGTCTTGATAAGATTCAGCACCATAATCAATTTCAGATTTACTTTGTGATCAAGAACCGCCATGCATGCGTGATCATTGATGGCGGGAGCTGCAACAACTTAGTGAGTACTAACTTGATCACTAAGTTGAACTTGCCCACACGGCCACATCCACATCGGTACCATATCCAGTGGTTAAACGACTCTGGTAAGGCAAAAGTAACTTAAAACATGTCGAGTCCCTTTCTCTATTGGCACCTATGTTGATTCTGGGGATTGTGATGTTGTACCTATGCAAGCTTGTTCATTATTATTGGGTCGTCCATGGGAACATGATAATGATGTTTTCCACTGTGGTAAAAGTAATAAATATACCTTCATGCATATAGGAAAGAAAATTACTTTATTACCATTGACCCCTGCTAAAATTGTACAAGCTGATAGGGAGAGAATTGCTAATGAGAGGAAAGAACAGCATCCTACACCTGAAAATCAGCAAACAATAAAATTGAAAAGTCCTGTAATGCTTGCAACAAAATCTGACCTTGCTGAAATCCATGATGAAAATGCTTCATGTTATGCTTTGGTAGGCAAGGATGCATTGTTTTCACATGAGGATCTTGCTTCTTCTTTGCCTTCTTCTGTTTCTAACATTTTGCAGGAGTATCATGACGTCTTTCCACACTAGATACCTCGAGGACTACCACCCATTCAAGTGATTGAACACTAGATTGATTTGATCCCTGGAGCGAGCTTACCAAACCGCGCCGCCTATAGAACCAACCCTGAGGAGACTAAGGAAATTCAGCGACAGGTCCAAGACCTTTTGGACCGCGGGTATGTACGTGAGAGCCTTAGTCCTTATGCTGTTCCTGTTCTTTTGGTTCCTAAAAAAGATGGTTTCTAGCGAATGTGTGTTGATTGTAGAGCCATTAACAATATCACCATTAGATATCGTCATCCTATTCCTAGTCTAGATGACATGCTTGATGAGTTATGTGGTTCTATTGTTTTCTCTAAAATTGACTTGCGAAGTTGATACCACCAAATAAGAATGAAATTGGGTGATAAATGAAACACTGCTTTTAAGACTAAGTTTGGATTGTATGAGTGGTTAGTAATGCCTTTTGGATTGACTAATGCACCTAGTACTTTCATGCGTTTGATGAACGAGGTCTTACGTTCTTTCATTGGAAAATTTGTGGTGGTTTATTTTGATGATATCTTGATTTACAGCAAGTCAAAGACCGAACATTTATCTCACTTGCGTGCTGTTTTTGATGCTTTGAGGGATGCACGTTTGTTTGCTAATCTTGAGAAGTGCGCCTTTTGCACGGATCGAGTCTCTTTTCTTGGCTATATTGTTACTCCACAGGGAATTCAAGTTGATGAATCCAAGATAAATGCAATCAAGTGTTGGCCCACGCCCACAACGATTTCACAAGTGCGGAGTTTTCTTGGACTTGCTGGATTTTATCGCTGCTTCGTCCAAAATTTCAGCACCATTGCTGCTCCAATGAACGAGTTGACAAAGAAGGGCGTTGCATTTTATTGGGGCCACACACAAGAGGAGTCCTTTACCACTTTGAAGGACAAGCTTACACTTGCACCACTGCTCCAACTTCCAAATTTTGGTAAGACTTTTGAACTTGAATGTGATGCAAGTGGAATTGACATTGGTGGTGTATTGATGCAAGAAGGTAAGCCCGTTGCATATTTTAGTGAAAAATTTAATGGCCCTGCTCTTAATTACTCCACGTATGATAAGGAATTGTATGCTCTTGTACGATGTTTAGAAATGTGGCAACATTATTTATGGCCTAAAGAATTTGTCATTCATTCCGATCATGAATCACTTAAGCATATTCGTAGCCAAAATAACTTGAACCGTAGACATGCTAAGTTGATTAAATTTATTGAATCCTTTCCTTGCATCATCAAACATAAAAAAGGGAAGGATAATGTGATTGCGGATGCTTTCTCTAGACGATATACTATGCTGTCCCAACTTGATTGTCGGATTTTTGGACTAGAAACATTTAAGCAACAATATATGTTAGATGCTGATTTTAAAGATGTCGTTCTACATTGTCGTGAAGGTAAGACTTGGAACAAATTTATACTTAATGATGGATTTCTTTATAAAGCCAACCGTCTTTGCATTCCAGTTCGCTCCGTTCATCTTTTGTTGTTACAGGAGGGGCATGGAGGAGGATTGATGGGACACTTTGGAGCGAGGAAGACGAAAGATGTTTTGGCCACACATTTCTTTTGGCCAAAGATGAGACGCGATGTTGAACGGGTCGTAGCTCGCTGCCCTACATGTCAAAAAGCTAAGTCACGACTAAACCCACATAGTTTGTACATGCCTCTTCCTGTCCCTTCTATTCCTTGGGCTGATATTTCTATGGATTTTATTTTGGGATTACCTAGAACTAAGAGGGGGAGAAATAGTATTTTTGTGGTAGTAGATCGCTTTTCCAAAATGGCACATTTTATACCATGTCATAAGACCGATGATGCTACGCATATTGCTGATCTATTCTTTAAAGAAATTGTTCGCTTGCATGGTATGCATTCTACTATTGTTTCAGATCGTGATGCGAAATTTTTGAGTCACTTTTGGCGCACTTTATAGAATAAGTTGGGAACAAAGCGGCTGTTTTCAACTACATGTCACCCACAAACCGATGGACAAACATAGGTCGTGAACCGTACTTTGTCTACCATGCTACATGCTGTTTTAAAGAAAAACTTGAAGATGTGAGAAGAATGTTTACCTCACGTGGATTTTGCATACAACCAGGCAGAACACTCAACTACTAAGGTAAGTCCATTTGAGGTAGTATATGGCTTTAACCCTCGTGCTCCGATCGATCTTTTGCCTCTGCTTTCTACCGAGAGAGTTCATCATGATGCTAAGTCGCGTGCTGATTTTATTCTCCAGATGCATGAAACGACTAAACTAGTACATTTAATGCACCTACGGGGCCGTTTTCTCTCCATTTTTTAATGATGACCAAAACGTAAGATACTTGTGCAAACTTGAGTTTGGAGTCCACCAAGGTGGTTTGGACCGGTTCGGTGCGAAAAAACAAGATGCACTTTCAGCGCACGAACCAGTGCAATTAATGCACATATGAGGCCCCCTCCCTTTTTTGATAGTGACCAAAACGTAAGATACATGTGCAAAATTGAGTTTGGAGTCCACCGCGATGGTTTGACCATGTTCGGTATGAAAAAATGAGACGCACTTTCAGCGCACGAACTAGTGCATTTAATGCACCTACAGGACCCGTTTTTGCACCGTTTGGACATGTTGAGTGCGAAGGAGTGCATTTAGTGCACCTACGGGACCGTTTTTGCACCGTTTTTTGACGGTGGCGTAAACTTGAGTTTGGAGTTCGCCAGGGTAGTTTGGACAAGTTTGGTGCGAAAAAATAAGAAGCACTTTCGGCGCACGATCCAGTGTATTTAACACACCTACGGGGCCTGTTTTCGCTCCTTTTTTCTACTGTGATCAAAACATAAGATACATAAGCAAACTTGAGTTTGGGGTCCACCGGGGTGGATTGGACATATTTGGAGCCAAACAGCAACACGCACTTTTGGCGCATGAACCAGTCCATTTCATGCAGCTCAGTGGCCTATTTCTGCTCCTTTTTTTTATGGTGACCAAACATAAGATAAATGCGCAAACTTGATTTTGGAGTCCACCGAGGTGGTTTTAACATGTTCGGTGAGAAAAAAGAAGGCGCACTTTTGGCGCACGAAATAGTGCATTTAATGGACCTATGGTGCCGTTTTCGCTCTGTTTTTTTTCAGTGACCAAAACGTTAGATACATACGCAAACTTGAGTTTGGGGTCCATCGGTGTGGTTGGAATGGTTCGGTGCAAACAGCGAGACACACTTTCGGCGCATGAACCAGTGCATTTAATGCAGGTCAGGGGTCTGTTTTCTCTGTTTTTTGATGATGACGAAAACGTAAGATACATGTGCAAACTTGCGTTTGGAGTCAACCAGGGTGGTTTGGATCGGTTCTGTGAGAAAAAACAAGACGCACTTTCGGCGCACGAACCAGTGCATTTAATGCAGCTATGGGGCTCGTTTTCTCTCTGTTTTTTGATGATGACCAAAACGTAAGATACATGTGCAAACTTGCGTTTGGAGTCCACCAGGGTGGTTTGGACCGGTTCGGTGCAAAAAAACAAGACGCACTTTCGGCGAACGAACTAGTGCATTTAATGCACCAATCCACTCCATTACACCCAAAAACCAAGTTTGATATGTATATCATGTTTTGGTCACCTTAAAATTCCGGCGTGAAAACGGGTCCACAGGTGCATAAATGCATCGGTTCGCACGACGGAACTTGTGTTTTCGCGCCAAATAAGTCAATTCCACGCATTACACCAAAACCAGGTTTCGGTATGTATATCATATTTTGGTCACCTTATAAAATCGGCGCCAAAACCGGCCCTGAAGGTGCATTAAATGCACCGGTTCGGCGCCGATAAAAAAACTTGTGTTTTCGCGCCTAACATATCCAATCCACTCTATTACACCCAAAAACCAAGTTTACGTACATATATCATGTTTTGGTGACCTTCAGAAGCCGGTGCAAAAACCGGCCCCACAGGTGCATTAAATGCACCGGTTCGGCGGCGATGATGAAACTTGTGTTTTCGCGCCAAATATGTCCAATCGACTCCATTACACCCAAAAACCAAGTTTGGTTATGTACATCATGTTTTGGTAACCATCAAAAATCGGTGCCACAACCAACCCCACAGGTGCATTAAATGCACCGGTTCGGCGTCGATTATGAAACTTGTATTTTCGCGGCTGACATGTCCAATCCAATACATTACACCCAAAAACTAAGTTTGGGTATGTATATCATTTTTTGGTCTCCTTCAAAATCCGCATTGAAAATGTACCCCACAGATGTCCCGGTTCAGACGCCAATTATGAAACTTGTGTTTTCACGTCAAATATGTATAATCCACTCCATTACTCCCGAAAACCAAGTTTAGGTATGTATGTCATGTTTTGGTCACCTTCAAAATTAGTCGTGAAAACAGCCACACAGGTGCATTAAATGCACTTGTTCGGAGGCGATTATGAAACTTGTGTTTTCGCGTCGAACATGTCGAATCCACTCCAATACACCAAAAAAGCCCAACATGTCCAATCCACTCCATTACACCCAAAAACCATTTTTGGGTCTGTATATCATGTTTTGGTGACCTTTCGAAACTGGCGCGAAAACCGGGCCCACATGTGCATTAAATGCACCAGTTCGGACGTCGATTATGAACCAAGTTTGGGTACGTATATCATATTTTGGTCACCTTCAAAAATTGGCGCCAAAACCGGCCCCACAGGTGCATTAAATGCACCGGTTCGGCGACGATTATGAAACTTGTGTTTTCGTGCCCGTCATGTCCAATCGACTCCTTTACACTCAAAAACCAACTTTGTGTATGTATATCATGTTTCAGTCACCTTAAAATCCGACGTGAAAACGGGCCGCGCATGTGCATTAAAAGCACCGGTTCGGACGTCGATTATGAAACTTGTGTTTTTGAGCCAAATGTGTCCAATCCACTACATGACAACCAAAATCCAACTTTGGGAGTGTATATCATGTTTTGGTGACCTTCAGAAACTGGCGCGAAAACCGGCCCCACAGTTGCATTAAATGCACAGGTTCGGCGGCAATTATGAAACTTGTGTTTTCCCGCCAAATATGTCCAATCTACTCCATTACACCCAAAAACCAAGTTTGGGAATTATATCATATTTTGGTCACCTTCACAAATTGGCGCGAAAACGAACCCCGCTGGTGCATTAATATACCGGTTCGGCGCTGATTATGAATCTTGTGTTTTTACGCCATCATGTCCAATCCACTACATTCCACCCCAAAACAAGGTTTGGGTATGTATATCATGTTTTGGTCACCTGCTAAAACTGGCGCGAAAACCGGCTCCAATGGTGCATTAAATGCAACAGTTCAGTGCCGATTATGAAACTTGTGTTTTCGCGCTCGACATGTCCAATCAACTCCATCACATCCAAAAACTAAGTTTGGGTATATATATCATGTTTTGGTCACCTTCAAATCCGACGTGAAAACGGGGCCACAGGTGCATTAAATGCACCGGTTCGGACGTTGATTATAAAACTTGTGTTTTTGCATAAAATACATCCAATCCACTGCATTGCAACTAAAAACCAACTTTGGGTATGTATTTCATGTTTTGGTCACCTTCAAAATTCGACGTGAAAATGGGCCCACTGGCGCATTAAATGCACCGGTTCGGCGACGATTATGAAACTTGTGTTTTGGCGCCAAACATGTCTAATCCACTCCATTACACCAAAAACGCCCAACATGTCCAATCCACTCCATTACACCAAAAAACCATTTTTGGGTATGTTGATGTGGACATCATATCCTCTGATGAGAACTTCAATGAAATTATTCACACATGGTGGATTCGGACTGCAAAACAGTACAAACTCCAATTTTGGTGTTTAAGTACATTCTGAAAAGCTTATGACGTCTACTCTCGAATGGATCCAACCTCACATTCATATTACGTCAGAGTCAGCGCCAATCGTCATTTTTATACAGAAGGTGCTGTGTCACCCCAACTTGGGCCATTGGCCCACGTATCAAGTTGAGCCCATTAGGGGCGCGTCCTAGGGTTTGAGGACGACCCTAGCACCCCCTGGTCATCATCCCCCCTATTTAAAGGTCCTAGCCGCCACCAGGAACACTCGGGTTTTCTTTTGTTATAGTTTAGCTCTTTGCAAACTTTTCTGATCTTATGTTGTGTCCAACGACGACCTGTTAGACAGCCATTTGAGAACCCCACATTTGAAGAGATTTCTGGTTTGCCACATCTTGTTCTTGCTTGTTCTTCGATTACTTGCAGGAATTGATCTTCGTGATCAGGTTGATCTTGTTGTTTCGGCGAGGCCAATAACCATTTGGAGTTGGTTCTGCGATTGCTAAGGCGCACACAACCTGTTCGTTTGTAGTCTGATCGTGAGGGTCGACTCCACCAAATCGATATTTATCACCTCACCGAAAAATCGGGCACTCAAGTACTATCATATGTAAATCACGTTTTGGTGACTTTCTGAAACTGGCGCGAAAACCGGCCCCACAGGTGCATTAAATGTACCGGTTCGGCGCCGATTATGAAACTTGTGTTTTTGCGCCCGACATGTCCAATGCACTAAATTACACCCAAAAACTAAGTTTGGGTATGTATATCATGTTTTAGTCACCTTCAAAATCCGGCTTGAAATCGGGCCCCGCTGGTGCATTAAATATACCAGTTCGGATGCTGATCATGAAACTAGTGTTTTCGCGTCAAATATGTATAGTCCACTCCGTTACAACTAAAAACCAAGTTTGGGTTTGTATATCATGTTTTGGTCACCTTCAAAATTCGACGTGAAAACAGCCTCACAGGTGCATAAAATGCACAGGTCCGGCGGCGATTATGAAACTTGTGTTTGCACGGCCGACATGTCCAATACACTCTATTACACAAAAAAACCAAGTTTGGGTATGTATATCATGTTTTGGTGAACTTCAAAAACTGGTGCGAAAACCAGCCCCACAGGTGCATTAAATGCACCGGTTCGGCGGCGATTATAAAACTTGTGTTTTCGCGCCCAACATGTCCAATCCACTACATTACACCCAAAAACCAATATTGGGTATGTATATCATGTTTTAGGCACCATCAAAATTCGACTGAAAACGGCCCCACAAGTACATTAAATGCACCGGTTTGCGCGCGCGATATTGAAACTTATGTTTTCGCGCCACACATGTCAAATCCACTCCATTACACTCAAAACCAAATTTAGGTATGTATATCATGTTCTGGTCACCTTCAAAAATCGACGCCAAAACCGGTCCCACAAGTGCATTAAATGCACCGGTTCGGCGGTGATTACAAAACATGTTTTTTCACGCCCGACATATCCAATCCACTCCATAACACCCAAAAACCAAATTTGGGTATGTATATCATGTTTTGGTCACCTTCAAAATCCGGAGTGAAAACGGGCCCACAGGTACGTTAAATGCACTGGTTCGGACGTCGATTATGAAACTTATGTTTTTTCGCCAAATATGTCCAATCCACTCCGTTACAACTAAAAACCAACTTTGGGTACGTATTTCGTGTTTTGTTCAGCTTCAAAATTCAACGTGAAAACGGCCCCACAGGCGCATTAAATGCACAGGTTCGGCGGCGATTATGAAACTTGTGTTTTCGCGCCCGACATATCCAATCCACTCCATTACACCAAAAACCAAGTTTGGGTATGTATATCAAGTTTGGTCACCTTAAAAAATCGGCGCCTAAACTTGTTCCGGAGGTGCTTAAATGCACGGGTTCGGCGCCGATTATTAAACTTGTGTTTTTTCGCCCAACACGTCCAATCCACTCCATTACACTCAAAAACTAAGTTGGGTATGTATATCATGTTTTGGTCACTTTCAAATTTCCGCGTGCATACGGGCCCACAGGTGCATTAAATGCACCGGTGCGGACGCCGATTATGAAACCTCTGTTTCTGCGCCAAACATGTCCAATACACAAAAAAACCAAGTTTGGATATGTATATCAATTTTCGTGACCTTCAGAAACTGGGGCGAAAATCGGCCCCACAGGTGCATTAAATGCACCGGTTCGGCGGCGATTATGAACCTTATGTTTTCACGTCTGGCATGTCCAATCCACTCCATTACACCCAAAAACCAAGTTTGGGTACGTATATCATATTTTGGTCACCTTCAAATTCTGGGGTGAACATGGGCTCACAGGTGCATTAAACGCTTTGGTTTCGACGTCGATTATGAAACTTGTGTTTTCGTGCCAAATATGTCCAATCCACTCCATTACAACTAAAAACCAACTTTGGGTATGTATTTCATGTTTTTGTCACCTTCAAAATTCCTCGTGAAAACGGCCCCATAGGTGTATTAAATGCACCGGTTCGACGGCAATTACGAAATTTGTCTTTTCGCGCCAAACTTGTCTAATCCACTCCATTACACCAAAAACCAAGTTTGGGTATTGTCACATCCGATTTTAAAGTTAAAACCAAGTGACCCTTTATTTGTGCCCAGGAATCAAGTTTCACGCATAAAGTGACTTCATTAATTTAACAGAACAATGTCATGAATGAAGAGAATTAAAACGATTACCGAATTGCAGCAGAAAAGAAAACCAAGCGTAGTGTAGCTTCCACAGGCAGTCGACCGGAGAGACGGCAAACCTAAACTTCCACTCTTGTATCTTCAACGTTCTCTTAAACTTTGCTTCCTACTGAGCAACATTGATAAAGGCAAGGTTGAGTACGGGAAGTCCTCAGTAAGTGTGGGAAAAGATGACATGTTGTAACAAACAAGGCAAAGGCAACATAGGATTCTTTGACATAAAAGCACACAATAGAGACACACTTCCTATTAAGCACCTATTTACTAAGCGAAAGACATCGCACCTATAAACCAACATGCTTACAGCCTACCCGGCTGCAGCACCAACATCAGAACCAATCAGTCTCCCACTTGATCACCAACCAAACCATACCAAAATCCCACTAATCATGTGAGGGTCCATGCAATGCTCGTGACTGTGAGCACGGCTGTCATGATAGTTTTAACTCTGCAGAGGTTGTACACAATTCTCCACGAGAAGTGATTTCATCCCCTGTTTCTAGGTGGACTAAAGAATATCCATTACGCCTGTGCTGGCCGAGCACTCGCACACTTCCTTTGGTGTGAGGGCCAAGAGATCACTTCAAGGCTTTTTCATGGCTTTCACTAGCTTGTACGTGCCCACTGATGTTTCACCTAATAAGGCACTAACCGTACCCTTAGAAAGGCCCCCTCTTGTGCCAGATGGTTCCCGGGAGTAACCCTCCTTCCCCACACATCTCTCTCCAAGCGGATCCAGGCAGTAACCCTGCTTTCCCCACTAAACCAGTTGGCACGCACAGAACTGGTCTCCACCACTTACTACGTCAGGCCGCGCCCATTCTTGGCTCGTGGTTGTACGGTAGCACATGAGTGGTCGCTCCACGAACCGGTCCTTAGATTTGGAAAGATAACATTCCAAGGGACAGTGTCGGTAACCCCGCACACAGCCCTACACCAAACCATATCTCCCAAATCACTAATCTCCATGTTACTATGACCCATTAATCTCAAGTACGACAATAGTTCAAGCTAATATCACCCATTCTGACAACAGCAAGCTAAGCATATAATCTACCCAACAAAAAGGTAAACTAGGGCAATAAGACATAATAAGGAAACTAGTTGAATTCCTAATAGTAGGTGCGCATTCAATTTGACACAAGCATGCAATCTATAAGATAGAGATTTTATAAAATAGGCACAATATGGTCAAGGACACATGCCTTTGTAATTGTGTTGCTGCACAATGATCTTGGAGTTCTGATTCTTGAAGTCCTCGCAAGCAAATCCGAAGCGTATTCATCTAAGCGTGCAACAACCGACAACCAAACAATCAAGCAACTAAAACTAAGAATCATATGCAATATTGAAAGGTCATTATTGAGTGGTAACAAGGTTGAGAGACTCACAAAGGATTATACTACAACAGGGAAACTAAAAGGTATTAGATGATAACAAGTGATGAACAGAGGCAACATGTCTGGCTGCGCACAAATAGCATTGCAAAGACATGCGCGTTCGCGATGATTGACTGCAAGATTCAAGAAAGTGTTTGAACAGAAACATGTGAAATTTTCTAGAACACGATGGAGACATGATAGCTTGAACTAGATTTAAACTGAAAAGCAGATCGATGAATTGTATCTGGTATTTGTTCTGCAGCGGTAGTCGATGAGGAAATCGCGTTACTGGTGGAACCGTGAGGAATCATGGCAAATCCTTTGGGGGTTGAAAAGGAGACTTTCTGGAACACAACATGGTATAAGAGTATGCCCGAAATTGAGGAAAACATGGAAGAGATTACCGATCCACGCGCTGAACTGATCTAGATCAGGGAGCAGCAGTCATTGCAAAGTAGATCTCGAAAGCTACCGAACTCCAATGGTTATGATTTTTGAATATGTTGTAGAGGACATCAAGGTGCACTTGCTGAAAAAATTTGGTGCAATTTGGTTGGGTAGATCTCCGGGAACGTCGATCAAAATCAGAGCAAGGGTGGCTGGTCGCGATCTGCTGGGAAGAGAGAAATATGAGGGGTGTTGGAGGAGGACGTGGGGAGTTCTGGGGATGGTGGGGAATATAAAGGGAAAGAGATATTTTAGGAGTTTGTTGAGTATTTGTTTTGTTATTGGAAACTCATGGATTAATTTGGGGCGTCGGATCAAGATCGGATGGATTGGATTGAAAGAAACACGTGGATTAAGCTGCCCTTTGGATTTGAATTGGATGGATGAGGTTAATTGGGTGATGTGGCATAGATCTAGACCTCTGATTTCAAGGTTAATTGGGCGAGCTCGGTTCTCGATGCTCCAGTGGCGGGTGTCGACGGAAATAAGGGGAAATAGAGAGGACAAGGTGGGGATTCTCACCACGGCTCGAGCGAGGTCAGGGGGCGCCGGAGATGGGGGCGCGACGGCAACGTGCTGGTGGCTATCTTCGGCAGTGGCGAGGGCGACGCCCAAAAACCGGCTGGGGGCGGAAATCGGCCGGAGAGGGGCGGCGGGGAGCAAGGAAGGCCGGCACGAGGTCGGTGGTGGCCGGGGCGGTTCCAAGGGGCGGCGCGACAGGCGGCAAGGGTTTCAGGTTTTGTGGAGGAGAGAGAGGGCCAACCGGGGCGGTTTCGTGGAGAATTTATAGGGGATATAGGTGCGGCCAACTCGAAGAAGTCGTGGCACGCGATTAGGGGAGGAATCTTGCGGAGACTGGGGAAAAATTGGGGTGGCGCACGCGACTGTTGCGGAGGCGACCGGAGGAAGGGGACGACATGCGGGGCCGGGCTGTCGGTCCGAGTGAGGGTGAGAGAAGGGGGTAATGGCTGGCCGGGGCTGCGGTGGGCTAGGTGGGCCGCGGGGATTTTTTTATTCTTTTCTTTTTCTTATTTCCTTTCTACTTCTTTTCTTTTTCACTTTTAACTCTTTATTATTGTTATAATTAGATTATTTGAAAATGAGAGGATGAATTTGAAATATTTTGGGATAAATGCATTTCACTTTATTTGAACCATTTCAAATAAAACATATTTTAAGACATCTGTTTCTAGAATCCAAAATTCGGGAAAACCTCTTTTCTTTCCTTTTATTTATTTCATTGATTATAATTTATTTCATCCAATTATTTTATTTTGAATCAATAGAAGAATATATTTGAAAGTATTTGAGAAAAATTAATTTCAAACGTTCATTGAAACCTTTTCAAATAAAACAAAATTTATAATGAAAATCATACTTTCAAGATATCATTTCGAAAATCAAAATTGTGAGAAAGCACCCTCGTTTTTTTGTAAATCAAATAAAACTTGCTTCTAAATACTAAAAATTATTTTACAAGATTATTTCCAAAACTTTGAAATAATTTGAGACAGATTCATTTTACTTCATTTGAAAGTTTCCAACTAGAATCAAAGTTCACAATAAAATTATGTTTTAAAGACATATTTTAAAAAATCAAATTTAGGGAAAACACCTCTTTATTATTTTTTTATCAAATAAGATTGGTTTTAAGATAAATACAAAATCATTTTATTAAAGTAAGATAATATTAGACAAAAACATTTAAAACTTTATTTTCAAGGAAATTTTGAATACTTTTAAAATTGAGAACAAACCAATAATAATTAAAATTATTTAAATAATTGAAAATTTTACTTTATTTTGATGAAGAATAGTTCACATCCCCAAATTGGGAAATTTGGGGTGTGACAAACTACCCCTCCTTAACAGGAATCTCGTCCCGAGATTCTTGTGTGGCAAGGGTTGTAGGGTCCCCCTTTTTTTTTAAAAAATATTTATTTCAATTATTTTAGTATGGACAATTTGATTAGAAAAGACTTTAGGAACAAATTTATTTGAAAAACGTTTGGAACATTTAAAAGTTTTATTTGATAACTTGTTTTTTTTAAATTTAGGAACCCTTTTATGAAATCGAAGAAACATATTATTTTATATAAATGGAATAAACATGACATTGAAATGAAAACAAACCCTTTTATAAAAGCTTGTTAAATGATAAGAAAATATGAAAAATTTACTTTTAAGATAATTTGGGAAACAACTTTAAAATTCAAAATATATAAAATATTTTTTTCTCTTTATATTTTTTTAGAAATTAATACAGTTATGTCAAATAAAAAAATTATTTTGAAATACCTAAATTTTAGTCTAGAGAAATTCATTTCAAATACTTGCAACATTTAAAAGTTTCATTTGTAAATTCTAAATATTTTATCAATTTAAGAAACCTTTGAGGAAACATTTACTTTTTATAAAAACAAATAAATTTTATAACAGCTTGTCAAATGATATGAAAATATTAAAGCTTTATTTTCAAGAGAATTTAAACACAATTCTAAATTAAAAATAAAATTCTTTAAATAATTATAAATTTTCCGCCCTTTTTTTTGAAAAGAAATTCATTTGAAAAGACTTTGAAACATTTAAAAGATTGGTTTGATGATTCAAATATTGTATTAATTTATTAACCATTTGAGAAATTGAAGAAACACATTTTTTTCTGAGGTAAGCAAGACTTTGAAATAAAAGCAACCCCTTTTTATTAAAAAGCATGTTAAATGATCATAAAACTCTTTGTTTCAAGATAATTTAAATACTGCTTGAATTTCAAAATAAGTAAAACTCAATTATTTTTTGTATAGAGAATTCATTTAAAAAGCTTTGTAATACTCAAAAGTTTTATTTGATATTTCAAATTTATTTTAAAATTTTAATAAAACAACTTTTTTTTAGGGAATTGAAGAAACACACATTTATAAATGAAATAACATGTCTTTAAAATAAAACAAACCCATTTTATAAAACCATGTTCAATAATAAGAAAGTATTAAGACTCATTTTCAAAAATATTTTTAATCACACTTTAAAATTGAAATTGCAATTTTTTAATTATTTTTTATTTCTTTTTATTGTTGAGAATTATTCATATTGCCGTATTGAAAGTTTTGGGCATGAGAGGTATGTATATCATGTTTTGGTCACCATAAAAAAACGGCGCCAAAACCGGCCCCAGAGGTGCTTTAAATGCACGGGTCCGACGTCGATTATGAAACATATGTTTTGGCGCCCAAGATGTCCAATCCACAACATTACAATCAAAAACCGAGTTTGGGCACGTATATCATGTTTTGGTGACGTTCAAAAATCGGCGCCAAAACCGGCCCGTGAGGTGCATTAAATGCACCAGTTCCGCGTCGATTATGAAACTTATGTTTTTGCGCCGATCATGTCGAATCCACTCCATTACACCCAAAAACTAAGTTTGAGTATGTATATCATGTTTTGGTCACCATCAGAAACTGGCACGAAAACCGGCCCCACAGGTGCATTAAATGCACCGGTTCGGCGGCGATTATGAAACTTGTGTTTTCGTGCCCGACATATCCAATCCACTCCATTACACTCAAAAACCAAGTTTAGGTGTGTGTATCATGATTTTGGCACCTTCAAAATCGGCGCGAAAACCAGCCACAAAGGTGGACTAAATGCACCGGTTCGGCGTTGATTATGAAAATTGGGTTTTCGCACCAAACATGTCCAATCCACTCGATTACACCCAAAAACCAAGTTTGAGTATGTATATCATGTTTTGGTCACCATCAGAAACTGGCGCGAAAATCGGCCCCACAGGTGCATTAAATGCACCGGTTCGGCGGCGATTATGAAACTTGTGTTTTCGCGCCCGACATATCCAAACTGCTCCATTACACCCAAGAACGAAGTTTGGGTATATATATCATGTTTTGGTCACCATCAAAATACGGATTGAAAACGGGCCCACAGGTGTGTTAAATGCACCGGTTCTGACGTCGATTATGAAACTTGTGTTTTACCGCCATATATGTCCAATCCACTCCGTTACACCTAAAAACCAACTTTGGGTATGTATTTCGTGTTATGTTCATCTTCAAAATTCGACAAGAAAACGGCCCCACAGGTGCATTAAATGCACCGGTTCGGCGGTGATTATTATACTTTTGTTTTCACGCCAAACAAGTCCAATCCACTCCATTACATTAAAAACCAAGTTTGGGTATGTATATCTTGTTTTGGCCACCTTAAAAAATCGACGTCAAAATTGGTCCCGGAGGTGCATTAAATGCACGGGTTCGGCGCCGATTATGAAACTTGTGTTTTTGCGCCCAACATGTCCAATCCACTCCTTTACACCCAAAAACCATTTTTTGGTATGTATATAAAAAAACAGAAGTTTCATATTTGGCGTCGAACCGGTGCGTTTAACGCACTTGTGGGACCGATTTTGCTTTCGATTTTTGAAGGTAACCAAAACATGATATACATACCCAAACATGATTTCTGGGTGTAATGGAGTGGATTGGATATGTTTGGCATGAAAACACGAGTTTCATAATCGGCGCCGAACCTGTGCATTTAGTGCACCGTTTTTTGCGCCGATTTTTTATGGTGACCAAAACATGATATATATACCCAAACTTGGTTTTTTGGTGTAATGGAGTGGATTGGACATCTTGGCGCAAAAATAGAAGTTTCAAAATCGGCTTCGAACCGGTGCATTTAATGCACTGGTGGGCCCTGTTTTTGCGCCGATTTCTGAAGGTGACCAAAACATGATACACAAACCCAAACTTGGTTTTTGGGTGTAATGGAGTGGATTGGACATTTTGGCGCAAAAGCACAAGTTTCATAATCGGCGTCGAACCAGTGCATTTAAGGCACTTGTGCGGCCGGTTTTCGCGCCGATTTTTTATGGTGACCAAAACAAGATATACATACCCAATCTTGGTTTTGGGTGTAATGGAGTGGATTGGACAGTTTTAGCGCGAAAACACAGGTTTCATAATCGGCGCTCGAACTGGTGCCTTTAATGTACCTGTGGGGCTGCTTTTCACACCGATTTTTGAAGGTGACCAAAACATGATATACATACCCAAACATGGTTTTTGGGTGTAATGGAATAGATTGGACATGTCTGGAGCAAAAACACAAGTTTCATAATCGGCGTCGGTTTTTGCGCAGGTTTTTGATGGTGACGAAAACATGATATACAAACACAAACTTGGTTTTTGGGTCTAATGGAGTGAATTGGACATTTGGTGTAAAAACACAAGTTTCAAAATCGACGCCGAACCAGTGCATTTAAGGCACCTGTAGGGCAGGTTTTCGTACCGATTTTTTATGGTGACCCAAACAAATATACATACCCAAACTTGGTTTTTGGGTGTAATGGAGTGGATTGGATAGGCTTAGCGCGAAAACAGAAGTTTCATAATCATCGCCGAGCCGATGCACTAAATGCATCTGTGGGGCTGGTTTTCGCACCGATTTTTGAAGGTGACCAAAACATGATATACATACCCAAACATGGTTTTTGGGTGTAATGGAGTGGATTGGATATGTTCGGCACGAAAATACCAGTTTTATAATCGGCGCTCGAACCGGTGCTTTTAAGGCACTTGTGGGGCCCGTTTTCACGCTGGTTGTTGAAGGAGACCAAAACATGATTTAAGTACCCAAACTTTGTTTTTGGGTGTAATGGAGTGATTGAGACATGTTTGGTGCGAAAACACAAGTTTCATAATCGGCGCCCGAGCGGGTGCATTTAATACACCTATGGGGCCGGTTTTCGCGCCGAATGTTGAAGGCGACCAAAACATGATAGACAAACCCTAACTTTATTTTCGGGTGTAATGGAGTAGATTGGACATGTTTGGCGCAAAAAAATAAGTTTCATATCGGCATCGATTTTTGCGCCGGTTTTCGATGGTGACCAAAACAAGATATACGTACCCAAACTTTGTTTTTGAGTGTAATGGAGTGGATTGGACATTTTGGCGCAAAAACACAAGTTTCATAATCGACGCCGAACCAGTGCATTTAACGCACTTGTGGGGCCGGTTTTCGCGCCGATTTTTTATGGTGACCAAAACAAGATATACATGCCCAAACTTGGTTTTGGGTGTAATTGAGTGGATTGGACAGTTTTAGCGCGAAAACACAAGTTTCATAATCGATGTCCGAACCGGTGCATTTAATGTACCTGTGGGGTTGCTTTTCGCACCGATTTTTGAAGGTGACCAAAACATGATACACATACTCAAACATGTGTTTTTGGGTGTAATGGAATAGAGTGGACATGTCTCGCGCCAAAACACAACTTTCATAATCGGCGTCGGTTTTTGATGGTGACCAAAACATGATATACATTCCCAAACATGTGTTTTTGGGTGTAATGGAATAGAGTGGACATGTTTGGCGCCAAAACACATGTTTCATAATCGGCGTCAGTTTTTGTGCAGGTTTTTTATGGTGACCAAAACATGATATACAAACCCAAACTTGGTTTTTGGGTCCAATGGAGTGGATTGGACATTTGGGCGCTTAAACACAAGTTTCAAAATCGGCGCCGAACCAGTGCATTTAAGGCACCCGTGGGGCCGGTTTTCCCTCCGATTTTTTATGGTGACCCAAAAAAGATATACATACCCAAACTTAGTTTTTGGGTGTAATGGAGTGGATTGGACAGGTTGAGTGCAAAAACACAAGTTTCATAATCGGCGCCGAACTGGTGCACTTAACGCACAGGTGGGGCTGGTTTTCGCGTTAATTTTTGAAGGTGATCAACACATGATATACAAACCCGAACAAGGTTTTTGGGTGTAATAGAGTAGATTGGACATATTTAATGCAAAAACACAAGTTTCGTACTGGTGCCAAACCGGTGCATTTAACGCACCCGTGGGGCCGGTCTGCACGCCAATTTTTGAAGGTGACCAAAACAAGATATACATACCCAAACTTGGTTTTGGGTGTAACGGAGTGGATTGGACAGGTTTAGCGAGAAAACGCAAGTTTCATAATCGGTGCCCGAACTGGTGCATTTAATGCACCTGTGGGGCCGATTTTTTCACCGATTTTTAAAGGAAACATGATATACATTCCCAAACATGGTTTTTGGGTGTAATGGAGTAGATTAGACATGTTTGGTGCAAAAAGACAAGTTTCATAATCGACGCCGAACTGGTGCACTTAACGCACAGGTGGGGCCAGTTTTCGCGTTGATTTTTGAATGTGACCAACACATGATATACATATCCAAACATGGTTTTTGGGTGTAATGGAGTAGATTAGACAGGTTCGGCGCGAAAACATAAGTTTTATAATCGGCGCGCGAACCGGTCCATTTTAATGGAGCTGTGGGGCCGGTTTTCGCGCCGATTTTTGAAGGTGACCTGATGTGTACGTGGTTCCCGATCTTTTGTCAGGTCGTGATAACTCTCAATTTGGCGGAGATGCAATACACAATCGATTCGGCCTCAAATCAACACGATTAGAACCCCGCAATCGCAGCACCACTTCTCCTCTGGTTATCAACCGTGTGCACACGATTGACCTCGCCAAGAAGGCTCATCCCTGTCTGCGAATCGAAGAACACAAGCAAGAACAAGGAAGAACGCAACTCACTTGCGAAATCTGGATTGAATCACGAAGTTGAATGATCAACAAGCCGTCGAACAACGAAACTGTTTGGAAAAAGGAGAAAACTAATCAAAACCTATCTCAAATGATGGCGGCTACTAAAGTTGTAGAGTTTAGGTCGACCTTAGGGGCAAACCCTAATTCTAATGGGCCTAGAAAAGATACACTGCCCAAAGGCCAAAAGATAGCGTCGCAGCATCCGAGCAGTTTCTGGACGTCATATTGTTTTAATGATTTCTACTGATTTCTGTCGAATTTAGAGATGAGGCCAGTTCCGTTGGAAAGGTTATCTTGTTAGCTTTCCACCCATATCTAGAATGTCCAAAACGGAGCTCGTATGAGACCGGGGCATCCGTTTTAGTGCAGGCTGCTCCAGGAGCCCGAGTCAGACTCGAACCCGAGTTGTTTGGATCTCCTCCGGGGTCGAACGTGCGGTTCTGATCTTGAGCACCTCCAATTCCTTCTTCATGCTTTGTTTGACTCTCTCCAATATTCCTAATCATGATAAAGTTATTAAGTAGCAATCTAGTCTCGAAGGATGGAAGGCATGTGTTTTGGAACGAGGTCACCTCTAATCTCAACTGTCGTGGGTGAGTTTCATGAATACTATGAGGACTCTTATGTGTATTTAAAGGAGTGATGTTCTCTTTATCCTTCCCTTCTTGTTTTGGAGTCGTCCTCGACTCAAGTTCATTGTCTGGACCTCGACTCCACCATGCCCTGAAACCTGCATGAAAAGGTGGAGGCCACGGGGGTTTTTGAATGCAATCATTTGGTGGCTCTCCTTATAATCTCATCATTCTCCCCTTCTTGATGGAAAGCCGTCCACGGCTTTCTCTCTTGGGTATCATGATACTTGTGCAAATAGTTAGTAACAGCAGCGCACAAATAGCTAGAATGATCACAAGATGCAAACATGACATCTTTGCACACTAAAGCATCACATAAAGTATTTTTATCACAAAAATCAACAAGATCATTCTTCTGAGAAGCCATAAAGTGTGTTGTCATAGAAAAACTAGATAAATATGACATGACATGACATTTTATATTTCCATCATCTAGTTTGTCATTTATTTTCATCATGCAAGAGGACTTCAAATTGGAGCAAATATAAACTCTATGCAGCATAAAGACAGCACTAGAATCATAATTACCTATAACATAAAAATTGGTTCTAGTAAACAAAGGCAATTCAGGTTTCGAAAATATCATCTTCTCTACTGTAGCAAGGTCACGAAAAGAATCATATTCAATATAACCCACAGTGGGGCCGGTTTTTGCACCGATTTTTTAAGCTGACCAAAACATGATATACATACCCAAATATGGTTTTTGGGTGTAATAGAGTAGATTGGACATGTTGGGCGCAAAAACCCAAGTTTCATAATCGACGCCGAACCGGTTCCTTAGACGTACCAGTGGGGCCGGTTTTCGCGCCAAATTTTTAAGGTGACCAAAGCATGATATACATACCCAACCTTAGTTTCTAGATGTAATGGAGTGGATTGAACAGGTTGAGCGCGAAAACATAAGTTTCAGAATCGGCGCCCAAGCCGGTGGATTTAAGGCACATGTGGGGCCCGAATCAGTTTGATATACATACCCAAACTCGGTTTTTGGGTGTAATGGAGTGATTGGACATGTTTGGCGAAAAAACACAAGTTTCATATTCAGCGTCGAGCCGGTGCATTTAACGCACCTGTGGGCCGGTTTTGCTTCCGATTTTTGAAGTTAACCAAACATGATTTCTGGGTGTAATGGAGAGGATTGGACATGTTTGGTGTGAAAAGACAAATTTAATAATCGACGCCCGACCCGGTGCATTTAATGCACTTGTGGGGCCGGTTTTCGTGCTCATTTTTTAAGGTGACCAATACGGTATATACATACCCAAACTTGGTTTTTGGGTGTAATGGAGAGGATTGGACATGTTTGGCACAAAAATAGTAGTTTCATAATCGGCGACGATCTTGTGCAATGTATGCACCTGCGGGCCCTGATTTCACGCTGGTTTTTTAAGGTGACCAAAACATGATATACATACCCAAACTTGGTTTTTGGGTGTAATGGAGTGGATTGGACATGTTGGGCACGATAACACAAGTTTTATAATTGGCGCCCGAACTGGTCCACTTATTGCACCTGTGGGGCCGGTTTTCGCGTCGATTTTTGAAGGTGACCTAAACATGATATATATACCCAAACATGGTTTTTGGGTGTAATGGAGTGGATTGGATATGTTCGACACGAAAATACAAGTTTTATAATCGGCGCCCGAACCGGTGCACTTAAGGCACTTGTGGGGCCTGTTTTCACATTGTTGGTTGAAGGTGACCAAAACATGATATAGATATCCAAACTTTGTTTTTTGGTGTAATGGAGTGATTGGGACATGTTTGGTGCGAAAACACAAGTTTCATAATCGACGCCCGAACTGGTCCATTTTAGGCACCAATGGGGCCCGTTTTCACGCCTATTTTTGAAGGTGACCAAAACATGATATACATACTCTAACATGGTTTTGGGTGTAATGGAGTAGATTGGACATGTCTGGCGTAAAAACACAAGTTTCATAATTGGCGACGAACCAGTGCATTTAACGCACCTGTGGGGTCGGTTTTCGCGCCGATTTTTATGCTGACCAAAACTAGATATACATACCCAAACTTTGTTTTTGGGTGGAATGGAGTGGATTCGACATTTTGGCGCAAAAACACAAGTTACATAATCCACGCCGAACCGGTGCATTATCGCACCTGTGGGGCCGGTTTTCGGGCAGATTTTTTAAGGTGACCAAAACATGATATAGATACCCAAACTTGGTTTTGGGTGTAATGGAGTGGATTGGATATATTTGATGCAAAAACAATAGTTTCATAATCGGCTTTCGAACAGATTCATTTAATGCACTTGTGGGTCCCATTTTCATGTCGGATTTTGAAGGTGGCGAAAACATGATATACATACCCAAACTTGGTATTAAGTTGTATTGGAGTGGACTGGACATATTTGACGCGAAAACACAAGTTTCATAATCGGCATCCGAATCGGTGCATCAAATGCACCTGTGGGGACCGTTTTCACGTCGGATTTTGAAGGTGACCAAAACATGATATGCATACCCAAATTTGGTTTTTTGGTGTAATCGAGTGGATTGGACATGTCGGGCACGAAAAGCCGAGTTTCATAATCGACAACGAACCGGTGCATTTAATGTACCTGTGGAGCCCGTTTTCACATCGGATTTTGAAGGTGACCAAAACATGATATGCATACCCAAACCTGGTTTTTGGGTGTAATGGAGTAGATGGGACATATCGGGCGCGAAAGCAAAAGTTTCATAAGCGGCACGGAACCGGTGCATTTAACGCACCTGTGGGGCCGGTTTTCGCACTAGTTTCTAAACGTGTCCAAAACATGATTTACAAACCCAAACTGTGTTTTTAGTTGTAGTGGAGTGGACTGGACATATTTGACGCGAAAACACAATTTCATTATCGACGTCCGAACCGGTGCATTTAATGCACCTGTGAGGCCCGTTTTCAAGCCTGATTTTGAAGGTGACCAAAACATGATATGCATACCCAAACTTGGTTTTTGGGTCTAATGGAGTGGATTGGACATATCGGGCGCAAAAACAAATGTTTCATAATCGGCACCGGTTGGTGCATTTAATGCACCTGCGGGACCGGTTTTCGTGCCAGTTTCTAAAGGTGACCAGAACATTATATAAATACCCAAACCTTGTTTTAAGTGCAATGGAGTGGATTGGACATGTTTGGCGTAAAAACAGAAGATTCATAATCGGCGCCGAACCGGTATATTCAATGCACCTGCAGGGCCCGTTTTCGCGCCAGTTTTTTAAGGTGACCAAAACATGATATATATACCCAAGCTTGGTTTTTAGTTGTAATGGAGTGGACTGGACATATTTGACGCGAAAACACATGTTTCATAATCGGTGTCCGAACGGTGCATTTAATGCACCTGTGCGGCCCGTTTTCACGCCGGATTTTGAACGTGACCAAAACTTGATATGCGTACCCAAACTTGGTTTTTGGGTGTAATGGAGTTGGCTGGACATGTTTGGTGCGAAAACACGCATTTAATGCACCTGTGGGGCCCGTTTTCATGTCGGATTTTCAAGGTGACCAAAATATGATATACATACCCAAACTTGGTTTTTAGTTGTACTGTAGTGGACTTGACATATTTGACGCGAAAACACAAGTTTTATAATCGAGGTTCGAACCGGTGCATCAAATGCACCTGTGGGGCCCGTGTTCACGCTGGATTTTCAAGATGACCAAAACATGATATGCATACCTAACCTTGGTTTTTGGGCGTAATGGAGTGGATTGGACATGTCGGGCATGAAAGCCCAAGTTTCATAATTGACGACGAACCGGTGCATTTAATGCACCTGCGGAGCCCCTTTTGTGCCAATTTTTGAAGCTGACCAAAACATAATATACATACCCAAACATGGTTTGTAGATGTAATGGAATGGACTGGATATATTTGACGCAAAAACACAAGTTTCATAATCGACGTCCAAACCTGTTTTCACATCGGATTTTGAAGGTGACGCACCTGCGGGGCCGGTATTTTAAGCTGACCAAAACATGACATACATACCCAAACCTTGTTTTTGGGAGTAATGGAGTGGGTTGGACATTTTGACGCAAAAACACAAGTTTCATAATCGACGCCGAACCGGTGCATTTAGTCCATTGGGGTCTGTTTTCGCGCCGATATTTGAAGGTAACCAAAACATGATATACACACCTAAACTAGATTTTAGTTAGAGTGGTGTGGACTGGACATGTTTGGCGCGAAAACACAAGTTTCATAATCGCTGCCGAACCGATGCATTTAATGCACCTGTGAGGCATTTTCCCGCCGAATTTTAACGGTGACCAAAACATGACAAACATACCCAAGCTTGGATTTTAGTTGTAATGGAGTGAACTAGACATATTTGACGGGAAAACAAAAGTTTCATAATCGGTTTCTGAACCGGAACATTTAATGCACCTGTGGGGCCCGTTTTCATGCCGGATTTTGATGGTGACCAAAACATTATATGCATATTCAAACTTGGTTTTTGGGTGTAATGGAGTGGATTGGACATGTCGGACGCGAAAACACAAGTTTCAT
Organism: Zoysia japonica; assembly: GCA_001602275.1. NCBI lineage: Eukaryota > Viridiplantae > Streptophyta > Magnoliopsida > Poales > Poaceae > Zoysia > Zoysia japonica. The sequence continues at coordinate 1,921,739 of BCLF01000046.1, read as the reverse complement.
AATCCGCGCCGAACCGGTGCATTTAATGCACCTGTGGGGCCGGATTTCGCGCTAGTTTCTGAAGGTGACCAAAACAAGATATACATACCCAAACCTTATTTTTTGGTGTAATGGAGTGGATTGGACATATTTGGCGTAAAAACACAAGATTCATAATCGGCGTCGAACCGATATATTCAATGCACCTGCGGGGCCCGTTTTCGTGCCAGTTTTTGAAGGTGACCAAAATGTGTTATACATACTCAAACTTGGTTTTTAGTTGTAATGGAGTGTACCGGACATATTTGACACGAAAACACATGTTTCATTATCGGCGTCTGAACCGGTGTATTTTTGACACCTGTGGGGTCGGATTTTGAAGGTGACCAAAACATGATATGCATACCCAAACTTGGTTTTTGGGTCTAATGGAGTGGATTGGACATATCGAGCGCGAAAACAAAATTTTATAATCGGCACCGGTTGGTGCATTTAATGCACCTGCGGGGCCGGTTTTCGTGCTAGTTTCTAAAGGTGACCAAAACATTATATACATACCCAAACCTTGTTTTTTGGTGCAATGGAGTGGATTGGACATGTTTGGTGAAAAACACAAGATTCATAATCGGCGCCGAACCGGTATATTCAATGCACCTGCAGGGTCCGTATTCGCGCCAGTTTTTTAAAGTGACCAAAACATGATATATATATACCCAAGCTTGATTTTTAGTTGTAATGGAGTGGACTAGACATATTTGACGCAAAAACACATGTTTCATAATCGGTGTCCGAACCGGTGCATTTCAACCACCTGTGGGGCCCGTTTTCACGCTGGATTTTGAAGGTGACCAAAACTTGATATGCGTACCCAAACTTGGTTTTTGGGTGTAATGGAGTTGGCTGGACATATTTGGTGCGAAAACACGCATTTAATGCACCTGTGGGGCCCGTTTTCACGTCGGATTTTCAAGGTGACCAAAATATGATATACATACCCAAACTTGGTTTTTAGTTGTACTGGAGTGGACTTGACATATTTGACGCGAAAACACAAGTTTCATAATCGGCGTCCGAACCGGTGCATCAAATGCACCTGTGGGGCCCGTGTTCACGCTGGATTTTCAAGGTGACCAAAACATGATATGCATACCTAACCTTGGTTTTTGGGTGTAATGGAGTGGATTGGACATGTCGGGCAGGAAAACCTAAGTTTCATAATTGACGACGAACCGGTGCATTTAATGCACCAGCGGGCCCTTTTTGTGCCAATTTTTGAAGGTGACCAAAACATAATATACATACCCAAACATGGTTTCTAGCTGTAATGGAGTGGACTAGATATATTTGACGCAAAAACACAAGTTTCATAATCGACGTTTGAACCGGTGGATTTAATGCACCTGTGGGGCCCGTTTTCACATCGGATTTTGAAGGTGATGCACCTGCGGGGCCGGTTTTGGCACCGGTTTTTTAAGCTGACCAAAACTTGACATACATACCCAAACTTGGTTGTTGGGAGTAATGGAGTGGGCTGGACATTTTGACGCAAAAACACAAGTTTCATAATCGACGCCGAACCGGTGCATTTAGTCCACCATTGGGGTATGTTTTCGCACCGATACCTGAAGGTGACCAAAACATGATATACATACCTAAACTAGATTTTAGTTATAGTGGTGTGGACTGGACATGTTGGGCGCGAAAACACAAGTTTCATTATCGACGTCGAACCGGTGCATTTAGTCCACCATTGGGGTATGTTTTCGCGCCGATACCTGAAGGTGACCAAAACATGATATACATACCTAAACTAGATTTTAGTTATAGTGGTGTGGACTGGACATGTTTGGCGCGAAAACACAAGTTTCATAATCACTGCGGAACCGGTGCATTTAATGCACCTGTGGGGCCGTTTTCCTGCCGAATTTTGACGGTGACCAAAACATGATATACATACCCAAACTTGGTTTTTGGTTGTACTGGAGTGGATTGGACATGTTGGGCGCAAAACACAAGTTTTATAACTGCCGCCGAACCGGTGCGTTTAAGGCACCTGTTGGGCCGTTTTCAAGTCGAGTTTTGAAGGTTACCAAAACGCGATATACATATCCAAACATGGATTTTAGTTGTAATGGAGTGCACTTGACATATTTGACGCGAAAACACAAGTTTCATAATCGGCGTCCGAACTGATGCCTTTAATGCACCTGTGGGGCCCGTTTCCAAGCCGGATTTGGAAGGCGGCCAAAACGTGATATACATACCCAAACTTGGTTTTTAGATGTAATGGAGTGGACTTGACATATTTGACGCGAAAACACAAGTTTCGTAATCGGCGTCCGAACCGATGCATTTAATGAACCTGTCGGGCTTGTTTTCCAGCCGGATTTTGAAGGTGACCAAAATATGATAAACATACCCAAACTTAGTTTTTGAGTGTAATGTAGTGGATAGGACATGTCAGGCGTGGAAACAGATGTTTCATAATCGGCGCCGAATCGGTGCATTTAATGCACCTGTGGGTCTGGTTTTCACGCCAGTTTCTGAAGGTGACCAAAACACGATATACATACCCCAACCATGTTTTAGGGTGTAATGGAGTGGATTGGACATATTGGGCGTGAAAACACATGTTTTATAATTGGCGCCGAACCAGTATATTTAATGCACCTGAGGATCCGTTTTCGCGCCAATTTTTGAAGGTGACCGAAACATGATATACATTCCCAAACTTACTTTTTGGGTGTAATGTAGTGGATGGGACATGTTTGGCCTGAAAACACATGTTTCATAATCGTCGCCGAACTGGTGCATTTATTGCACCTGTGCGTCCTGTTTGGGCGCCGATTTTTTAAGGCGAGCAAAACATGATATACAGACCCAAACTTGGTTTTGGGGTGTAATTGTGTGGATTGGACATGTTTGGCGCAAAAACAAAAGTTTCATAACCGCCACCGAGCCGGTGCATTCAATGCACCAGTGGGGCCGTTTTCACGCCGAATTTTGAAGGTGACCAAAACATGATATACATTTACAAACTTGGTTTTTGGTGTAATGAAGCGGATAGGACATGTTTGGCGCGAAAACACAAGTTTCATAATCGGCGGCGAACCGGTGCATTTAATGCACTTGTGTGGGGCCGGTTTTGGCGCCGATTTTTGAAGGTGACCAAAACGTGATATACAAACCCAAACTTAGTTTTTGGGTGTAATGGAGTGGATTGGACATGTTCGGTGCGAAAACACAATTTTCATAATCGGCGCCGAACCGGTGCATTTAGTCCGCCTTTGTGGTTGGTTTTAGCGCCGATTTTTGAATGTGTCTCCGCGGAACTAGTGTATTTAATGCACCTGTGGGGCCGTTTTCACGCAAATTTTGAAGGGGACCAAACATGATATACATTACCAAACTTGGTTTTTAGCTGTAATGGAGTGGATTGGACATATTTAACGCAAAAACACAAGTTTCATAGCCGCCGCCGAACCGGTGCATTTAATGCACCTGTGGGGCCCGTTTTCACGCCGGATTTTGAAGGTAACCAAAACATGATATACATACCCAAAGTTGGTTTTTGGGTGTAATGAAGTCGATCGGACATGTCGGGCGCAAAAACACAAGTTTCATAATCGCCGTCCGAACCGATGCCTTTAATGCACCTGTGGGGCCCGTTTCCAAGCCGTATTTTGAAGGTGACCGAAACATGATATACAGACCTAAACCTTGTTTTTAGTTGTAATGGAGTGGACTTAACATATTTGGCGTAAAAACACATGTTTCGTAATAGGCGTCCGAACCGATATATTTAGTGCACTTGCGGGGCCCGTTTTTGCTCCGATTTTTGAGGGTGACCAAAATATGATGTACATACCCAGACTTGGTTTTTAGTTGTAATGGAGTGGAGTGGACATATTTGACGCAAAAACAGAAGTTTCAAAACCGCTGCCGAACCGGTGCATTTAATGCACCTGTGGGCCGTTTTCACGCCGGAATTTGAAGGTGACCAAAACGTGGTATACATAACCAAACTTGGTTTTTGGGTGTAATAGAGTGGATTGGACATGTTTGTCTTGAAAACACAAGTTTCAAAATCCCCGTAGAACCGGTGCCTTTAAAGCACCTTTGGGGCCGTTTTCACGCCGAATTTTGAAGGTGACCAAATCAAGATATGCATACCCAAAGTTGGTTTTTAGTTGTAATGGAGTGGATTGGACATATTTGACATGAAAGCACAAGTTTCATAGTCGACATCCGAATCGGTGCATTTAATGCACCTGTGGGCCCGTTTTCACGCCGGATTTTGAAGGTGACCAAAACATGATATACATACCCAAACTTGGTTTTTGGGTGTAATAGAGTGGATTGGACATGTCGGGCGTGGAAACACAAGTTTCGGAATCGCCGTCGAACTAGTACATTTAATGCACCTGTGGGGTCGATTTTCGCGCCAGTTTCTGTACGTGACCAAAACATGATATACAGACCCAAGCTTGGTTTTTGGGTAACGGAGTGTATTTGACATGTTTGGCGCAAAAACACATGTTTCAAAATCGCCGCCGAACTGGTCTATTTAATGCACTTGTGGGGCCTTTTTCACGTCGAATTTTGGAGGTGCCTAAAACATTATATACATACCCAATATTGGTTTTCACTTATAATGGTGTGGATTAGACATATTTGGCGCGAAAACACAGGTTTCGTAATCGGTGCCGAACCGGAGCATTTAAAGCCCCTGTGGGGCCAATTTTGGCGCTGATTTTTGAAGGTGACCAAAACACGATACATATATCCAAACTTGGTTTTTTGGTGTAATGGAGTGGATTGGACATGTTTGGCGCAAAAACACAAGTTTCATAATCGCCGCCAAACAGGTGCATTTAATGCACCAGTGGGGCCGTTTTCGCGTCGAATTTTGAAGGTGACCAAAACAAGATATACATACCCAAACATGGTTTTTGGGTGTAATGGAGTGGATTGGACAGGTTTGGCGCAAAAACTGAAGCTTCATAATCACCCCCGAACCGATGCATTTAATGCACCTGTGGGGCTGTTTTCACGCCGAATTTTGAAGGTGACCAAAATATGATATGCATGCCCAAACTTGGTTTTTGGGTGTAATGGAGTGGACTAGATATGTTTGGATCAAAAACACAAGTTTCATAATCGCCGTCGAACCGGTGTATTTAATGCACCTGTGGGGCCGTATTCGCGTCGAATTTTGAAGGTGACCAAAACTTGATATACATATCCAAAGTTGGTTTTAGTTGTAATAGAGTTGGATGGACATATTTGGCACGAAAACACAAGTTTCATAATCGACGTCCGAACCGGTGCATTTAATGCACCTGTGGGCCCGTTTTCACGTTGAATTTTGAAGGCGACCAAAACATGATACACATACCCAAACTTGGTTTTTGAGTGTAGTAGAGTGGATTGGACATGTCGGGCGTGAAAACAAAAGTTTCAGAATCGGCGTCGAACTGGTGCATTTAATGCACCTGTGGGGCTGGTCGTGGCGCCGATTTTTGAAGGTGACCAAAACGTGATACACAAACCCGAACTTGGTTTCTCGATGTAATGGAGTGAATTGGACATGTTTAGCGCGAAAACACAAGTTTCGTAATGGCCGCCGAACTGGTGCCTTTAACGCACCTCCGGGGCCGGTTGGGGCACCGGTTTTTTAAGGTGACCAAAACAAGATGTATATACCCAAACTTTGTTTTTGGAGTAATAGAGTGGATTTGACATGTTTGACGCGAAAACAGAAATTTCATAATCGGCGCCGAATCGGAGCATTTAATGCACCTGTGGGCCCGTTTTCACGTCGAATTTTTAAGGCGACCAAAAGATGATATACATACCCAAACCTGATTTTTGTGTGTAATGGAGTGGATTGGACATGTTTGGGGCAAAACACAACTTTCAAAATCGGCGCCGAACCGGGGCATTTAATGCACCTCTGGGGCCTGTTGTGGCGCCGATTTTTGAAGGTGACCAAAACATGATGCACATAACCAAACTTTATTTTTGGGTGTAATGGTGTGATTTAGATATGTCGAGCGTGAAAACACAAGTTTTATAATCGCCGCCGAACCGGTGCATTTAATGCACCTGTGGGGCCGGTTTTCGCGCCTGTTTCTGAAGGTCACCAAAATATGATATACATACCCAAACTTGGTTTTTGGGTGTAATGGAGTGGATTGGACAAGTATGGTGCAAAACACAAGTTTCATATTCAGCGCTGAACCGGTGCATTTAATGCAGCTCAAGGGCTGATGAGGACATCACTTCCACAGACACAACCAAACCAATTGCACAAGAAGGACCCATGACACGAGCTCGAGCGCGTCAACTTAATTATCAGGTCAAGTCATTTCTCACTGTCTATAGTAGTTCTTCTCAGAATGGGGTACTACTA
>BCLF01000046.1:1874762-1914516 GCA_001602275.1 Zoysia japonica | reverse complement strand
TAAGTTAGGGTTTGAGTCCCCCCACGCCTCCAGGACGTCTTCCCACTATATAAACCTGTGGCAGCCGTCATTTGAGGGTGGGTTTTGTTCAGATGCAAGTTTAGCCTTAGTTACTTCCTTGTAAACGCGTGTGTCGACGAGACCACCCGATTTGCTTGATTCAGAACCCCAATTTCGTGATTATATCCAGATCTGTGAGTTGTCTACCTGTTCATCTTGTTCTTGCTTGTTCTCGATTGCTCGCAGGTTCAGGGTTGTTCTTGGCACAGCAAGAACAACAACAAATCGGAGCCGGTGTAATGGAGTGGATTTGACTTGTTGGGCGCAAAAACAAAGTTTCAAATTCGCCGTCGAACCGGTTCATTTAATGCACTTGTGGGGCCGTTTCCACGTCGACATTTGAGGGCCCAAAACATTATATACATACTCAATATTGGTTTTTAGTTATAATTGAGTGGATTGGACATATTTGGCGTGAAAACACAGGTTTCATAATCGACGTCCGAACCGGTACATTTAATGCACCTGTGGGCCTGTTTTCACGCTGGATTTTGAAGGTGACCGAAACAAGATATACATACCCAAACTTTTTTTTGGGTGTAATGGTGTGGTTTAGACATGTCGGGCGCGAAAACACAAGTTTCATAATCGCCGCCGAACTGGTGCATTTAATGCACCTGTGGGCCAGTTTCACTCCCGAATTTGAAGGTGACCAAAACATGATGTGCATAACCAAATTTGGTCTTTGGGAGTAATGGAGTAGATTGAACATATTTGGCGTGAAAGCACAAGTTTTATAATCGACGTCCGAACCGGTGCAGTTAATGCACCTAAGGGGGCGGTTTTGGCACCATTTTTTGAAGGTGACCAAAACGTGATATATATACCCAAACTTAGCTTTTGGGTGTAATGGTGTGGATTGGACATGTTTGACGTGAAAACACAAGTTTCATAATGGGCGTCCGAACCGGGGCATTTAATGCGCCTGTGGGGCCCATTTCCATGCTGGTTTTTTATGGTGACCAAAACATTAGATACAAACCCAAACTTTGTTTTTGAGTGTAATGGAGTGTATTGGACATGTTCGGCGCGAAAACACAAGTTCATAATCGCCGCCGAACCGTTGCATTTAATGCACCTGTGGGTCCGTTTTCATGTCGAATTTTAAAGGTGACCAACACATGATATACATACCCAAACTTGGTTTTTAGTTGTAATGGAGTGGACTGGACATATTTGACGCGAAAACACCAGTTTCATAATCGGCATCCGAACTGGTGCATTTAATGCACCTGTGGGTCTGTTTTCACGCTGGAATTTGAAGGTGACCAAAACATGATATACATACCCAAACTTAGTTTTTGGATGTAATCTAGTGGATTGAACATGTTGAGCGCAAAAACACAAGTTTCATAATCGGCGCCGAACCGGTGCATTTAATGCATCTGTGGGGCAGTTTTCATGTCGAATTTTGAAGGTGACCAAAACATAAAATACATATCCGTAGTTGGTTTTTAGCTGTAATGGAGTGGATTGGATATATTTGGCGCGAAAACACTAGTTTCATAATCGACATCGGAACCGATGCCTTTAAAGCACCTGTGAGCCCGTTTCCACGCCGGAATTTGAAGGGGACCAAAACATGATATACGTACCCAAACTTTGTTTTTGGGTGTAATGGAGTGGATTGGACATGTTGGGCGGGAAAACATAAGTTTCATTGTAGAGTGGTCGACAAAGTTGATTGTGGTTAGATTGAGACGGATGATGAGCAGAACGTCAGGCCCCAACAATACGTTCTCCTTATGTCCTGAGCTGCTCCTGTTGATAGAAAACAAAACTAGAGAAACTTTGCAATCCATTGTTAGTGTTAGTGCACGTCATTATTTGATTCTGATTGTGTATTTCAAAACTGTGTTTCAGATTAGAGCATATGATGACTTTAGACACTAAGAAATCTCCAATCTCATCATATTTGCCAATTGCATGAAAAACACAGTAGCCCAAACATTGCAAACTACAATTCTGAAATAATTTCTTCCCCAAATAACCCAAGTTACAAGGAACATCAAATTCAATATAACCTATAGTTGTTAAAGAAGATCTGAGGTTAAACTTTTTCTCATTCATATCAGTGCAATGAAAATGCCTATCCTCCACAGGTGTAGACTCAACTACAAAATTTTGAACACTCTGCACTAGTTGTGTTTTTTGGATGAACGAAACTTCTTCACACAACTTGACACAATCATAGGACAAACGTGCATTACGAAATAAAGCATAAGTCATGGGAGGCTCAACTAAGCTTTGCAAAACATTATGGTGAAGATTGGGCAATTGCAGTTCAGCACAAGCAGCATGAGAGGATCGAGATGTGGTGAGAGACTCACAGTGTGTTGCATTTTTGTTACTCTCCTGGAATATAGTAGGCGTCCGTCACACAAGCATCATTATCCATTGTTGCAGCTACTAGCTCAACGTCTTCTTCAGTTTTATTCTCACTCTCCTGCACGATGTTAGGCATAGGACAAAAAACAGAAGAATGCTCTCCATCGCACAACTTCTCTTTATCACATTCTCCTTGTGACAAAGGCATATCAGCAATACATTCGATGAATCTGTGATGGAGATTATTCATGCTTGAATCTTTAGATGATAAAAGTTGATTTTCAGCATTACAAGCAAACAAAAACAAGTGAGCGATTGAGCTGTAAGTTTGACAAATGAGCAACATTTGACTTTTAGAATTGAGACCTTTCATAAACCTCCTCATTGTACCTTTCATAAACTTGAGTTTTGAAGTCCATCGGGGTGGTTTGGAGATGTTCGGTGCGAAAAAACAAAACACTTTTGGTGCACGAATCAGTACATTTAATGCACATATGGGCCCCGTTTTTGCTCCTTTTTTTTGTGACCAAAACATAAGATAAATGCGGAAACTTGATTTTGAAGTCCACTGGGTTGGTTTGGACAGGTTCAAAGCAAAAAAAAAAAAGATGACTTTTGGCCATGAACCAGTGCATCTAATGCACCTACGGGGCCTGTTTACGCACCCTTTTTTTACGCTGACCAAAACATAAGATACATGCGCAAACTTGAGTTCAGAGTCCACCTGGGTGGTTTGGAGAAGTTCGGTGCGAAAAAACAAGGCGCACTTTTGGCACACGAACCAGTTCATTTAATTCACCTATGGGGCCCGTTTTCTCTCTTTTTTTGATGGTGACCAAAACATAAGATACCTGCGCAAATTTGAGTTTGGAGTCCACCTGCGTGGTTTGGACATGTTCCGTGCGAAAAAACACGACACACTTTCGGTGCACGAACGAGTGCATTTAATGCACCAAAATGGCATATTTGAGTGCCATTTTTTTAAGGTGACCAAAACATTAGATACATGCGCAAACCTGAGTTCGGAGTCCACCGGGGTAGTTTGGACATGTTCCGTGCAAAAAAATAAGACGCACTTTCGGCGCACGAACCAATGCATTTAATGCACCTACAAGGCCCGTTTTCTCTCTTTTTATAGTGACCAAAACATAAGATACATGTGCAAACTTGAGTTTGGAGTGCAACCGTGGTTTGGACAAGTTCAGTGCAAAAAAATAAGATTCACTTTCGGCGCACGAACCAGTGCATTTAATGCGCCTACGGGGCACAATTTCACGCCATTTTTTTACTGAGACCAAAACAAGAGATACATGCAAACTTGAGTTTTGGAGTCCATCGGGGTGGTTCGGACAAGTTCAGTGCAAAAAAACAAGACACTTTTGGTGCGTGAATCAGTGCATTTGATGCACCTTCGGGGCCTGTTTTAGCTATGTTTTTTTTTACCAAAACATAAGATACATGCACAAACATGAGTTTGGAGTCCACCGGGGTGTTTTGGACAGGTTCGGTGCGAGAAAAACAAGACGACTTTCGGCGCATGAACCGGTACATTTAATGCACTTACGGGGCCCATTTACGCTTTATTTTTTTACGGTGATCGAAACATAAGATACATGCGCAAACTTGAGTTCGGAGTCCACCGAGGTGGTTAGAAAAGTTCGGTGCGAAAAAACAAAGCGCACTTTTGGCGCAAGGACCAGTTCATTTAATGTACCTACGGGCCCGTTTTCCCTCCCTTTTTTTATGGTGACCAAAACATAAGATTCCTGTGTAAACTTGAGTTAGGAGTCCATCGATGCGAAAAACAAGACGCACTTTTGGTGCATAAACGAGTGCATTTAATGCACCTATGGGTACCATTTTCATGCCATTTTTTGACGGTGACCAAAACGTAAGATATATGTGCAAACTTGAGTTTGGAGTCCACTCGAGGTGGTTTGGACAGGTTCAGTGCGAAAAAATAAAACGCACTTTCAGCGCAGAACCCGTGCATTTAATGCACCTACGAAGGCCGTTTTCTCTCTGTTTTTGATGGTGACCAAAATGTAAGATACATGTGCAGACTTGAGTTTGGAGTCCACCGAGGTGGTTTGGACAGGTTCGGTGCGAAAAAAACAAAACGCAATTTAGGCGCACCAAAAAGTGCATTTAATGCACCTACCTGGCCCATTTTCGCACCATTTTTTGACGGTGACCAAAGCATGAGATACATGCATAAACTTGAGTTTGGAGTCCACGGGGTGGTTTGGACATGTTCGGTACGAAAAAATAAGACGCACGAACTATTGAATTTAATGCACCTACGGGGCCCGTGTTCTCTTTGTTTTTTTACGGTGACCAAAACATATATTACAAAGCGCAAATTTGAGTTTGGAATCCACGGAGTGGATGGACATGTTCGGTGCGAAAAAGCAAGACGCACTTTCGGTGCACGAACAAGTGCATTTAGTGCACCTTCAAGGTCCATTTTCGGCCATTTTTTGACGCTGACCAAACATAAGATACATGCGCAAACTTGAGTTTGGACTTCACCGGGGTGGTTTGGACATGTTCGGTGCGAAAAAATAACACCCACTTTTGACGCTTGAACGAGCCTATTTAATGCACCTACGGGGCCCACTTTCGAGCCATTTTTGACGATGACCAAAACATAAGATACATGCGCAAATTTGAGTTTAGAGTTCGTCGGGGTTGTTTGGACTGGTTCTGTTCGAAAAAACAAGATGCACTTTTGGCGTACGAATACGTGGACTTAATGCACACCCAAGGTTCCCATTTTCTCTCTTTTTTATGATGACCAAAATGCAAGATACATGTGCAAACTTAAGCCAGGGAGGTTTGGACATGTTCAGTGCAAAAAAACAAGACGCACTTTCAACGCCTGTTTTAGCACCAATTTTTTACGGTGACAAAAACATAAGATACACCTGTAAACTTGAGTTTGGAGTCCACTGGGGTGGTTTGGAGAGGTTCGTTGCGAAAAAACAAGACACACTTTCGACACAAGAGCCGGTCCACTTAATGCACCTACGAGGCCTGTTTTTGCTTCATTTTTTTACCGTGACCAAAACATAAGATACCTGCACAAACATGAGTTTGGAGTACACCGAGGTGGTTTGGACATGTACGGTGGGAAAAAATAAGACGCTCTTTCGGTGCACGAAACAGTGCATTTAATGCACCTACGGGGCCCGCTTTCTCTCCATTTTTTGATGGTGAGCAAAACGTAAGATAAAAGCGCAAACTTGATTTTGGAGTCCACCGAGGTGAATTGGACATCTCAGTGCGAAAAAACAAGATGTACTTTCGGCACACGAATGAATGCATTTAATGCATCTACGAGGCCTTTTTTTGGGCCGTTTTCACGGTAACCAAAACATAAGATAGATGCGCAAACATGAGTTTGGAGTTCACGGGGTGGTTTGGACTTTTTAAGTGCGAAGAATCAAGATGCACTTTTGGCGCACTAACAAGTGCATTTAATGCACCCAAGGGGCCCGTTTTCTCTCTGTTTTATTATGATGACCAAAATGTAAGATACATGTGCAAACTTAAGCCGGGGTGGTTTGGACATGTCCTGTGCGAAAAAACAAGACACACTTTCGATGCACGAACCTGTGCATTTAATGCACCTACGGGGCCCGTTTTCGGTTTGTTTTTTTTACGGTGACCAAAACATAAGATACATGCGCAAACTTGAGTTCGGAGTCGACGAGGTGGTTTGGACACGTTCGGTGCGGAAAAAGAAGAGGCACTTACGGCGCACGAACGAGGGCATTTAATGCACCCACGGGGCCCATTTTCTCTCCATTTTTCTGTGGGGACTAAAACGTAACTAGAGTTTGGAGTCCACCGGCGTAATTTGGACATGTTCGGTGCGAAAAAATAAGACGCGCTTTCGACGCACGAACCAGTGCATTTAATGCACCCATGGGGCCTGTTTTCCCTTCATTTTTTTATTGTGACCAAAATGTAAGATACAAGGGCAAACTTGAGTTTGAAGTCCACTGGGGTGGATTAAACATGTTCAGTGCGAAAACCAAGACACACTTACGGCGCACGAACGTGATAGTACTTGAGTGCCCAATCTTTCGGTAAGGTGATAAATATCGATTTGGTGAAGTCGACCCTCACGATCTGACTACAAACGAACAGGTCGTGTACGCCTTAGCAATCGCAGAACCAACTCCGAATGGTTATTGACCTCGCCGAAACAGCAAGATCAACCTGATCACGAAGATCAATTCCTGCAAGTAATCGAAGAACAAGCAAGAACAAGATGTGGCAAACCAGAAATCTCTTCAAATGTGGGGTTCTCAAATGGCTGTCTAACAGGTGGTCGTTGGACACAACTGAAGATCAGAAAAGATTGGAAAGAGCTAAACTATAACAAAAGAAAACCAGAGTGTTCCTGGTGGCGGCTGGGGTTCTAGGGTCGTCCTCAAACCCTAGGACGCGCCGCTAATGGGCTCAACTTAATACATGGGCCAACGGCCCAAGTTGGGGTGACGCAGCACCTTCTGTATAAAAATGACGCTTGGCGCTGACTCCTATGAGATATGAAGAGGAGGTTGGATCCATTCGAAAGTAGACTTCGTGAGCTTTGCAGAATGTACTTAAACACCAAAATTGGATTCTATATGAAGTCGTCGCTTTCGTTGCAAGTTTGTACTGTTTTGCAGTCCGAATCCACCATGTGTGAATAATTTCATTGAAGTCCTCATCAGAGGATATGGTGTCCACATCATCCTCACCCACTTGAATTAGAGTCGTCCTCGACTCAATTTTAGATTGCAGAAGTGCCACTCCATATGCCCTCCTGAAATTATGAAAGGTGCCGGCCACGGGGGTATGTATGTGATCTCGTCACAGGGGGTGCTGGGGTCGTCCTCAAACCCTAGGACACGCCCTTAATGGGTTCAACTTGATACATGGGCCAACGGCCCCATGTTGAGGTGACGCAGCACTTTCTGTATAAAAATGACGGATTGGCATTGACTCCGACGTGATATGAGGGTGAGGTTGAATCCATTCGAAAGTAGACTTCGTGAGCTTTCCAAAATGTACTTAAACACCCAAATTGAATTCTATATGAAGTCATGGCTTTCGTTGCAAGTTTGTATAGTTTTGCAGTTCGAATCCACCATGTGTGAATAATTTCATTGAAGTACTTATCAGAGGATATGATGTCCACATCATCCTCACCCACATGAATTAGAGTCGTCCTCGACTCAATTTCAGATTGCAAAAGCGCCACTCCAATATGCCCTCCTGAAATTATGAAAGGTGGAGGCCACAGGGGTATGTATGTGATGTCATCATCCTCTCCCACTTGATTTAGAGTCGTCCTCAACTCAAGCAGAGTTTTAAAACCAGCCATGCAACCGTGCCCTTTAGAAATTTCAAAAGGTGGAGGCCACGGGGGTATATATGTGATCCCATCATCCTCCCCCGATTCATTTGGAGTCATCCTCAAGTCGAGTTCAGATTTGAGAACCGCCACTCCCCCGTGCCATTCGGAAATCATGAATGGTGGCGGCCACGGGGGTATTCTGATGCGGTCAAGTGGCGCAGCAGGAACATATAAGATTTCATCATTCTACCCTTCTTTGTAGAGTGGTCGACAAAGTTGATTGTGGTCAGATTGAGACAGATGATGAGCAGAACATCAGGCCCCAACAATACGTTCTCTTGTGTCCAGAGCTGCTCCTGTTGATAGAAAACAAAACTAGAGAAACTTTGCAATCCATTGTTAGTGTTAGTGCACGTCATTGTTTGATTCTGATTGTGTATTTCAAAACTGTGTTTCAGATTAGAGCATATGATGACTTTAGACACTAAGAAATCTCCAATCTCATCATATTTGCAAATTGCATGAAAAACACAGTAGCCCAAACATTGCAAACTTCAATTCTGAAATAATTTCTTCTCCAAATAACCCAAGTTACAAGGAACATCAAATTCAATATAACGTATAGTTGTTAAAGAAGATCTGAGCTTAACCTTTTTCTCATTCATATCAGTGCAATGAAAAGGCCTATCCTCAACAGGTGTAGACTCAACTGCAAAATTTTGAACACTCTGCACTAATTGTGTTTTTGGGATGAACGAAACTTGTTCACACAACTTGACACAATCATAGGACTAACGTGCATTACGAAATAAAGCATAAGTCATGGGAGGCTCAACTAAGCTTTGCAAAACATTATGATGAAGATTGGGCAATTGCAGTTCAGCACAAGCAACATGAGAGGATCGAGATGTGGTGAGAGATTCACAGTGTGTTGCATTTTTGGTACTCTACTGGAATATAGTAGGCGTCACACAAGCATCCTTATCAATTGTTGCAGCTACTAGCTCAACGTCTTCTTCAGTTTTATTCTCACTCTCCTGCACGATGTTAGGCATAGGACAAAAAACAGAAGAGTGCTCTCTATCACACAACTTCTCTTTATCACATTCTCCTTGTGACAAAGGCATATCAACAATACATTCGATGAATCTGTGATGGTGATTATTCATGCTTGAATCTTTAGATAATAAAAGTTGATTTTCAGCATGACAAGCAAGCAAAAACAAGTGAGAGATTGAGCTGTATGTTTGACAAATGAGCAACATTTGAATTTCAGAATTGAGACCTTTCATAAACCTCCTCATTGTATCTTTCCGGCATTCATCTAAGCCACCAAACATGACACAAATCTTAAAGTCATGAAAGTATTCTTTAACCTGTCCCATCAAAAGTATTCTTTAAGCTGTAAATTTGGCTACGTATACCATGTTTTTGTCACCGTCAAAAACCGGCGTGAATACCGGCCCCACAGGTGCATTTAATGCATCGGTTCGGCGCCGATTATAAAACCTCAGTTTTCCAGCCAAACCTGTCCCATCCACTCCATTACACCCAGAAACCCTATTTGGGTACGTATATCATGTTTTGGTAACTTTAAAAAACCGGCGTGAAAACGGGCCCCAGAGGTGCATTAAATGCTCCCGCTCGAGCGCCGATTGTGAAACTTGTGTTTTCACGCCAAACATGTCCCAGTCACTCCATTACACCCAATGATGAGGACATCACACCCATTCCAACCGTTGATGGACCAATCACTCGAGCTCGTGCACGTGAGATCAATTATGTAATTCTGCTTATGAATAAGGGAGATGACACAAATGCAAGAGGAGTCTTGCAGGAAGATCGCGGGCTCCTAAACAGCACCAGATTGTGACGACCACGACGACTTTAAACGAACTCCGATTTTGCTGTTTCATCACTTGTTGGAAAGCTCCTCACGTCTCCTTTCCAACAGATCCAGCCTCATCATCATACCATATCAGAGTCAGAGACAATCGTCATTTTAAAACAGAAGGTGCTGCATCTTCCAAACTTGGGCCATTCGCCCGTGTATCAAGTTGATCCCATTAGGGGCGCGTCCTAGGGATTGAGGGCGACCCCCAGCACCCCTGTGGTCGTCCTCCCCCCTATTTAAAGGTCCCAGCCGCCACCAAAAACACTTGGGTTTTCTTTTGTTATAGTTTAGCTCTTTGCAAACTTTTCTGAGCTTCAGGTGCCTTAAGTGCACCGGTTCGGGCGCCGACTATGAAACTTGTGTTCTTGTGTTTTTGCGTCAAAAATGCCCAATCGACTCAATTAAATCCAAAAACCAAGTTTGGGTATGTATATCATGCTTTGGTCACCTTCAAAAACAGGCACGAAAACCGGCCCCAGAGGTGCAGTAAATGCACCAGTTCGGCGCCGATTATGAAACTTGTGTTTTCGCGCCCAAGCTGTCCAATCCACTCCATTACACCCAAAACCCAAGTTTGGGTATGTATATCATTTTTGGTCACCTTCAAAAATAGGCGCAAAAACTGGCTCCACGGGTGCATTAAATGCACCAGTTCGGCGCTGATTCTGAAACTTGTGTTTTGACGCCAAACATGTCCAATCCACTCCATTACACCCAAAATCAAAGTTTGGGTATGTATATCATGTTTTGGTCACCTGCAAAACCCGGCGTGAAAACCGGCACCACAGGTGCATTAAATGCATCTGTCCAAGTGTCGATTATGAAACTTGTGTTTTCGCGCCAAACCTGTCCAATCCCCTCCATTACACCCAAAAGCCAAGTTTGGGGTTGTATATCATGTTTTCGTGACCTTCAAAAACCGACGCGAAAACCGGCCCCACAGATGCAGTAAATGCACTGGTTCGGCGCCGATTATGAAACTTGTGTTTTCGCGTCAAACCTGTCCAATCCACGACAATATACCCAAAAACCAAGTATGGGTATGTATATCATGTTTTGGTCACGTTCAAAAAATAGGCGCGAAAACCGGCCCCAGGGGTGCATTAAATGCACCGGTTCGGCGCCGATTATGAAACTTCTGTTTTCGCGTGAAACATGTCCAATCCGCTCAATTACACCAAAACAACAAGTTTGGGTACGTATATCATGTATTGGTCACCTGCTAAAACCGGCGTAGATACGGGCCACACAGGTGCATTAAATGCATCGGTTCAAGTGTGTATTATGAAACTTGGTGTTTCCGCGCCAAACCTGTCCAATCCCCTCCACTACACCCAAAAACCAAGTTTTGGTATGTACATGATGTTGTGGTGACCTTCAAAAATCGACGTGAAAACCGGCACCACAGGTACATTAAATGCACCGGTTTGGCTGCCGATTATGAAACATGTGTCTTGGCGCCAAACATGTTGATGTGTACTTGGTTCCCGACCTTCTGTCAAGTTGTGATAACTCTCGAGTAGGCAGAGATGCGACACACAATCGATCCGGCCTTGAATCGACACGATTCGAACCCCACAATCGCAGCATCCGATCGGGAGTCGATTATGAAACTTGTCTTTTCGCACAAAACTTATCCCAATCATTCCATTACACCCAAAAACGAAGTTTGGGTACGTATATCATGTTTTGGTCACGTTCAACAACCAGCGTGAAAACGAGCCCCACAAGTGCCTTAAAAGCACCAGTTCGGGCGCCGATTATGAAACTTGTGCTTTCGCGCCAAGCCTGTCCAATCCACTCCATCACACATAAAACACAAAGTTTGGGTATGCATATAATGTTTTGGTCACCTTCAAAAATAGGCGCGAAAACCGGCCCCAGAGGTGCGTTAAAATGCACTGGTTCGGCGCCGATTATGAAACTTGTTTTTCGTACCCAACAGGTCCAATCTATTTTATTACACCCAAAAATCATGTTTGGGTATGTATATCTTGCTATGGTCGCCTTCAAAAACTGGCGTGAAAACGGACCCCACAGGTGCATTTAATGCATCGTTCAGGCGTCGATTATGAAACTTGTTTTTTGGCGCCAAACCTGTCCAATCCACTCCATTACACCTGAAAACCAAGTTTGGGTATGTATATCATTCAAAAACTGGCGTGAAAACGGACCCCACAGGTGCATTTAATGCATCGTTCAGGCGTCGATTATGAAACTTGTTTTTTGGCGCCAAACCTGTCCAATCCACTCCATTACACCTGAAAACCAAGTTTGGGTATGTATATCATGCTTTAATTACCATCAATAATCAGCACGAAAACCAGCCCCACAGGTGCATTAAATGCACCGTTCGGGCGCCGATTATGCAACTTGTGTTTTTGCGCGAAACTTGTCCAATCCACTCCATTACAACCAAAAACTAAGCTTAGGTATGTATATTTTGTTTTGGCGACCTTGAATGCCGACATGAAAACGGGCCCCACAGGTGCATTGAATGCAACCGCTCGGGCGCCGATTATGAAACTTGTGTTTTCGCGCCAAACATGTCCCAATCACTCCATTACACCCAAAAACAATGTTTGGGTACATATATCATGTTTTGGTCACCTTTAACAACCAGCATGAAAACGGGCCCCACAAGTGCCCTAAATGCACCGGTTCATGCGCCGATTATAAAACTGGTGTTTTTGCGCCGAACCTGTCCAATCCACTCCATTACACTCAAAAATCAACTTTGGGTATCTATATCTTGTATTGGTCACTTCAAAAATCGACGCGAAAACCGGTCCCCACAGGTGCAGTAAATGCACCGGTTCGAGCGCTGATTATGAAACTTGTGTTTTGGTGCCCAACCTGTCCAATCCACTCTGTTGCACCCCAAAAACTATATTTGGGTATGTATATCATGTTTTGGTCACCTTCAAAAACCGGTGCGAAAAACGGCCCAGATGTGTGTTAAATGCACCGGTTCGGGCAATGATGATGAAACTTATGTTTTTGCACCCAACATGTTCAATCTATTCCATTACACCCAAAAAACTTGTTTGGGTATGTATATCATGTTTTTGTCACCATAAAAAACTGGCGCGAATACCGGCCCCACGGGTGTCTTTAATGCATCGGTTCGGCGCTGATTATGAAACTTGTGTTTTCCAGCCAAACCTCTCCAATCCACTCCATTACACCCAAATACAATGTTTGGGTACGTATATCATGTTTTGGTCACTTCAAAAATTGGCGCGAAAACCGGTCGCACAGGTGTATTAAATGCACCGGTTCGGGTGCCGATTATGGAACTAGTGTTTTCGCGCCAAACTTGTCCAATCCACTCCATTACACCCAAAAACAAAGTTTGGGTACGTATATCATGTTTTAGTCACCTTCAACAACCAGCGTGAAAACATGCCCCACAAGTACCTCAAATGCACCGGTTCGAGCGCCGATTATAAAACTTGTGTTTTCGCGCCAAGCATGTCCAATCCAGTCCATTACACCCCAAAACCATGTTTGGGTATGTATATCATGTTTTGGTCACCTTCAAAAACCGAAGTGAAAACGGGCCCGATTGTTGCCGTAAATGCACCGGTTCGGGTGCTGATTGTGAAACTTGTGTTTTCGTGCCGAACCTGTCTAATCCACTCCATTACATGCAAAAACCGAGTTTTGGTATGTATATCATATTTTGGTCACCTTCAAAAATCGGCGCGAAAACCAGCCCAGAGGTGCGTTAGAATGCACCGGTTCGGCGCCGATTAGGAAACTTGAATTTTTATGCCCAACATGTCCAATCCACTCCATTGCACCCAAAATCCAAGGTTGGTATGTATATCATGTTTTTGTCACCATCAAAAACCGGCGCGAATACCGGCCCCACAGGTGCCTTTAATGCATCGGTTCGGCGCCGATTATGAAATTTGTGTTTTCCAGCCAAACCTGTCCAATCGACTCCATTACACCAAAAAACAATGTTTGGGGTGCGTATATCATGTTTTCATCACCTTCAAAAAATGGCGCAAAAACCGGCCGCACAGGTGCATTAAATGTTCCAGTTCGGGTGCCGATTATGGAATTTGTGTTTTCGCGCCAAACTTGTCCAATCCACTCCATTACACCCAAAAACGCTGTTGGGTATGTATATCATGTTTTGGTCACCTTAAAAAACCGGCGTGAAAACGGGCCTCTCTAGTGCATTCAAGGCACCGGTTCCGGCGTTGATTATGCAACTTGTGTTTTTGCGCCAAAATTGTCCAATCCACTCCATTACACCCAAAAACAAAGTTTGGGTATGTATATCATGTTTTGGTCACCTTCAAAAACTAGCGTGAAAACAGGCCCCACAGGTGCATTAAATGCCCCCTCTGGGTCGTCGATTGTGAAACTTGTGTTTTCACGCCAAACATATCACTGCATTACACCCAAAAACAAAGTTTGGGTATGTATATCATGTTTTGGTCACCTTCAAAAACTAGCGTGAAAACAGGCCCCACAGGTGCATTAAATGCCCCCTCTGGGTCGTCGATTGTGAAACTTGTGTTTTCGCGCCAAACATATCACTGCATTACACCCAAAAACAAAGTTTGGGTGCATATATCATGTTTTGGTCACCTTAAACATCCCTCGTGAAAACAGGCCCCACAAGTACCTTAAATGCACCGGTTCGGGCGTCGATTATAAAACTTGTGTTTTCGTACCAAACATGTCAAATCCACTCTATTACACCCAAAAACCACGTTGGGGTATGTATCATGCTTTGGTCACCTTCAAAAATTGACGTGAAAACCGGCCCCACGGGTGCGTTAAATGCACCGTTTCGGCGCCGATTATGAAACTTGTGTTTTCGCACTAAACATGTCCAATCCACTCTATTACACCCAAAAACCATGTTTGGATATGTATATCATGTTTTTGTCACCTTCAAAAACCGACGTGAAAACAGGCCCCACAGGCGCCTTAAATGCACCGGTGCGGGCGCCGATTATGAAACTTGTGTTTTGGCACCAAAAATGTCCAATCTACTCCATTACACCTAAAAACCATGTTTGGGTATGTGTATCTTGTTTTGGTTACGTTCAAAAAACGACAGGAAAAGGGGCGTCCCAAGCGTCTTAAATGCACCGGTGCGAACGCCGATTATGAAATTTGAGTTATCATGCCAAACCTGTCCAGTCCACTCCATTATACTCAAAACTCATATTTGGGTATGTATATCATGTTTTGGTCACTTCAAAAATCGTCGCGAAAACCGGCCCCCACAGGTGCATTAAATGCTCCGATTCGGGCGCCGATTATGGAACTTGCGTTTTCGCGCCAAACCTGTCCAATCCACTCCGTTGCACCCGAAAACTAAGTTTCGGTATGTATATCACAATTTGTTCGCCATAAAAAACCAGCCGAAAACAGGCCCCACAAATGCACGAGTACGGCACCGATTATGAAACTTATGTTTTCGTGCCAAACGTGTCCAATCCACTCCGTTACACCGAGAAACCAACTTTGGGTATGTATATACTATTTTGGTCACCTTAAAAAATCTGCGCGAAAATCGGCCCCACAACTGGATTAAATGCATCGGTTCGAGCGACGATTCTGAAACTGGTGTTTTGACGCCAAACATGTCCAATCTACTCCATTACACCTAGAAACCATGTTTGGGTATGTATATCATGTTTTGGTTACCCTAAAAAATCGGAAGCAAAACCGGCCCCGTGGGTGCGTTAAATGCACCGGTTCGGCACCGAATATGAAACTTGTGTTTTTTCACCAAACATGTCCAATCCACTCCATTACACCCAAAAACTAAGTTTGGGTATGTATATAATGTTTTGGGCACCTTAAAAAACCGGCGTGAAAATAGACCCCACAGGTGCTTTAAAAGCACCGGTTCGGGCGACGATTATGAAACTTGTGTTTTCACGCCAAACCTGTCCAATCCACTCCATTACTCCCGAAAACCATGTTTGGGTATGTACATCATGTTTTGGTCACCTTCAAAAATCGGCGTGAAAACCAACCCCACGTGTGCGTTAAATGAAGCGGTTCGCCGCCAAATATGAAACTTGTGTTTTTGCGCCAAACACATCCAATCCACTCCATTACACCCAAAAACTAATTTTGGGTTCGTATATCATGTTTTGGTCGCCTTCAATAATCGGCGCGAAAACCGGCCCCCTAGGTGCATTAAATGCACCCGTTCGGGCGCCGATTATGGAACTTGTGTTTTCGCGCCAAACTTGTCCAATCCACTCCATTACACACAAAAACCATGTTTGGGTATGTATATCATGTTTTGGTCACCTTCAAAAACCTTGCGAATCGAAGAACACAAGCAAGAACAAGGAAGTTAGATAACCAACAAGCCGTCAAACAGCGAAACTGTTTGGAAACAGGAGAAAACTAATCAAAACCTATCTCTAATGATCGCGGCTACTGAATTTATAGAGTTTAGGTCGACCTTAGGGGCAAACCCTAATACAAATGGGCCTAGAAAAGATACAAGGCCCAAAGACCAAAAGATAGTGTCGCAGCACTTGGGCAGATTCTGGATGTAATTTTGTTTCAATGATTCCCGCTAATTCTGGTCGAATTTGGAGATGAGACTTTTCCCATTCGAAAGGTTATCTTGTTAGCTTTCCAACCATATCTAGAACGTCCAAAACGGAGCTCGCATGAGACCGATGCATCCGTTTTAGTGCAGGCTGCTGCAGGAGCCCGAGTCAGACTCGAACCCGAGTTGTTTGGATCTCCTCCGGGGTCGATCGTGCGGTTCTGATCTTGAGCATCTCCAAGTCATTCTTTATGCTTCCTTTGACTCTCTCTAATATTCCTAATCATAATAAAGTTATTAGGTAGCAATCTATTCTCAAAGGATGGAAGACATGTGTTTTGGAACGAGCTCACCTCTAATCTCAACTATCGTGTGTGAGTTTCATCAATACTACTTTGAGGACTCTTATGTGTATCTAAAGGAGTGATGTCCTCATCAATGTATATTGTGTTTTGGCCACCTTCAAAAACCGACGTGAAAACGGGCCCTACGAGTGCATTAAATGCACCGGTTCGGGCGCCGATTATGAAACTTGTGTTTTCGCGCCGAACATGTCCAATCCACTCCATTACACCCAAAAACAAAGTTTGGTACGTATATCATGTTTTTGTCACCTTCAACAACCAGCGTGAAAATGAGCCCCACAAGTACCTTAAATGCACCGGTTCAAGCGCCGATTATAAAACTTGTGTTTTCGCGTCAAACATATCTAATCTACTCCATTACACCCAAAAACTATGTTTGGGTATGTATATCATGTTTTGGTCACCTACAAAAACCGGAGTGAAAACGGGCCCCAAAGGTTCCTTAAATGCACCGGTTCGGGCGCAGACTGTGAAACTAGTGTTTTAACGCCCAACATGTCCAATCTATTCCATTACACCAAAAAACCAAGTTTGGTATGTATATCATGTTTTTGTCACCATCAAAAACCGGCGCGAATACCGGCCCCACAGGTGCATTTAATGCATCGGTTCGGTGTCGATTTATGAAACTTGTGTTTTCCAGCCAAACCTATCCAATCCACTACATTACACTAAAAAACAATGTTTGGGTACGTATATCATGTTTTGGTCACCTTCAAAAATTGGCGCGAAAACCGGCTGGACAGGTGCATTAAATGCACCGGTTTAGGTGCCGACTACGAAATTTGAGTTTTCGTGCCAAACTTGTCCAATCCACTCCAGTACACCTAGAAACCCTGTTTGGGTATGTCTATCATGTTTTGGTCACCTTCAAAAACCGGTGTGAAAACAGGCCCCACTCGTGCATTAAATGCACCGGTTCGGGCGCCGATTATGAAACTTGTGTTTGCGCGCCAAACGGGTCCAATCCACTCCACTACACCCAAAAACCAAATTTGGGTATGTAAATCATGTATTGGTAACCTTCAAAAACCAGCGTGAAAACAGGCCCCACAGGTGCTTTAAATGCACCCTCTCGAGCGCCGTTTGTGAAACTTGTGTTTTCTCACCAAACATGTCCCAATCACCGCATTACACCCAAAAACAAAGTTTGGGTACGTATATCATGTTTTGGTCACCTTCAACAACCCGTGTGAAAACGGGCCCCACAAGTACCTTAAATGCACGGGTTTGGGCACCGATTATAAAACTTGTGTTTTCACGCCAAACATGTCCAATCCACTCCATTACACCCAAAAACCACGTTTGAGTGTGTATATCATGCTTTGGTCACCTAAAAAAATCGGCGGAAAAACAGGTCTCACAGGTGCATTTAATGCATCGGGTCGAGCGTCAATTATGAAACTTGTTTTTTCGCATCAAACCAGTCCAATCCACTCCATTACACCCAAAAATCAAGTTTGGGTATGCATATCATGTTTGGGTCACCTTCAATAATCGGCGCGAAAACCGGCCCCTCAGGTGCATTAAATGCACTAGTTCGGACGTCGATTATGAAACTTGTGTTTTCGCGCCAAACTTGTCCAATCCACTGCATTACACCTAAAAACCAAGTTTGGGTACGTATATCATGTTTTGGTCACCTTAAAAAACCGGCGTGAAAACGGGACTCACAGGTGCATTAAATGCACCCGCTCAGGCGTCGATTATGAAACTTGTGTTTTCGCGCCAAACATGTTCCAATCATTCCATTACACCCAAAAACAAAGTTTGGGTACGCATATCATGTTTTGGTCACCTTCAAAAACCGGCGTGAAAATAGGCCCCACTAGAGCATTAAATGCACCGGTTCGGTTGCCGATTATGAAACTTGTGTTTTCACGCCCAACTTGTCCAATCCACTCCATTACACCCAAAAACCAAGTTTAGGTAGGTATATCAAACTTTGGTCACCTTCAAAAACCGGCGTGAAAACGGGCACCACAGTTGCATTAAATGCACCCGCTCGGGCGCCGATTATGAAACTTGTGTTTTCGTGCCAAACATGTCCCAATTACTCTTTTACACCCAAAAACAAAGTTTGGGTACATATATCATGTTTTGGTCACCTCCAACAACCGGCGTGAAAACGGGCCCCACAAGTGCCTTAAATGCACCGGTTCGAGCGCCGATTATAAAACTTGTGTTTTCGTGCGAAAGATGTCTCAATCACTCCATTACACCCAAAAACAAAGTTTGGGTATGTATATCATGGTTTGGTCACCTTAAAAAATCGACGCGAAAACGGGAGCCACAGGTGCGTTAAATGCACCGGTTCAGACGCCGATTATGAAACTTGTGTTTTCGCGCCCAACTTGTCCAATCCACTCCATTACGCCCAAAAACCATGTTTGGGTACATATATCTTGTTTTAGTCACCTTCAAAAACCGGCATGAAAACGGGCCCCACAGGTGCCTTAAATGCACCGGTTCGGGCGCCGAATATGAAACTTGTGTATTTGAGCCAAAAATGCCCAATCCACTCAATTACACCCAAAAACCAAGTTTGGTATGTATACCATGTTTTCGTGACCTTCAAAAACTGGCCCCAGAGGTCCAGTAAATGCACCAGTTATGAAACTGGTGTTTTCGCGTCAAACCTGTCCAATCCACACCATTACACCTAAAAACCAAGTTTGGGTATGTATATCATGTTTTGGTCACCTTCAAAAATAGGCGAGAAAACCGGCCCCACGAGTGCATTAAATGCACCGGTTCGGCGCTGATTATGAAACTTCTGTTTTGGCACCAAACATGTCCAATCCACTCCATTACACCCAAAAACAAAGTTTGGGTATGTATATCATGTTTTGGCCACCTGCAAAAACCGGCGTGAAAACGGGCCCCACAGGTACATTTAATGCAACTGTTCAGGTGTCGATTATAAAATCTGTGTTTTCGCGCCAAACCTGTTCAATCCCTTCCATTACACCCAAAAACCAAGTTTGGGGTTGTATGTCATGTTTTCGTGACCTTCAAAAATTGACGGGAAAACCGGTACCACAGGTGCAATGAATGCACCCGTTCGGCCATCGATTGTGAAACTTGTGTTTTCACACCAAACAAGTCAAATTCACTCCATTACACCCAAAAGCCATGCTTGGGTATGTATATCATGTTTTGGTCACCTTTAAAAATCGGCATGAAAACGGGCCCCACTAGTGCTTTAAATGCACAGTTTTCGAATCGATTATGAAACTTGTGTTTTCGCGCGAAACATGTTCAATCAACTCAATTACCCCTAAAAACAAGTTTGGGTATGTATATCATGTTTTGGTCACCTTCAAAAACCGGTGTGGAAGCGGGCCACACAGGTGCATTAAATGCACCGTTTCGGAAACTTGGTGTTTTCGCGCAAAACCTGTCCAATCCCCTCCATTACACCCAAAAACCAAGTTTGGGTATGTAACATGCCGGAATTTCGAATTAATAAAATGGCGAATTTCCCAAATTCTGTTCCAATTAAAATCATTTGTCCTGAATTTCGTCCGAAGAACGCTGATTAAAATCATTTGTCCCGCAAGTTGGCCCAGAGTCAGTCGAGCGCTGCCTCCTCGGGTCTCGATCCTCGCACCATCTTCCGAGTTCGTCTGGATCCCCTCGCCTACTCGCGTCGCCAGCACCCGGGTTCCCGCGTGAAGCCCTGTCGCCGCGTCAGGCCAGTACGAATCGCTCTATTACCCAGCAGTTCTTCCCTTCTGTTTGCACGTTGGTTTTCAGCCTGCCTCCGATTTTGTAGCCGCGTTGCCCCTCTGGATCGTCCTCTGCTGCCGTGCTGCACCCGTTGTTCTGGAGGCTGCCTCGTCGCTGAGCGCCTCCAAGCCGCTGGACCTGTCGAGTCACGCGTCGCCTGGGACAGCCACGCTGTATCACCGCCTGATCTGCCGGTCCGTCACGGGTCCCGCCTGCAGCCGCTGGGGCCGCGCGTCGACCTTGCCTGCTCCGTCTCGCTTCGGTTCTTGAATCCTCAGTTCCCCGCGCTGTTCCGCGTCAACTGTCCGCGAGCCGACTCTGCTCGTCTGACAGCAGTGCGTTCTTCATCATTGGTCCAAGTGCTCGGTGATTATATCAATGTACCTTTAGTTCCTGCTCATTTTGTTCAGATCGTAGTTGAGTTAGTTGGTATGGCAGTGTTTTCTCGGTAGCATCTAGTACTGCTGTAGTTTCTAGATTAATCTGCGATAGATCGATCAGTGTGCGGCCATTGTTGTCTGTTGGCGTAGAGGCTTGACTGATGGAGTCAAAAATCTGTAGCTGGAGCGTTGTGTGGTCAGTGCCCTGCAAATTGTTCAAGTCCATGTTATTAGTGTGCGGCTTTTGATCTGTTAATTTTCAAGATTTTTGAAAACTCCGTTTGATCTTCGATTATTCCCAAAATTGTTCCGTTATTTTGTCTCGTCGCGATGTCGTGTAGGGTTGTTCCGGGAAACATTTTGCGCACGTTTCGCCTAGTAGTTTCAATTTAGTTTTAATTTCCGGTTTTAATTGTCGCGCAATTAGTGTCTGATTCCCTGTTCGTGTTGTGATTAGCTGCTGATCCCAAGGAGGAGTTCCGCGAGCCAGCTCAGTTCGTCGACCCGGATCCCGACTTCGATTCCGAGTTGCCTTGTACGCTCAGTTCGCCTTGTACGCTCAGTTGACAACCGTGCACACCACGTTACCCTGTATGGGCAGTTGGCTTGATCTTGAAGCTTGCCGAGACTGGTTGTTTACCTGTGGGTTGGCGGTGTTGTGTGAGTGTGGTGTAGAACTCTGACTCCCCACATGAGGTCGAGATACCTCACCTGATCTGTGGTAGGCTCTTCGCAGCTCTAAGACCTGATTGCGTAGGCTTTTGGGATCCCTATCCTGGAGGACAGATGACACTAGTTAAAGCTTGTGGACGGGTCTTGTGTGTTCGTCGGGACTACGACGGTAGTTCCCAATGACGCTTCTCGTGGGTCTAGATGCATAACCTCTGCAGAGTTTTAGTCAATGTGCATTGCCACGTCCTTTTGGAAGGACACTCACTGAGTTGTGTTCCTCGTTGAGTAGTTTTGTTTTTCTTCCTCCTCTTCTATTTCAAAATGTTTTTGACTCCGGCCTTTGAGCTGTGGCCGAGTGTGGAGGTTACACCGGCATTTAAAATGAACCCCCGTCCGGGATAACGGAGATCCCTGCGGAGCAAGATAATAAAATTTGACAGTTTTAATATAAAGCTTTTTGCATCTTTAAAATAAGATAAAATGTATTAAACTTGCATTTAGCACTTGAGCCATGCCTTTACCCTTGAAACCATTTGCATGCATACATTGTTGTAAGGTAGTACGCGGTTTGCTGAGTATTCGTACTCACGGCTTTCTAATTTGTTGTTTTCAGAGGATACTCTCAGCTTCGACTTCGACTACGTCTTTGACGGTCCGTGACGTCCTCTCCTGCGCTCAAGCTAGCCTGTGTGGACGAGGTTCGCTTCTACTGCCATGTCGATGCTTCCGCTGTCGCTCTTGTTGGATTCTCGATAGTGATCTACCTGCTCTGAGATGTTTCTGGCCTGTGTGCCGATGGACCCCTTTGGAGGATTTTATTCTAAAAAATTCACTTTGACTTGCTATTTTCTATTTTTGTTTTTTGTTTAATATTTCTGTTATGGTTTCTTGATTGATCGCTTGTGATGTCGTACTTGCCAAACTCCTGAGATTGGCAAGGTCACGGAAGATCGGGACTTATCGAAAGGTAAGAAAAATCCCAGTTGTTACAGGCGGTATCAGAGCCATACTTGACCGTAGGAGCGAAACCGTAGACCGGGACGTAACTAAGAAATATTTTCTAGATTTCAGAATCTGCTATCAAACCTTCATCGTGAAAGTTGTTTTCTAAAAATCTCGTTGTTTGTTTGATGAAAGTCTTGTTTGCTTGGAGTTGTGATTGGGAGGTTGAAGTCTCATCAGTTGTATGCCAAGTTCAGCAAGTGCAAGTTCTGCCTTGAGAAGGTTGCTTTTCTGTGCCATGTTGTCATAGCTGAGGGAGTTGCCGTTGATCCTGAGAAGGTCAAGGCTGTTGTGTAGTGGGAGTCTCCGAGGTCAGTCTCTGAGGTGAGGAGTTTTCTTGGATTGGCGGGTTACTATTGTCGATTCATTGAGAACTTCTCTAGGATTGCTAAGCCCATGACCTAGATGACTCAGTTGGGTGTCCCGTTTGTCTGGTCAGATGCTTGTGAGAGGAGTTTTCCAGAGCTGAAGACGATGTTGATTTCTGCGCCTGTTCTGACCTTGCCGGATATTCACCAGAATTTCCAGGTTTCTGTGATGCTTCTCGTCAGGGTTTGGGTTGTGTGCTGATGCAGAACAAGAAGGTGGTTTGCTATGCTTCGAGGCCGTTGAAGAAGCATGAGTTGAACTATCCGATGCATGATCCTTAGTTGGCAGCTGTTGTCCATGCTTTGAAGATTTGGTGGCACTATATGATCGGCAACAGATGTGAGATCTTCATCGACCACATGAGTCTCAAGTATATCTTCACCCAGTCAGAGCTGAACATGAGGCAGAGGAGGTGGTTTAAGTTGATTAAGGATTACGATCTTAGCATTAACTATCACCCGGGTAAAGCCAATGTAGTAGCTGATGCTTTGAGTCAAAAGGCTTGTTGTTCTTCTTTGATGTCTGGGCAGTCAGAGATTTTTGTAGATCTGACCAGTTTGAGAGTTGAGATTGTTCCTCAGGGTTTCTTGCACGAGCTCAGGTTGCAGCCGTTGTTGATTGAGGAGATCAAGTCAGCTCAGAAGCATGATAGAGAGGTTCAGTCGATCTTGAAGAAGATGAGGAGAGGCAAAGCACCGGGTTTCCGTGTGGATCAGCATGGTGCTTTGTGGTTTGAGGACCATATTCGTGTTCCGAGAGTGCCAGAGTTCCGAGAGTGCCAATGGACCGTATCTGGGTTTTCGAAGCTGATCCCGAGGAGGAGTTCCGCGAGCCAGCTCAGTTCGTTGACCCAGATCCCGACTTCGATCCCGAGTTGCCAGGCAAACCGCGTTCCTTGATCACTTTGTACCCAGTATTTTTAAACTGCATGTTTTGTTTGCAACCCTAATTTGCATGCTAACTATTTTAAAATATGCTAGCAACATTCCTAAGCCGTGCCTATTTACTATTCCACAAATATCAACCCTGGGATTGCTTTAGAATATTTATTTTATTTTTATTCTTAGCCATGCTTAGTCGCATTTATTTTTATCTCACACCTATCACTATAAAAATGTAATTTGTGTTAAATGAATTTGAACTGTGCTTCAAATGTGTGAGTTTTGCAAATAACTATACATAACTATTTAGCGGGGGCAGGTTCTATGAGGAGCAGGGGGACTTTTGAGAAGTCCCTGTGGGCGTACCTGTTGCGGGTACAACGGGAAGATCCGGGCGGGGATCTTTCCGTGAGACTTGTTGTTGGCGTTGAGCTTGGAGATGGTGCCTGCCCCGGCAATTAAGGACCGAGTCCTTTTAGCCTTGTACGCTCAGTTGACAACCATGCACACCACGTTACCCTGTATGGGCAGTTGGCTTGATCTTGAAGCTTGCCGAGACAGGTTGTTTACCCGTGGGTTGGCGGTGTGGTGTAGAGCTCTGACTCCCCACATGAGGTCGAGATACCTATCTCTAATGATGGGGGCTACTGAATTTATAGAATTCAGGTCGACCTTAGGGGCAAACCCTAATACTAATGGGCCAAACAAAATACAAGGCCCAAAGGCCAAAAGACAGTGTCGCAGCACTCGGGCAGTTTCTGGACATTATCTTGTTTCAATGATTCCTGCAGATTACTATCGAATTTAGAGATGATACTGGTTCCGTTGGAAAGGTTATCTTGTTAGCTTTCCAACGGTATCTAGAACGTCCAGAATGGAGCTCGTATGACACTGGAGCATCCGTTTTAGTATAGACTGCTCTTGGAGCCCGAGTCAGACTCGATTATGATCTTGAGCATCTTCAAGTCTTTTTTCATGCTTTCCTTGACTCTCTCTAATGTTCCTAATATTGACAAAGTTATTAAGTAGCAATCTATTCTCAAAGGAAGGAAAACATGTGTTTAGGAACGAGCTCACCTCTAATCTCAACTGTCGTGCGTGAGTTCCATCAATACTAATTTGAGGACTCTTGTATGTATCTGAAGGAGTGATGTCCTCATTACATGTCCAATCCACTCCATTACAACCAATAACAAAGTTTGGGTATGTAAATCAAGTTTTGGTCACCTGCAAAAACCGACGTGAAAACGGGCCCCACAGGTACATTTAATGAATCTTTTCAGGTGTCGATTATGGAACTTGTGTTTTCGCGTCAAACCTGTCCAATCCCCTCCATGACACCCAAAAACCAAGTTTGGGGTTTATATCATGTTTTCGTGACCTTCAAAAATCAACGTGAAAACCGGTACCACAGGTGCATTGAATGCACTACTTCGGCCACCGATTTTGAAACTTGTGTTTTCACACCAAACAAGTCAAATTCACTCCATTACACCCAAAAGCCATTTTTGGGTATGTATATCATGTTTTGGTCACCTTTAAAAATTGGTGCGAAAACGGGCCCCACTAGTGCTTTAAATGCACCGTTTTGGAATCAATTATGAAACTTGTGGTTTCGCGCCAAACATGTCCAATCCACTCTATTACCCCAAAAACCAAGTTTAGGTATGTATATCATGTTTTTGTCACCTTCAAAAACCGGCGTGAATACGGGCCCCACAAGGCATTAAATGCACCGGTTTGGGCGCCGTTTATAAAACTTGTTTTTCGCACTGAACCTGTCCAATCCACTCCATTACACACAAAAACCAAGTTTGGGTATATATTGTGTTTTGGTCACCTTCGAAAACCGGCCCAGAGGTGCGTTAAATGCACCGGTTCGGACGCCGATTATGAAACATGTGTTTTCGCGTCAAACCTGTCCCATCCACTCCATTACATGCAAAAACCTAGTTTTGGTATGTATATCAAGTTTTGGTCACCTTCAAAAATTGGCTCGAAAACCAGCCCAGAGGTGCGTTGAATGCACCGGTTCGGCACCGATTATAAAACTTGTGTTTTTGCGCCCACCATGTCCAATCTATTCCATTACACCCAAAAAGCTCGTTTGGGTTTATATATCATATTTTTGTCACCATCATAAACCGGCGCGAATACCGGCCCCACAGGTGCATTTAATGCATCGGTTCGGCGTCGATTTTGTAACTTGTTTTTTCCAGCCAAACCTCTCCAATGCACTCCATTACACCCAGAAACAATATTTGGGTACGTATATCTTGTTATGGTCACCTTCAAAAATTGGCACGAAAACCGGCCGCACAGGTGTATTAAATGCACCAGTTCGGTGCCGATTATAGAACTTGTGTTTTCGCGCCAAACCTGTCCAATCGACTCCATTACACCCAGAAACCCTGTTTGGGTACGTATATCATGTTTTGGTTACCTTCAAAAACCAGCGTGAAATCGGGACCCACAGATGCATTAAATGCATCAGTTTAGGTGTCGATTATGAAACTTGTGTTTTCACGCCAAACCAATCCATTACACCCAGAAACTCTAGTTTGCGCTTGTATCTTATGTTTTGGTCACCGTAAAAAAACAAAGAGAACACAGGCCCCGTAGGTGCATTAAATGCACCCGTTCGAGCGCCAATTATGAAACTTATGTTTTTGCGCCTTCCCATCCACTCCATTACACGCAAAAACTGTGTTTGAGCATGTATATCATGTTTTGGTCACTTTCAAAACTCGGCGCAAAAACCTACCCCACAGGTGCATTAAATGCACCGGTTCGGGCGTCGATTATGCAACCTGTGTTTTCGTGCCAAACATGTCTAATCCACTGCATTACACCCAAAAACTAAGTTTGGGTATCTACATCTTGTATTGGTCGCCTTCAAAAACCAGCACGAAAACCGGCCCCACTCGAGCATTAAATGCACTACTTCGTGCGCCGAAATTGCATTTTGTTTTTACGCACCGAATCTATACAAACCACTCCGGTGGACTCCAAACTCAAGTTTGCATATGTATCTTATGTTTTGGTCACCGTAAAAAAAATATAGCGCCAACGAGCCCTGTAGGTGTATTCAATGCGCAGGTTCATGCGTCGAAAGTGTCTAAATGGACTGGTTCGTGAGCCGAAAGTGCGTCTTGTTTTTTCGCACCGAACATGTCCAAACCACCCCGGTGGACTCCAAACTCAAGTTTGTGCATATCTTATGTTTTGGTAACCATCAAAAAATGTTGCGAAAATGGGCCCCATTGGTGTATTAAACGCACTCGTTCGTGCGCTGAAAGCGCGTGTTGCTTTTTCGTACCGAGAATGTCTAAACCACCCCGATGGAATCCAAACTTTGATTTGCGCATGTATCTTATGTTTCAGTCGCTGTCAAAAAATGGCACGAAAATGGGCCGTAGGTGATTAAATGCACCCGTTCGTGCGCCGTAAGTGTGTCTTGTTTTTCGCACCGTACATGTTCAATCCACCCCAGTGGACTTCAAACTCATGTTTGCCCTTGTATCTTACATTTTGGTCACAATAAAAAAATGAAGGGAAAACGGGCCCTGTGGTTGCATTAAATGCACTGGTTCGTGCGTCGAAAGTGCGTCTTGTTTTTTCGCACCGAACATGTGCAAACCACGCCAGTGGACTCCAAACTCTAGTTTGCACATGTATCTTACGTTTTGGTCCCCACAGAAAAATGGAGAGAAAATGGGCCTCGTGGGTGCATTAAATGCCCCCAATCGTGCGCCGTAAGTGCCTCTTCTTTTTCCGCACCGAACATGTCCAAACCACCTCGTCGACTCCGAACTCAAGTTTGCACATGTATCTTAACCGTCAAAAAAACGAACCGAAAACGGGCCCCGTAGGTGCATTAAATGCACTGGTTCATGCGCCGAAGGAGCGTTTTATTTTTTCGCACTGAACATGTCCAAACCACCTCGTGGATTCTGAACTCAAGTTTACGCATGTATCTTATGCTTTTGGTCACAGTCAAAAAATGCGCGAAAATGGGCCTGTGTAGGTGCATTAAATGCACTTGCTTTTGCGCCGAAAGCGCGTCTTTTTTTTTCGCACCGAACCTGTCCAAACCACTCCGGTGGACTCCAAACTCAATTTTGCACATGTATCTTACGTTTTGGTCATCATAAAAAACGGAGAGAAAACGGGAACCGTCGGTGCATTAAATGCACTGGTTCGTGCGCCGAAAGTGCGTTTTATTTTTTTGCACTAGACATGTCCAAACCACCCCGGTGGACTCCAAACTCATGTTTGCACATGTATCTTACATTTTGGTCACCCTAAAAAAACGGAGATAAAGCGGGTCCCTAGGTGCATTAAATGCACTGGTTTGTGCACCGAAAGAGCGTCTTTTTTGCGCACCGAACATGTCCAAACCACTCCGGTGGACTCCAAACTCAAGATTGCACTGGTATCTTATGTTTTTGGTCCCAAAAAAAACAAAGCAAAAAGGGCCCCGTAGGTGCATTAAATAGACCGGCTTTTGCGTCGAAAGTGCGTCTTGTTTTTTCGCACCGAACCTGTCCAAACCACCCCGGTGGACACCAAACTCAAGTTTACACATGTATCTTATGTTTTCATCACCGTGACAAAACGGCGTGAAAACAGGCCTGATAGGTGCATTAAATGCACTTGTTCGTGCGCCGAAATTACGTCTTGTTTTTTTCGCATGGAATCTATCCAAACTACCCTTGCTCAAGTTTGCACATGTATCTTACATTTTGGTTACCGTCAAAAAAAGAGAGAAAACGGGCCTTGTAGGTGCATTAAATGCATTGGTTCGTGCGTCGAAAGTGCGTCTTATTTTTTTGCGCTGAACATGTCCAAACTACCCCGGTGGACTCCGAACTCAGGTTTGCGCATGTATCTAATGTTTTGGTCACCTTAAAAAAATGGCACTAAAATATGCCATTTAGGTGCATTAAATGCACTCGTCCGTGCACCGAAAGTGCGTCGTGTTTTTTCGCACGGAACATGTCCAAACCACGCAGGTGGACTCCAAACTCAAATTTGCGTAGGTATCTTATGTTTTGGTCACCATCAAAAAAAGAGAAAACGGGCCCCATAGGTGCATTAAATGAACTGGTTCGTGTGCCAAAAGTGCGCCTTGTTTTTTCGCACCGAACTTCTCCAAACAACCCAGGTGGACTCCGAACTCAAGTTTGCGCATGTATCTTATGTTTTGGTCAGCGTAAAAAAATGGTGCGTAAACGGGCCCCGTAGGTGCATTAAATGCACTGGTTCATGGCCAAAAGTCGTGTTTTTTTTTTTGCTTCGAACCTGTCCAAACCAACCCGTAGGACTTCAAAATCAAGTTTCCGCATGTATCTTATGTTTTGGTCACCAAAAAAAAGGAGCAAAAACGGGCCCCATATGTGCATTAAATGCACTGATTCGTGCACCAAAAGTGTGTTATGCTTTTTCGCACCGAACATCTCCAAACCACCCTGATAGACTTCAAAACTCAAGTTTGCGCATGTATCTTATGTTTTAGTTACCGTCAAAAAATGGCACATAGTCATCCGGCACCATTTCTTGAGAGATCATTCACTAAAGGGGGATATAGAGATATTCTATGTACCTACCAAAGACCAATTGGCCAATATTTTCACCAAGCCTCTAGATGAGAAGCGCTTTTGTGAGCTTAGGAGTGAGCTTAATATCATTGATTCTTGAAATGTGGCTTGAAGTAATGCACATCTTATTGTTATTTTATATTTGCTTGTGAAACAAAAGAACTTATGAAAATATTGAGTGATTTTCAAAGTATTTTATCGTTCTTGGTCTTAGGACCAACTTTGTTATAAAGTGATCATTGCTTTGATTGTTACTGATCACTATATGACAAAGTATTTATATGTCCATCCATATATATATATATATAAGCCTATTCCTGCAAAATTTCCAAAGTTCAACCCCAAAATCAAAATCTTTCCAGAGAGTCTCTACCGGACTATCCAGCACTTTGCCAGAGTGTCCGGTGGTTCTGGTGGCCGAACCCGAGAAGGCCCACCGGAGACTTCGACATTGTGCCGGATACTCTGGTGGTCGGAGACTCCGGCACTTTGCCGGAGTGTCCGGTGGCCTGGGAGTATTTAAACTCCGCGGGTCCCACATTCAACGGTTCTCTTCCCATTCGACTCCGAACAGCCACCGACGCCTCTCTCACCCCCGTAATCGCCTCCCACCTTAAATCTTCGGATCGGGCCGAGTCCTCGCAAGGGATTAATCTCCAAGACTCCTTGAGGCTTTCTCATGCATTCCTCGTCGTTTTTCCCATCGGATCGAGGCTAGAACGAGGTATTTCATTCAAAATCCAACTTTTCCCGATCTGTCTCCATAGGTCATTCTAGGGGATTTCCTTTGGTGAATCTCCTTTTGATGTATCTTTGTGATGCCGAAAGTTTGATTGCAATGCCACGGATGGTTAGAGAGATCTCATTGATTCTTGCCAAGAACACGTGGCACCGGAGCTTCCGGCAACTTGCCGGAGTGTCCCGTAATTTAACGGAGACTCCAGGGACCGAACTGTCTGGCATGTTACCAAAGACTCTGGTGCATCAGTTTTTTTTGCGCAATCTTTCATACCTCCTTGTCCTATCTTGTCATTGATCTTAGTGGTTCTTCTACTCTCTTGTTGACAGATGGGTCGTGAAAGGAGAGCTCAACCTCAAAATGAGTCGGAGATTGAGAGCGAGCATGAGGAGGATCACCCAAGTGCAGGCGAAAGGTAGGTTGCGGGTTCCAAGAAGCAAGCTAGGAAGGAGCAGGGCATTGTCATCCGAGATGTTGCTCCTGGTACTGCTTTGCCCTCAAGGAGGAGTACCAGAGGTGGTCATGGCAAGAGGAAGGGAGTTGCCAATGGACAGAGTAGTGCTTTTCAGAATCAGTTTGTTCCCCGCCCCTTGAGTAGCAAAGTGCATTACACTATCAGAGGTCCAGTGTTTGGGAACAGAGAGGCCTTTGAGTATCTCAAGAAGCCTATCAACTACACCAAAGGGTCTCATGATTTCATTGCCAAGCAGTTCTCGGATCCTTATACTGTTGAGAGATAGTCTGGCTGTGCTGATTATAGGTTTCACAACCTCTTTCATTTGGATTGGTACAAGTCAGTCATTATGGACAAGAGGGACAGGACAACTCCAATGAAGTGGATTGATTGGAGTTACGTGAGTGCAGCCCAGAATCTTATCTTTAATCAGATTATTTATGCTTATGAGCGAAAGGGTTGCAAGGACATTATGGGGCTTAAGCAGGATTTGATGAGGACATCACTTCCACAGACACAACCAAACCAATTGCACAAGAAGGACCCATGACACGAGCTCGAGCGCGTCAACTTAATTATCAGGTCAAGTCATTTCTCACTGTCTATAGTAGTTCTTCTCAGAATGAGGTACTACTAAATCCTTGTGGTGATTTTGTTATGATTAGGAACATGGGAGGAGCACCAGGACCATAAAGCAGGATCGAACCATCAATCAGGGCTGTATTGTTTCGGTCATAACTTTTCACTTCGGATGTTGTTGAAGGCAAATGAGTACTCATAGGAAAGATCTCAAAGTCTACTTTCAGATGGGTCCAACCTCAGCTTCAAACTCCTCCATACGTGATCAGAATCGTCGGAAAGGCGTTCGGACCTCCAGTCATGGGCTGAGGCCCATTGTATCTAGCTTAGCCCATTAGGGGCCCTCTCTAAGTTAGGGTTTGAGTCCCCCCCCCACGCCTCCAGGACGTCTTCCCACTATATAAACCTGTGGCAGCCGTCATTTGAGGGTGGGTTTTTGTTCAGATGCAAGTTTAGCCTTAGCTACTTCCTTGTAAACGCGTGTGTCGACGAGACCACCCGATTTGCTTGATTCAGAACCCCAATTTCGTGATTATATCCAGATGAAAGGCAAGGACCTGTCAGTCTTGGGAATGTGCACGGGATGACACCCTTTTACAAGTATCTTAATTCCCTTTTCCATGTTACCTTGTGTCCTCGCTCTGGAGATGCCTTGAGTGTGATACAGATGGCAAGGAACTTGCTCTATTGGAGGCAAGACAGAGATGCCACTTGAGAGGGTTTTAGTGTTTTTGACTTCATCTTCCAGGAGATCATTATCACATCCACCACACCGATCCGAAGCTGCTGCTATGGTCCTTGCATCAAGCATATGATCCACTGACTGCTCAATGGCCAACTTCTTTGTGAGATCAAGCACAATTCTTATCGCATTCGGGCCACTAGCACATCTATTGGATCATCTTCTCATGCTGCATCTTCCTCTTCGTCTCGAGGTGATCCTTCTTCACATGAGCCTTCCACTCTTGATCCTTCTCACGGTGCTTCCAAGAAGAAGTACCGCAAGTCTTCTTCTGCATCCTTCATTGCTCGGGCTCTCGAGGCAGTCTTTAGCGTTTGTACTCACAACGCTACCGAGATTAGACAGCATCGCCATAAGACCCGTGAGCAATTCCAAACTCTAGGGGCAAGACAATACCGGATTGCCTCTCAGCTTCAAATCAACCTTTCTCCACTCGGTGAGTATCTGAATTTATCTCCACCTCCTATCTTTGGTAATCCTTGGGATCCTCTTGCCTATGCTCAACGCTTGGTCCAAGAACATGAGCAAGAGGGTGGAGCCGAAGAGAGTGAGGAAGAAGGTGAAGAGGAAGTCGCAGTGGACGAGGGAGAAAGTGTAGGAGAAGGCAATGACGAAGAAGGCGATGACGAGAAAGTGTAGGAGCAATCTATTCTCAAAAGAAGAAAGACGTGTTTAGGAACGAGCTCACCTTTAATCTCAACTGTCGTGCATGAGTTTCATCTATACGAATTTAAGGAGTTTTGTGTGTATCTAAAGGAGTGATGTCCTCATCACCAATCTACACCTTTTAGTGCAAAAATATTTTTTGCAGGTATATTGGCCATTTTCTAGAGAAAACCAGAAAAAAAATAGGAGCGAAAATGGGTCCTGATGGGAAAAAATTGGTGCAAAAATAGGTCCAAATGGGGAAAAACAGGCCGCAGTCCTTCCTCTCAACCCGTGTTCAGTTTTTTAATAATGAACATCCCAATCCACTCTTTTTGACCCAAAAATATTTTATTACATATATCGGACATTTTCTGGAGAAAACCAGAAAAAACGAGCACGAAAACAGGTCTCGATAGGGAATAATAGGCTACAGTACTTCCTCTCAACACATGTTCAGTTTTCTCAAATGAACATCCTAATTGATGTGTACGTAGTGTCCGATCTTCTTTCAGGTTGTGATAACTCTCGATTTGATGAAGATGCGACACACAATCGATCTGACCTCAAATCAACACGATTCGAAACCCGCAATCGCAGCCCCACTTCTCCTTTGGTTATCAACTGTGCGCACACGATTGACCTCGCCAAGAAGGCTAATCCCAACCTGCGAATCGAAGAACACAAGCAAGAACAAGAACGCAACTCAATTGCAAAATTTGAATTCATTCAGGAAGTTGGAAAACCAACAAACCATCAAACAACAAAACTGTTTGGAAACAGATGAAAACTAATCAAAACCTATCTCTAATGATGGCGATTGCTGATTATATAGAGTTTAGGGCAACCTTAGGGGCAAACCCTAATACTAATGGGTGTAGAAAAGATACACGGCTCAAAGGCCAAAAGATAGTATCTCAGCACTCGAGGCAGTTTCTAGACATCATCTTGCTTTAACATTTCCCGCTGATTCCAGCCAAATTGCCGATGGAAAGGTTACATTGTTAGATTTCCAACCATATCTAGAAAGTCCAAAACAGAGCTCGTATAAGACCAGGGCATCCGTTTTAGTGCAGGCTGCTCTTGGAGTCTGAGTCAGACTTGAACCCGAGTTGTTTGGATCACCTCCAGAGTCGAATGTGCAGTTCTGATCTTGAGCATCTCTGAGTACTTCTTCATGCTTTCCTTGACTCTCTCTAATGTTCCTAATCAAGATAAAGTTATAAGGTAGCAAGCTATTCTCAAAGGAAGGAAGACATATGTTTAGGAACGAGCTCACCTCTAATCTCAACTGTCGTGCGTGAGTTTCATCAATACTAATTTGAGGACTCTTGTGTGTATCTAAAGGAGTGATGTCCTTATCATCCTCCCCTTTTTGTTTTGGAGTCGTCCTCGACTCAAGTTCATTGTCGGGATCTCGACTCCACCATGCCCTGCAACTTGCAAGAAAAGGTGGAGGCCACAGGGGTATTTGAATGCAATCACTTGATGGCTCAAAGATCCTTATAATATCATCATTCTCCCTTTTTTATGGAAAGCCATACTTGTCTTGCTCCCTTGGGTATCATGATAATTCTGCAAATGGTTAGTAACAGGAGTGCACAAATAGCTAGAAAGATCACGACATGCAAACATGGCATTTTTGCACACTAAAGCATCACATAAAGTATTTTTATCATAAAAATCAGCAAGATCATTCGTATGAGAAGCCATAAAGTGTGTTGTCTTAGAAAAACTAGGTAAACATGACATGGCATGACATTTTGTATTTCCATCATCTAGTTTGTTATTTATTTTCACCATGCAAGAGGATTTCAAATTTGAACAAATATAAACTCTATACACCATAAACACACCTCTATAATTAGAGTTGCCTGCAACATAAAAATGGGTTCTAGTTAACAAAGGCAATTCACGTTTAGAAGATATCGTCCTCTCTACTGTAGCAAGGTGACAAAAAGAATCAAATTCAACATAACCCACAGTGTTTGGAGAAGATAGCAACTTCAGCTCCTCGTTTTCACAGGTAATGGATGTGAAATGTTTAATTTCAGCACTACTGAATAGATAAAAATTAGGAGTATCATATTCATTCACTTCTTGTTGCTTAGGAAGAACAGAAATATCAGCACACAACCTTTCCTTATCACAAGAACTAGTGGACAAATCAAACATTGACAAAGATAAATGGATAAAAAGTGATACTAGTGGTTGCTTTACAAATGTAGGAGAGACAAGAAATTTCAACGCAACAAAAATATTGTCACCTTTTGTAGATTGATGTTCAATAAGTTTGTTCTCATTTTCAGCAATACCTTTTGGCGTGTTTTCATCAGTCTCATCTTAGACTATGCATAGAACATTGTGTATCTCTTCTTTCTCCATGTATGTATCACTTTCATCTTCTTGTTTGATCTAGATTTCCTGCAAAATGTTAGATGCAACAGGAGGTATAGTAGAAAGCTCCTCCTTCAAAGAGTGTTCAGCACAACTAGATATAGATTTCAAAGATGTATCAACAAAAAAATTTCTCGTTAAAATTTTAGCATCTCTCCATGTCCGAGGATATTTTCTTGTTATATATAAATGTTGTCACAAAGTTAACGCATGATCAACTAATGCACCACCAACATTCAAAAACTTTCTCCTTTCACTCATACGGCATTGTCCAAATAGATTATCCATCTCTCTTTTCCAAGCAATATATTTAATAGAATCTAAACCATCATATAAAGGAAGAGATGAAAGAATATAATTACTCGTGGAAGGAGAGGATGTAGCAGTGGTCTGAACCTCATGCGTTTTTTGATCACGTGTGATATCTCCCTGAGGTGGATTACATCTCTTAAAGTTTGCCGACAAATTGTTCCAAAACTTAATGTGTTTTTTACAGTTTGCCTCAAAATTATTAAAGACTCTTCGCAAAGTAGGACTCACAATGTATTCACTTCCTTCCTTCCTGTCATGGTTAGAACATAGCATATGGACAGCAAAAAATATTATTTTCGGCGACTACAGTGAGATGGGTGGTGAAAATTCCGCAAAAGAAAATATCTTACTGAGCTCTTGCAAGATTCTTACCAAAGCGAAGCAAAGGATGATGCAACCAGTGGTAGGAGAAACCAGGGAGTCATAAGTCTACAATTACAGGGTCAAATACAGTGCTGATCTGAGATGGATATGTGGAGCTTGGAGGGCTGAAATAATAATTAATGGAACACAATTCTATAACAGATAATAATATTGAATAAGTGTTCTAAGTATTATGTTCTAGTTGCTGGCTCAATCTTATAAAAAAATCCATGTGTTATCAGAACATGAATGAAGATATGAAAGGGCAGCAACAACACAAACGATAAGGTTCCAGAATCAGCAAACTATTCAGCACTTCAAAAATCAACAAAGGTTAATTCCCGGCTTTTAGGTCTTCAAAAAAAAATTATTTTTAATTTATTTTTTTGATATTTTTCTCTGAACCAGAAGCACAAAGGATGGTACACGACCAAATTCAGATCAATATGATGAAAGATGCGGCCCGGAGAAAATCTCGAATTTCTGTTAAATTTGTGCTGAAATTTCGGAGCGCGAAAACAGAAAATTCTGTTCTGAATTTGTTGAATCTAGGATTGTGAGAGGATGAGAAATTTTTGGTAGATATCCGAAAAGTACTTATATGTCCAATTTGGAGTGCAGAAACAAAAGTTATGACCATTTTAATGATAGATCTCCGAATCAGATTTTTTTGAAAGGCTGAAAACAGATTCAGATTTCAAATTAGATGTGAATTTTATGAATGTTTTTGTGGATAATTGAGCAGCAGATAAATATGAAGAGGTGGATCTGGTTGTGATCGAAATATGAGGTGGGTGGGATAAAATTTCAATGCAAAAAAGATAATTAACAGATATAACAAGATAACAGATCTGAACACGATGTGTATGTACGATGATGGAAAACACCTGAATATAAATAGATCACGAAATCCAGCGACCAAAACACAAACTAAGGACACAAACTCAACACTATAGACTCTGAAATAAAATTATGCAAAGGCTAAACACGGCTTGGACAGGGAGACACCTAAAGATCAACTAATTTTTTTTGTGTTGCAGCTTTTCTGTGGACGATAGGATGAATGCAAAATAAACGAGGATAGATGTAAACCTGACGATATACCTGAAGCTTTGATTACCACTTAATGTGTACGTGGTTCTCGATCTTCCGTCAGGTCATGGTAACTCTCCATTATGTGTCGCATCTCCACCAAATCGAGAGTTACCACGACGTGACGGAAGATCAGAAACCATGTACACATCACCAATCCACTCCTTTCAGCACAAAAATATTTTTTATAGGTATATTGGCAATTTTCTGGAGAAAATCAGAAAAAACAGGAGCAAAAATGGCTCCCGATGTGGAAAAACAGGTGCAAAAATAGGTCCCTATGGGGAAAACAGGTCTCAGTCCTTTCTCTCAACCCGTGTTTAGTTTTTTAATAATAAACATCTGAATCCACACCTTTTGATCCAAAAATATTTTTGGTACAAATATCGGGATTTTTTTTAAGAATACTGAGAAAAAACAAGCGCGAAAACAGCTCCGGACAGGAAAAAACAGGCCGCGGTCCTTCCTCTCCACCCGTGTTCAATTTCTTCAAAATGAACATACAAATCGACTCCTTTCAGCGCAAAAATATTTTTTGCAAGTATATTGCCACTTTTTGGAGAAAACATGAAGAAACATGAGCGAAAATGAGTCTCGATAGGGAAAAGCGGGTGCAAAAATAGGTGTTGATGAGGAAAAACATGTTGCTGTCCTTCCTCTCAACCCCTGATCAGTTTTTTATTAACGAACTTTCCAATCCAATCCTTTTGACCCAAAAATATTTTTGGTACGTATATCGGATATTTTCTAGAGAAAATCGAGAAAAAACAGCCGCGAAAACTGGTCCCAACGGAAAAAATAGGCCGCAAGTCCTTGCTCTCAACCCGTGTTCAGTTTTTTCAAAATCCCAATGCACTCCTTTCAGCACAAAATATTTTTTGCTGATATATTGACCATTTTCTGTAGAAAACCAGAAAAAATAGGAGCGAAAATAGGTCTCGATGGGAAAAAAGGGTGCAAAAATAGGTCCCAATGCGGAAAAACAGGTCACAGTCCTTTCTCTCAACCCGTGTTCAATTTTTTAATTATGAACATCCCAATTAACTCCTTTTGACCAAAAATATTTTTGGTACATATATCGGACCTTTTCTTGAGAATACCGAGAAAAATGGCTGCGAAAACGGGTCACGACTTGGAAAAATATGCCACAGTCTTTCCTCTCAACCCGTGTTCAATTTCTTCAAAATGAACATCCCAATCCACTCCTTTCAGCGCAAAACTATTTTTTGCAGGTATATTGGCTATTTTTGGAGAAAAACAGAAAAAACAGGAGTGAAAATGGGTCCCGATTGGGAAAAATGGGTGCAAAAATCGGTCTACAGGGGAAAACTGGTCGTAGTCCTTCCTTCCAATTCATGTTCAGTTTTTTAATAATGAACATCCCAATCCACTCCTTTTGACCCAAAAATATTTTTGTTACGCATATTGGACATTTTCTAGAGAAAACCGAAAAAAATGGTCACAAAAATGGGCCCCGACGGGAAAAAATAGGCCGCAGTCTTTCCTCTCAACTAGTGTTCAGTTTATTCAAAATGAACATCCCAATCCACTTTCAGT
Source organism: Zoysia japonica (assembly GCA_001602275.1). NCBI lineage: Eukaryota > Viridiplantae > Streptophyta > Magnoliopsida > Poales > Poaceae > Zoysia > Zoysia japonica. The sequence goes on along the minus strand of BCLF01000046.1, from coordinate 1,876,453 downwards.
GCAAAAATATTTTTAGCAGGCATATTGGCCATTTTGTGAAGAGAACAAGAAAAAATAGGCGCGAAAATGGGTCCCGATGGGGAAAAATGGGTGCAAAGATAGGTCCCGATGGGGAAAAACAGGTCGCAGTACTTTTCATCCACCCGTGTTCAGTTGTTTTGTAATGAACATCCCAATCCACTCCTTTTGACGCAAAAATATTTTTGGTACGTATACCAAACATTTTCTGGAGAAAACCGAGAAAAAAGGGCGCGAAAACGGGTCCCGACAGGGAAAATTAGGCCGCAATCTTTCCTCTCAAATCGTGTTCAGTTTCTTCAAATTGAACATCCCAATCTACTCCTTTTAGTGAAAAAATATTATTTGCAACTATAGTGGCCATTTTTTGGAGAAAACCAAAAAAAATAGGAGCGAGAAAGGATCCCAATAGGGAAAAACAGGTCACAGTCCTTTTTCTCAACCTGTGTTTAGTTTTTTAATAATAAATGACCCAATCTACTTCTTTTGACCAAAAATATTTTTGAAACGTATATCAGAAATTTTCAGGAGAAAACCTCGAAAAAACGGGAGTGAAGACGGGTCCTAGTGGAAAAAATAGGTCGCAGTCCTTCCTCTCAACCCGTGTGTAGTTTTTTCAAAATGGAGATCCCTGTCCACTCCTTTTAGCAAAAAAATATTTTTTTTGCACGTAAATAGGCCATTTTCTAGAGAAAACTAGGAAAAATGTTAGCGAAAAAGGGTCCCGATGGAGAAAAATGGGTGTAAAAATAGGTCTCGATGAGGAAAAACAAATCGTAGTACTTTCTCTCAACCTGTGTTCAGTTTTTTAATAATAAACATCCAATCTACTCCGTTTTAATATCACGTTGGATCACTGGCCTCAATGCCCAATTCAAATTCCTTGTTTATGGCAAATTGTCTCATAGCCAACCTAAATTCTTTCATGGATGGATACTTGGTGTCAACCTCCATTACAGGATTGTCCCTATCAAACAATAAGAGATTCTCACCAGGTACAATATCATCAACTGGAATGTCCGCACCTTCAATACTCTGCATGTTTGGAAGTTCAGAACTATTTGCATTGGCTCTTGATTTGTCACATCACTTGCCTTTGCTGCTCTCTCGTCCTCATCCCTCAACTCCAAAAGCACATACAATTCTTGTTCAGTTGCTACTTCCAACCTTTCTTCCTCATCATGTCTTTCCTCAAGTTCAATTTCTATTGCATACCAATCAACAATCACTGGAACTGCTGCTTGCATACAGGCTGTTGATGATTCTAGCAAAGGTAAATCTAGCCTAAAGAACGAATAACAAAGGAAACATCAAAACAATGCCTGGTAATTGAATTTGATAGACACAGGAAACAACAAATACCATGTTTGTTCGCTTGGAGAGTTTAGGTCCCCTTTGAACGCAGCCCCATCTTGGTCCTCAATGGCACCCATTCCTACAACATCGCTTCCTACGCCTTGCATGGCTGCAGGTACAGGAGAAGGAACAGTTAGTGTTTGAGTTTGGGGGATGACGCTTCTGGTATAGAAGACGCAAGGACATCGTACCTTAGAAGTAGAAGAGGTCTCTCGGCCGGACGGGGCCGCCGTGGAAGAGGAGACGAGCCTGGGCGCGGGGCTCGCCGGTGGGGAACAGTCGCGGTTAGGCAACGCGCCGGTGGGGAGGCGGCCGGG
>BCLF01000046.1:1845306-1874419 GCA_001602275.1 Zoysia japonica | reverse complement strand
CGGTTAGGCAACGCGCCGGTGGGGAGGCGGCCGGGCTGGGCCTGGGCGCAGGGCTCACCAGCGGGGAGGGTTCGCGACCTCGCAGCGTGTCGGCGGGTAGGCGTCAAGGGCCGGGAGCGCACCGGCTGGGAGGCTGACGAACTGAGCATGATCGAATCAAATGAAAAGTGAGAGGCAGGACTCTTTTAAAATATAAAAGGGCATGTTAGTCTTTTCTGTGTCTAAAAAACTGTTAACAAATGATAATCACACTTAATATGTAACAATGATAAAAGAAAGTACAGTGGACCATTGTAAAAAATCTTGTAAGGATCTCCATCCTATACCCCATTCTCTCTCTCCATCACCTACCTCAGCTCTCCTGTCGTCGCTCGCCATGGCTGCCTCCCCTCCTCTCTCGCGCGCCCTGGCTGCACCCCTCCTCCTGTGCTGCTTCTCTCTCTCTCTCTCTCCCTCTCTCTCTCCGTCCCCGACCTTGCTCTCCCGTTGGTCGCCGTGGCCGCCTCCCCTCCTCTCTCGCGCATCGCTCTGCGTCCCCCTCCCGCGCCACATCCGCCGCTCCCCCTCCTCCCCCTGCGCCCACCTAGGAGTGTGTCGTTGCCTGCCCTACTCTCTCGGTCCACGCCACCAGCACAGCTCCTCTTCTCTCCTCCCCCGAGCAGCACCCCACCAATTCCCATCCACCCCCTCCCCCCCACCCCCCCTCCAGCAACATGCCGCCGCCTTTCCTCCAGTTTATACCATTTTTTTAAAAAAATCAAATAGCTTATGTTTATTTGTATGTACTTGTTAATATAGCTCATTCATTCCATTTCAGAAACAAGATATATCACATTTTTAATGTTTTGATGTTGCTGGATCACCATTATGGTTAGAAAAGGTTAGATCCTTACACCTTGATGGAGTTATAACCATTTTTGATTATATGTTTCATATGTTCCTTGCGTCTCTTATACTTTACTCTTTTTCTCTCTTCAGATTATAAGCTATTATTTGTATTTCTTCACAGAACCTTATTTCAAAACACAATATGCTCCAAATTTTATCCCATTAATTAGGCACTCTTATTGTATTCTGTTAAAAAATAAAAAATAAAGATGTGCTTCTTTATTCTTGATTAAGGATTAATGAGTTTATGAGAGCATGGTTAGTTCACTGTTCTCTTGATTGTTTTCAGTGGTAATCCACTTATTGCTATTAGTGTGCTTGAGATTTTGTCCCATTAGTTAGGAACTCTTATTGTACCTTGGTAAAAAACTAAAAGGAAAGATGTGCTTTTTTGCCCCAATTATTTGATCATATTGGTGGATGGCATTGTAAAATACCGGCTGAACAAAATCACCGTAGATTCATACAAAACTAAATCTATCTGTTGCCGTTGATAAACGTTGAACCCCTAATATGCATATGTTAGTTATCTGGCTGTGTTACTTTGCATTTGTTCTTTTTTTCAACTTTCATTGTTTTTTTTTTCAAGCCTACATTGAAGTATTCATTGGGATCAACAGACACGACAGTTTCTGATGGAAGATGATCAAATGAATCAAATTGACTTACTTGAAAAAATAAAACAGGTGTCCAGCTTTTTTCAATGGAGTTTCCTAGTTTTTCAATTTTAATGTACTTTTCATAATACCTTATCATAATGTTATACTGACCTTATGCTAAAGGAAGATTGTTTTCACATAATAGTGATTCTCCTTTTTCTTCTACAGATATTTAATTGGCACAGTGAGTATGGTATTTGGGCATCCTTGAGATGATTATTTTTTACTGATGCTGTTTCATTTTTGTATGATCTATGCTTCAATCTATTTGCTTTTGTTCGTTGGTCAACAATTTAGTATGTTCAGATAACAGTTCTACTACTCAAAGTTTGAGGTAACCCTATCCCTTCCCCTACTTGCAGCTTAAACTGAGCATGCCTGCTTATTATATATATTTCTCATGGACAATCCATTAAATTTGCCATGTAACTATGATCTTTAAGTCATACTAACTGATATACAACAAAATTCCGCTCCAGGTGCTGCTGCCCGAGCTTCAGAGGCACATAAAAGCAAGAAGTACCAGGTGACCCTCCAGTCAGCCCAAAGCCTACTGCTCCAGATACAACGAGACGCGGAAATCAGCCTTGACACCAAGTTATACGCTTCAGGTATGTGTACTTCTGCATCTAAATATGCTCTGTTATTTTTGTATCTTCTATATACAATGCTAGCTAATCTTTGTTAACATACACCTGAAAATACCATCCATAGTTGGTTCAATTAGTACTTACAACTCTTGCAATTAAAATACAGTGTTAAAACACTAGCAATTACATAGTCTACAATATTTTAAGCAACATGACAATGAAGCTTTCAAAGTTTTGTACCTAATAATTAATTACCTAAGGTACAGATCCATAATTAAAAAAAATTGGTACCTGCGCTACCACCAGCTTAGATTGTAATTTGTCCTGGATTCTTTTTTTTTAAACTGTACAGCAATGGTTGTCCGGGATTCTTTGTGACACTATTATATTGATGATGATTATAATTTGTTGGTACTCTATGGTGATTTTAATCAATTGCATTTAGTGAATCGTCAAATAAATTTTATTCGTCTTCAGAGTAGTGGCATTGAATGATACAAGGACTATACAGTTGAGACAATAGTTTTGTTAATTACTATTTCCTTTTTCATGAAAGGAACATAAGCCCGTGTTGTACTGTTGTGCAGCGAATGTATTAGATTTCTCTACTTTGACGATTTTATTGGGCATCACATATATTTAGGTTTCTCATTCCATGCATATGTGTCCTTATTTTCATGCTGCCATAACCTTTTGATCCATGTAACTTACTAAGCCTGTACTTTTTCCTACTATGCTGATCTTATTATTCTGTTGCTAAGTCTCATCTAATTGATGCTCATGCTATCAGATATCAGGAGCAATACTCATATGCCTTCGTGGTTCCTTCATCGCTCGACACTGCAGAAAGTCTCAGAATGCTTATACCAAAAGACATATTTTGGCTTACCTACTGAAATGTTCTTAATCTTAATGTGTCACCCTAAGCGGTGCTGTAAGTGTTCCTTTAGATACTGATTCGGCAGTTCAGTGTAGATGCTCTAATGCTATCCTTCTGTCATCAAACATACATTTCTGGAAATTGTTACATAAACAAGTAACATTACTTAATCCCCTATTATCCGATTTGTAGAGTTTGAACAGGAATTTGTTAAAATTCTAGCTCGGAGGTTAAAGCCCAACTTGGGTAAATTCATAGTTGGTAAAACTAAGCTATGAAACTTTCCCAACCTTTGTAGGACTTGCCTAATTGGGTTGAGATTTTAAGGTACCTTCGAAGATCTGAAGTTCAGAAATACTTTACCCGCCTTTTACAAGACAAAATGAAGTACTTCTGATATCAATATATTACAAGAATGGTAGCTCATCAAATGAATAATAGTTGTCCTGGTGTACTGTATTTCTGGTGCTCCCTTTCAGTTCCTGTTAGAACTTGCATTATATGGTTCTAGAGAGAACATGGAAGATCGTAATAAACAACTGGTAGTTGCTATTTTTTCAGTCAACATATCAACTCAGCTGACTATAATTATTTAGGAAAATTGGATTGGTGACACCGAAAGATCACGACTTTATAAATTTAACATCGAACTGATTTGATACATTTATGTACCATCAAAAAATCTGTTTTCTTAGAAATCTACTTTTTTGCCCTCTATCTTCTTCTCCAGATCTCTTCCTCCTCACGATTCTTAAGCGCATCTGCTGCTCCCCTGTTGTCTTCTTCCAAATGAAAGTCTTCTATACTCTCTCTCTCTCTCTCTCTCCTCTGATCCATCTCGTGTTTGGAGGCTGCAGGAGCTCGATGCTAGGCCTCTAGGTGTGTGTGGACCTCTTTTTTCCTACATGGACCATGCAAGGGGGTGCAGGGGGTACTGGCCCTGATCCTGTGCCCCCATGGACGCGCGCCATGGCCAGCACAGCCCATGAGCATGTCACCTCTGCCCAAGGTGATCTGCAGCACCAAGCCATGGCGCATCGACGAGGACACTGCGGTGCCGCCAGCGTTCACCAATGTCCGCTCCTCCTCTTCGTCAGTGCTGTCTGACGTGGCTCCTACAAGATGCAAACGTCGCGATGGGGGCCACGTCTGGACGGGGTTCTGTGATAACCTGCAACTGGAGGTGGTCGCCCACATCCCACCCTTCTTTTCTGCCTTGGCCCGTCTCCCGCTGCTAGAACACCATCCTCCATGACCCTTTCCAAGAGGCGCAAGGGGTGGGCAGTTGAAAGGATCAAGGACACCGAGAAGGGAGTTGAATCTGTGAACTTATAGAACTTAATCTCGCTACAAATTTAGACTGGAGACTTGATCACAACAAGATCAACCTACACAATTCTAGTAGGCCAAGATCCCTAACGATGCTAGTGAAAAGGGGAAGACAACACGCAATCACTAGCACGATAGCCACCAATAGGAGTCTTAAAGCAACCTATAACTCTACCCAACAAGATGAAATGCAGAAAGTAAAGAGAGCCAAGAGAATGCTCAAGAATTTTTCACAAGTTTCGGAAGGTTGGCGCTTTTCGCTAATCCTCGTTGGACCACTCCCTTCGGAGTATCAGTCCCTCCCGCTGTTTTTGAAACAGTGCTTCCAAAGGTATGCTTCACTCCCGGAGTGAAGTCACCGGCGACCCGACTGTAGCAAACAATACCCTCGCGTTTGAGCAAGCCTTCAAGGCTTCGGGCGCTCCTTCTCTTGGTGTCCCTTATGAATGGGGGACCCGAAATTACTTACAAACTTGGCGTCGTCTTTAACAATTTTCTCAGAAACTCAAATACTGACTCCTAGCCGGTCTGGACTGCCAAACTAAGAGTAATAGGCAAAGATCACGCCTCTCAAAGCCCAACAAGCTTTAGAAGTGTATGAATACTCCTATCACTCTCTTACCAGCAACAAAGATCTCCAATCCTGTGTTGTGCTCTCTCTTGGTGTCCCTTGGCCTCTCACAAGTTTTCTCTAGCATTTCAGACCTCAGGCATACTACAAAATGTCCCCCTCCACGGTTTAAATAGGCTCCAAGCCTAGAATCAACCATTGGAACGTGATATCATAAAGCTGACTACTTTTGTCAGTCACTGGACTGCCCGACGCACCACTGGACTGTCTGGTGACTTTCTTCCAGCAGACCAGGGAAGCACCTTCTCTGAAATCAATTCCATATGACACTGGACTGTCCGGTGACTGTCACCTTTGGACATACCAAGACACCTTTTCTAGACTTTGTCTTCAGGCGAACTATCCGGTGACTTTTTCACTTCGGCACCAAAGAACACCTCTTATGGCTCACCGGAGTGTCCGGTGGCATACACTTCTACAAATAAAAAATGAGTCTTCATCTTCGACTTGACTTCGGCTTCGCTTGCTTTGCTTTCTCTGTCATCTTCAGTGCGTTCTAGGGTAACTATGAGCATTCAAACCTCCTAACACTTGTATGACCTGAGAACGAATGACTTGAACCCCCCCCCCTTAATATTCTCGGCGATCCTATGGACTTTCTAGCTAGTTCTAAGCCTTGGTCCACCGAAGCTTGAGTAAGGCCACCATGTTGAAGTAGAATATGTATGGTGGTACCTACAATCACAATCATTACCTATAGTGTTTATTCAATCACCAAAATCAATTCATACCTTTTAGGGGACTTTAATGGTCATGAAGCTTACAATCTCCTCCTTTTTTGTGATTGATGACAACCATAATACTCACGGATGCTTTCAAACGAGATGATAACAAATAAAGGAAAGAAGCACACCTCAAAATAAATACTTACCTCTTGCCTTGATGACTCCCCTAGAAAAATGCAGGAGTTCTCCCCCTTTGTCCACCGTTGAAACACTCCCTCCCTTCTCATTTGTACCTCTCTCTCCCCCTTTATCATCTAATCACGCAAAAAGATGGCATCGAGGAAGCAAATATAGAGAAGGAAAGCTGGGTAGACAAAGGTTAGTGCACGTAAAGATAATCTTAAGGGAGTGTAAAGCACAACAGAACCCGCAGTACAATCACATCACAGGGAGAGATAATCACAATAAATACAAGGGGTTAGTTCAGAAACCAAGTGTATCTCATGGAGCTAAAACAACCAAATAAACACATGCTTATCAGAATATCACAAATAGCCAATGAAATCCGCCAAATAAGATTAATAGTCCTAGCTGCCCATCCACAGCCTCCTCCTAGACAGTTACCCTCTCAAATCGGTACAACCAAGAGTCGCACTCCCAACACCCTAGACCTAGAAGAATCTAGTCCTCTGCTGGCGTAGTTGGAGAGTCGGGTGTAGTGATGGCTGGTGGTTGCTCCTTTGAAGCTGGTTTGGCTGCTGCTGTCTCATCTCCTCCTGGTTGCTCAGTATCGTGAAAAGCACTCAGACCAGAAGACGATATTGGAGAGGACTCCTTGCCATCAGCTGAAGCTGGCTGATCTGAACGGGCTGTGGCAAGGGCCATAGCTACCTCCTCTATAGAGTATTCGGCCTCAACCAGGATTGCTACATTTGTACCGCTGGGCTGCTTGGCTCTGGTGACTACTGGCTCTGCCTCACAAGCTGTCGGCGGTGGCTCTGTCAGCACTAACTTTGTGGTAGCCTTGAAAGAGATAAACCTCGGAGCAAGCGGAGAACTACCCACAGCTGTCCCCATCTCAAATGTCGGCACTGGCACTCTCGGCTTTGCTGACACAAGTAGAGGCCACATGGAGAATGAGGAAACCAGAGAAAACTGAGTAACTGTCACAGGTACACTGGCTCCTCCGGTAGTCAAAGAAGAACTAGCTGTTCCAAATGGTACGAACGATGAAAGCGGAGCTATGAAAGAGCTATAACTAGGCTGCTGCTGCTGTGGCTGCTGAAGCGGAGCTTTGAATGCTGGCACTGAAGAATACTGAGGCTGTGGTGCTGTAGTGATGAGATCACATACATACCCCCATAGCCTCCACCTTTCATGATTTCAAAAGGTAATGGCAGAGTGGTGGTTTTGCAATCTGAACTTGTGTCGAGGACGACTTCAAATCAAGTGGTGGATGATGAGATCACATACATACCCCCTGGTCTCTACGTTTCATGATTTCATGAGGACATGGTGGAGTGGCTGTTTTGTAATCTGAATTTGAGTTGAGGATGACTCTATTTCAAGTGGGGGAGGATGACATGGAAATCATACCTTCTGATGAGGACTTCAATGAAAATATTCACACACTGTGAATTCAGACTGCAGAACAATAATTCATATGGAATCTAATTTGGGTGTTTAAGTACATTCTGAAAAGCTCATGAAGTCTACTTTCGAATGGATCCAGCCTCACCTTTATATCATATTTGAGTCAATGCCAATAGTTGTTTTAATATAGAAGGTGCTGCGTCACCCCAAGTTACGTTGGCCCGTGTATCAAGTTCGTTCCATTATGGGTGTGTCCTAGGATTTGAGGATGACCCCTGCACCCCCTGGTCGTCCTCCACCATATTTAAAGATCTAGCAAACACCAAGAACACTTAGGTTTTCTTTTGTTGTAGTTTAGCTCTTGTGCAAACTTTTTTATCTTCAGTTGTGTCCAATGATCATCTGTCAGCTTTTGAGAACCTCACATTTGAGAGATTTTAGTTTGCTATCTTGTTGTTTCTTGCAGGAATTGATCTTCGTGATCAGGTTGATCATGCTGTCCAGCACGGTCAATAACCATTCGGAGTTGGTTCTACGATTGCTAAGGCGCACATGACCTGTTCGTTTGTAGTCGTATTGTGAGGGTCGACTCCACCTAATCGATTGTTATCACCTCACGGAAAGATCGGGCCCTCAACTCATATCATGCAGGCTGCAGCTGTGAGGGTAGGGGACCTGGTAGCGTTGTCGTTGGAAAAGCATGTCGAGGTGGCATACCGATTCCCTGGAGGTAACATGCAATCGCTACAAATCCGGCAAACATGTAAGATATGGTCGTTGCCATCTACAGCTGAGTGCACTGCGACCTCTGATAGAGCTCCCTATCCTACCCTCTCCTCTCCTCAGCAAGCTCTCTCTCCATCCTCAGCCTCTCCTCAATCTAAAGGCACTATAGTCAGATCCTCTCCTTGAACTCGGCCCTATCTTGTTTGATCCACTCCTTGGACTCTTGTCAGAACCTTCTCTGCTTAGGCTGCTCTGCTTGAATAGCGTCGAGCCTGGCAGCTAGTGCAGAGTCATGTGAAGCACAAGAAGTAGGTGCCTCAACCTAACCTGGAGCCCAAGTGCTCCCAACCGTGCTTCCTCCGGAGTCTGAGGCTCGAATTGAAACTCCTTTGGGTTGTGTTCTCCTCTCCTCCAGGGGTGCTCCAGGGCTAATACTCATAGAACCCTGAAGTCAGACGGCTCAGCTGAACTGAAGGCTGTAGTGATATCTGGCAACACTGTGTAGTCTTCCTCAATCATCACACCAGCTCTACTCAGCAACAGGCATATACATGGAGCAAATGGTAGCTGACGAGCTCCAATTCTCTCATAGATAACTTCCTCCATCTGGACAAGCAATAGATCTGTCATATCAAACAAATCGTACCTCAGCACAAAGCAAAGCAGCCACTGATAAAGAATAACCTCAGAGGGTGCCTCGAGTAGTGCTCCCCATGTGGTGGGGGGAAAGCAATACTCATCCTCTCATCGCTCGGCTCCATCCCTCCAAAAGATCTATAGGGAGGCAGAAAGTGTATCTAGGACGTGGTAACTCTCAATTTGGTGGAGTGCGACACACAATCGTTCCGACATCAAATCAACACGATTCGAACCCCGCAATCGCAGCACCACTTCTCCTCTGGTTATCAACTGTGCACACATGATTGACCTTGCCAAAAAAACTAATCTCAACCTGCGAATCGAAGAACACAAGCAAGAACAAGGAAGAACACAACTCAATTGCGAAATCTGAATTAAATCATGAAGTTGGAAAACTAACAAACCCTAATGACTGCGGCTACTGTTTTTATAGAATTTAAGATGACATTAAAGGCAAACCCTAACACTAATGGACCTTAGAAAGATATACGGCCTAAAGGCCAAAAGATAGCGTCACAGCACCCGAGGTAGTTTCTAGACGTCATATTTTTTTAACAATTCCCGCTAATTCTGGTCAAACATGGAGATGAGACTACTGCCTTTGGAAACGTTATCTTCTTAGCTTTCCAGCCATATCTAGAACGTCCAAAACGTATCCTGTATGTGATGTGGGCATCTGTTTTAGTGCGGACTGCTCCTGGAACCCGAGGGCAACTCGACTCCGAGTTGGATTGAATCTCCTCCGGGGTTCAACGTGCCTTGCTGGTCTTGAGCATCTTCAAGTTCTTCTTCATGTTTCTCGTGACCCTCTCCAAGGTTTCTAATAATGATAAAATCATTAGGTAGCAATCTATTCTCAAAGGAAGACATGTATTTAGGAACACGCTAACCTCTAAATTCAATTATCGTGCACGAGCTCTTGTGATTGGGCCATCTATAGTAGGTAGAGGAGCATTGTGTGTATCCAATGATAGAATGTCCTCATCATCCTCTCCCTCTTGAATCGGAGTCGTCCTCGACTCAAGCTCATCTTCTTCTCCTATGTATGGCTTCAAATCTGCAATGTTGAATGTAGGACTAACCCCAAACTCGGGAGGTAACTCAAGTTTATATGCATTATCATTAATCTTTTTAAGTACCTTAAAAGGACCAACAGCTCTAGGCTCAATTTAGATTTTCTTAGCTCCGAAAATCTATCTTTTCTCAAGTGCAACCAAACCAAATCACCTGGTACAAAATTAACTTCATGTCTACTTTTGCTACTGGCAATTTTATGCTTCTCATTCATCTTTTCAATGTTTTGTTTAGTCGTTTCATGTATCTTGACAATAAAATCAGCACGCGCCTTAGCATCATTATGAACTCTTTCGGTTAGAAGTTAAAGGCAAAAGACCAATCGAAGCACTAGGGTTAAAACCATATACTATCTCAAATGGACATACCTTAGTGGTTGTGTGTTTCACCCGGTTGTAAGCAAACTCCACATGAGGCAAACATTCTTCCCACATCTTCAAGTTTTTCTTTAAAGTAGCACGTAGCATTGTAGACAATGTACAGTTCATGACCTCGGTTTGTGCGTGACATGTAGTTGAAAACAGCAACTTTGTTCCCAACTTATTCCATAAAGTGCGCCAAAAGTGACTCAAAAATTTCGCATCATGAACTGAAACAATAGTACAAGGCAATGCAAACGAACAATTTCTCTAAAGAATAGATCAGCAATATGAGTAGCATCATTGGTCTTATGACATGGAACAAAATGTGCCATCTTAGAAAAGCGATCTACTTCCACAAAAATACTATCTCTCCCCCTCTTAGTCCTAGGCAATCCCAAAACAAAATCCATAGAAATATCGGCCCAAGGAATAGAAGGGACGAGAAGAGGCATGTACAAACCATGTGGGTTTAGTCGTGACTCAGCTTTTTGACATGTAACGCAGCGAGCGACAAAGCGTTCACCATCGCGTCTCATCTTTGGCCAAAAGAAATATGTGGCCAAAACATCTTTCGACTTCTTCGATCCAAAGTGTCCCATCAATCCTCCTCCATGTGCCTCCTGTAACAACAAAAGACAAACGAATCCAGCTGTAACGCAAAGACAGTTGGCTTTAAAAAGGAAGCCATCATTAAGCACAAATTTGTTCCAAGTCTTACCTTCACGATAATGTAGCAACACATCTTTAAAATCAGCATCTAACACATATTGTTGCTTAATTGTTTCTAGTCCAAAAATCCGACAATCAAGTTGGTACAGCATAGCATATCATCTAGACAAAGCATCGGCAATCACATTATCCTTCCCTTTCTTATGTTTGATGATGTAAGAAAAGGATTCAATAAATTCAATCCACTTAGCATGTCTATGGTTCAAGTTATTTTGGCTACGAATATGCTTAAGTGACTCATGAGGCCACAAATAATGTTGCCACGTTTCTATGCATCGTACAAGAGCATACAATCTTTATCATACATGGAGTAATTAAGAGCAGGGCCATTCAACTTTTCACTAAAATAAGCAAGGGGCTTACCTTCTTGCATCAACACACCACGAACGCCAATTCCACTAGCATCACAATCAAGTTTGAAAGTCTTTCCAAAATTTGGAAGTTGGAGCAGTGGTGCATGTGTAAGCCTGTCCTTCAAAGTGGCTAAGGACTCCTCTTGTGTGTGGCCCCAATGAAATGCAACGCCCTTCTTTGTCAACTCATTCATTGGAGCGGCAATGGTGTTGAAATCTTGGACAAAGCGGCTATAAAATCCGGCAAGTCTAAGAAAACTCTGCACTTGTGAAACCGTTATGGGAGTGGGCCAACTCTTGATTGCATTTATCTTGGCTTCATCAACTTCAATTCCCTGTGGAGTAACTGTTGGGTTACGTGGATGGCTACCCGCTAGCACAGAATAATTATCGCATAAAATAGGATCACTTGCATGTAGATGATCATAGGTTATACTTTCCCGACACGCGACGCAGCCGTAGACTTGGCAGATCACGCGTAGTCGTTGTAGTCGACGTCGAGGAAGGCGTCGTACCATGCGATGCAGTGCGCAACTTAGCAGCACCTCTATGAATGTCCACGCGTATGGAGAGGAGAATAGCGGCGACGTGGCGTGCTAGCGCTCGTCGACGAACACAGATTGCAACAAGAGAGCAATGCACAAGGTGAATGGCGGCGGATCATTAGTATTTATAATAATACTAATGGGCCACGACATGGGCCAAATGGGCTTTTCTTGGGCATATAACCAACAATCTCCCACTTGCACAGGAGAACCAGCCATTGTGGCCCCGTGTTGCAAATCTTGGATTCAATCCAATTGATCCCGTGTTGCAAATCTTGGATTCAATCCAATTGATCCATTTGTCCTTTGAGTTCTTTCTCCTTAAGTGTGTGACCCCATAGGTTCATGGAACCAACGGTTACGACGCGGAAACCATTTCTGATCAATAGCTAGCATCGGCATCTAGCAAGGTATACTAACTCCCGAAAGTCCACAAAGATCATATCTTACACAACCTATAACACTCACCATTACTATGTCCTTCTGCCACACGACACCTAGCAAAGTACAAGGCGAGTGAAGTGCTACCCTTGATTCTCAGCCATTTCTCGCTTCGTGCGGAACTTATTTTATCGACAAACCATTAGTCGAGGCACGGCCATGCACTTTCAGTTCCTACACTTCGAGAGGGCCCAGAGGAGTCTCTCCTTGATATAGGAGGGGCAGATCCCATCTTGACTCCATGCACCCTGCAACTTGCTTCAGAACATACCCAAAAGCTACTTTTATGACTACCCAGTTACGGAATAGTGTTTGGAAGCTCCAAAGTATGAGTTACACAATCTGGGACTCTACATCGATCTTAGGTCAAAGGACGCTAGTATTTGTGTTATTTGCGAGACAAACCGATAGCACATATTCACGGTGTCTCGTAGTTGGTCGATCCGACACTGCATTCCAAACACATGTCCACATTGTTGGTGCAATATCCAATATCGCTATGACCCGTGAAACGAGATCATCCACCCAACACATGTACCAACTTATCTCTACGTCACAGTTCGGAAAGACGAATAGAAGTTGGGGATCTTATTTAGTACATTTTCAATTTAAATCATGGAGTTTCACTAACGAATCACCCATTCGTTAATCACATATTATGAAAATGCCATGGAACATATCACTGAAACATGTAAATTACAATCATTGACATGATGTCATCATCCTATGACAACCATTAAGGTATACATCATCATAAGCCTCCCACTCACATTAGAGTTTAATCACGCCAGCATCTTAGGACCATTGCTCTTATGTGTGCCTCATGCTTTGCTTGTGGTAGTGGCTTGGTCAACGGATCTGCCATGTTCGGGTCAGTGTGCACCTTGCATATCTTCACATCTCCTCGATTAACGATCTCTCGGATCAGGTGATACCACCGTAGTATATGCTTGGATTTTTGGTGCGACCTTGGCTCCTATGCTTGTGCAATAGCACCATTATTGTCACAATAGAGGTCTATTAGACTGGAGCATCTAGGGAGTACACCCAACTCGGAAACAAATTTTCTGATCCATACAGCTTCCTTTGCCGCTTCTGAAGCCGCAATATACTCTGCTTCCGTTGTTGAATCTGTGACCGTCTCTTGCTTGGAACTTCTCCAACTCACTGCCCCACCATTGAGGCAGATGACATATTCTGATTGTGATTGGCTATCGTCCTTGTCGGTTTGGAAGCTAGCATCAGTGTAACCATTTACAACGAGCTCTTCTAAACCTCCATAGACTAGGAACTTATCCTTAGTTCTACTTAAGTACTTAAGGATATTTTTAACTGCTACCCAATGAGCATCACCTGGGTTTGATTGGTACCTGCTCGTAACATTTAGAGCATATGAGACATCTGGGCGCGTGCATATCACGGCGTACATAATAGAACCAATAGCCGAAGCATAAGGCACTCTACTCATCGTTTCTTGCTCATCATGCGACGAGGCACACTGTGTATCGCTCAGGGTTACACCATGTGACATGGGTACAAATCCTCTTTTGGATTCATTCATGTTGAACCTATTCAACACCTTGTCAATGTACATGCTTTGGCTTAATCCAATTAAGCGCTTAGACCTATCTCTATAGATCTTTATACCCAAAATGTAGGATGCTCTTAGGTCCTTCATAGAGAAACTCTTTCTCAGCGAGGTTCCATTAGTGTAATATTATTTTTTATCAGTAGTATGTCATCTACAAATAATACCAAAAAAACGAGTGTGCTCCCACTAACTTTCTTGTAAACACATGGTTCTTCTTCATTTTTTGGGAAGCCAAACGATTTGACTTCCTCATCAAAACGAAGATTCCAGCTCCGAGATGCTTGCTTTAGCCCATATATAGACTTCATGAGTCTACAAACCTTTTTTAGCATTATGTTGGGTGACAAAACCTTCAGGTTGTGTCATGTACACATCCTCACTTAGGTTTCCATTAAGCAAAGCCATTTTGACGTCCATTTGCCAAATCTTGTAGTCGTAATACGCGGCAATTGCTAGAAGGATCCGAATAGACTTTAGCATAGCGACAGGTGAAAATGTTTCATCATAATCAACACCTTGAATTTGACGAAAACCTTTTGCTACCAGTCTTGCTTTATAGACGTGAACATTTCCATCAGCGTCTTTCTTTTTCTTGAAAATCCATTTACACTCAATGGCCCTCACGCCATCCGGTGGATCAACCAGGTTCCAAACCCGATTATCTCTCATGGACTCCATTTCGGATCTCATGGCTTCAAGCCATCTCTCAACTCTGGTCCTATTACCGCCTCCGTGTAAGTATTAGGCTCTTTGTTGTCCAACAACAAGATGTCACGCTGCCCTGTAGTCAGTAACGTGTACTTTTCAGGTGCACGACGAGGCCGTATTGATCGTCGTGGTTGAGGTTCAGTATGTTGGTCAGCGAGTATCGACGGCTCATCCTGTTGCACCTCCTCATTAGTGGAAACTGGAACATTTTCTTGTGTTTCTCGAACCTCTTCGAGTCGCACAGTGCTTCCACTAATTTCTTTTGAGATAAATTCTTTCTCAAGAAAGACCGCATTTCGAGCCACAAACACTTTGTTCTCTTGACGGTTGTAGAAACAATATCCTTTGGTTTCCCTAGGATATCCCACAAAGATACACTTATCAGATCTGGGCTCAAGCTTTGTTGGCATCAAACGCTTAACATTGGCATCGCAGCCCCAAATCTTCAAGAACGACAAACTAGGACGTTTCCTAGTCCATATCTCATATGGTGTCTTCTCCACAGATTTAGAGGGTACACGGTTTAGTGTAAATGCAGCTGTCTCTAGCGCATACCCTCGAAAGTACAATGGAAGATCAGTTTGACTCATCATTGACCTCACCATGTCCAACAGGGTTCAGTTTCCTCGCTCGGACACGCCATTCCATTGTGGCGTTCCAGGCAGAATTAGTTGTGAAACAATGCTATAATTCTTTAGATGATCATTAAACTCATGGCTCAAATACTCCCCACCACGATCTGATCGCAGGAATTTAATTGTCTTGCCAGTATGATTCTGCACTTCATTTTTGAACTCTTTGAATTTTTCAAGGATTCTGCCTTGTTCCTCATCAAATAGATATAACCGTATCTACTCAAGTCATCGGTAAAGGTAATAAAGTACTGAAAACCACCTCTTGCGGTCGAGTTCGTTGGGCCACATACATCTGTATGTACTAGGCCTAATAGCTCGCTTGCTCTCTCACTTTGTCCAACAAAGGGAGCTTTAGTCATCTTTCCAAGCAGGCATGACTCACATGTTTCAATTGATTCATAATCAAAAGAATCGAAAAGTCCATCTTTATGGAGCCTCTCTATGCGTTTCTTGCCTATATGGCCTAAGCGACAATGCCACAAGTAAGTAGGATTATAATCATGTTTACGAATTCTCTTACATTATTGATTTCAGTTTCCTCCAGATCAAGAACAAAAAGCCCGTTCACAACAGGACATCTCCCATAGAACAAATCATTCGTGAAAATAGAACAACACTTGTTCTTTATTACAAATTCAAAACCATCATCCTCTAAGCATGAGGAGGAAATAATGTTCTTATTCAATGCAGGAACAAAGTAACAATTATTAAGTTCTAGCACTAATCCAGAAGGTAGTGACAATGAATAAGTGGCGACGGCCAATGCAGCAACCTTTGCTCCATTCCCAACACGCAAATCCATGGCGTCTCTTGCAAAGCGCCTAATTATTTTCAGTCCCTGCAATGATTTGTACGCGTGAATTATTGCACCAGTATCAAATACCCATGCATCATTAGAACGTGTTGAAGATTAATTTCAATAACATTAATACCTCAAGCGGAGGTCGCACCTCAATTCTTTTTCTTCTCTTCCATGTACTTCTTGCAATTCCTCAACCAATACCTCGAGCAGAGGTCGCACCTCAATTCTTTTTCTTCTCTTCCATGTACTTTTTGCAATTCCTCAACCAATGTCCTTTCACACCGCAGTGGAAACAAACATCATCAGAGGGAGGGCTAGCCTTTTTCTTCTTTTCTTTGGCCTTAGTTGCCTGCCCTGAAGTCTCACTTTTGACGGGTTTCTTAGCCTTGGCTGGACGCTTTCGCTTCTTACCCATCTGGACTATCATCACGTGACTAGGAGCCTTCCTAAGGCTCACCTTTGTCGTCTTTAGCATCCCATGCAACTGGGTCAGTGTCTTCAAGCCATTCATATGGTAGTTCATAATAAATGGCTCAAAGCTAGCTGGCAGAGACTGTAGTATCACATCGGTGGCGAGATCGTCATCGAGTGGAAAACCTAGTCTCTGTAAGCTCTCAATGTAACCAATCATCTTGATTACATGAGGGCTGACCGGAGCGCCTTCAGCAAGCTTGCTGCCAAATAGGGATTTCGAGGTATTAAACTTGTCGACCGTTGCTTGGTTTTTGAACATGCCACGCAGCCCCACGATCATATCATGCGGGTTGGTGCTCTCATATTGCTTCTGCAGCTCAGAGTTAATGCAAGCAAGCATCAGGCACTGCTCCACAGCGTCATCGGTGTGCTTCGCATAAGCATGATACGCGTTGGTATTGTGCGCGACATTCTGAGGCTCATCCGGGTAGGGCGTATCAAGAATGTACTCTTTCTTTTCCTGCCTGAGAACAATTCTCAGGTTCCGGTTCCAATCAACAAAATTAGTTCCATTTAGCTTTTCTTTCTCTAGAGTTGATCAAAAACTAAAACTCAAATTGCTCGACATTTTCTACAACAACAGAGATATGCAATATTAGCATTACGTTTATTGAACATTTTTAAGAAAAGTAAACTCCACTGTGTTTTGCGAACGTCCCCCGACATTGCATAGTGGGACGAGACCCATGTTCCCTACGAAACTAGTGAGCTTTGGCATCACCGCTAGCATCATAGTGAACTGGTTAGGCAACCCTTGCCCATCGCATCCAATGCGAATCTCGTTCGTTGGTTGACATCCTATGTCTCGGCTTCGAACGCTGTACCCCCAAAACCCAAGTCCGGCTTGATAGTTTCATCAAGTAAATCAACACTATGCTGTGGTATCCGACACCACCCAATAGATCAAGGTAGAAGATGACGTCCTGCTTTCGCAGACCCATCACCTACTAACAAGACCCAAAAGGTGCAGCTGTTGGAACAGCATAAAACTTAGTTTTTATGAGGAATTAACATACTCATCACAGACAATGTATAAATGTGAATGTCACAGATAATGAAATTATTGTGATGGTTTGGCCTTTCTTCGTCCAACGAAAAAAAAGTTTTGTCCAGGCGACCGCCAGCAACAGGGAGGATGCCTACTCCTAGGCGTCCCCTAGTCTTCCGCGGTGGTGGCAGAAACACCTTTCCTCATGTCCATGGATTACATAATTTAAATTGCCTATTAAATACTAATAGCAAATTAAATTATAAATTACATCACATGAGCACTCCACAGGACGGCACGCAGGCCGAATACAATAAGCGAACAGCCTCAACCCAGCTGTAATAAATGGCGACACACAGGCCGCCACAAAATTACACATCTCACAAATGATTTTGAGGCCATACCATCACATCATTCTCTGCAAAAATGAGTTAGGCATTTCTACGAACATGTTACGGTATTTTATTTATTTTTAAAAACATGCAAGGGGCTCTGCCCGCCGATGACGGATAGAACAGATTTAACGGGTGTAACCACACAAGCATGGCGTTCTAACGGGTGTAACCATACAAACTGTGTATCAACTGCTTCTCTACACAAATTTACAACCTCGTGGTCAGCCGCGCGACGCTCGCGCGCCGTCGTAAAGACGGCCGATTAGCTAGTCACATGATGAGGAAGCAAAAGTGGAGTAAAGCAGTCTGATACACGCATAATGCTATCCGTTAAAACGTCTATTCTACAGCCAACCACGTTTGAATAATCTAGATCTCACTATTGTGTTACGCGGATGGCTACTCGCTAGCACAGAATAATTACCGCGTAAAATAGGATCACTTGCATGTAGATGATCATAGGTTATACCTTCCCGATACGCGACGCAGTGGAAGACTTGGTAGATCATGCGTAGTTGATGTAGTCGACGTCGAGGAAGGCGTCATACCGTGCGATGCAGTGCGCAACTTAGCAGCACCTCTATGGACGTCCACATGTATGGAGAGGAGAACAGTGGCGACGTGGCATGCTAGCGCTCGTCGACGCACACGAATTGCAACAAGAGAGCAATGCACAGGGTGAATGGAGGCGGCGTGCACAAGTTGGATGGTAATTAGGGTTAATCACCCCCTTTGCCGGATCATTAGTATTTATAATAATACTAATGGGCCACGACATGGGCCAAATGGGCTTTTCTTGGGCATATAAACAACTGTAACAACATAGCCAAGAAAAAAGACTCGATCCGTGCAAAAGGTACACTTCTCATGGTTACCAAACAAACGTGCATCTCTCAAAGCATAAAAAACAGCACGCAGGTGAGATAAATGTTTGTTCATTGACTTGCTGTAAATCAAGATGTCATCAAAATAAACTACCACAAATTTTCCAATTTAAGAACGTAAGACCTTGTTCATCAAATGCATGAAAGTACTAGGTGCATTAGTCAGTCCAAAAGGCATTACTAACTACTCATACAATCTGAACATAGTCTTAAAAGCAGTTTTCCATTCATCACCCAATTTCATTCTTATTTGATGGTATCCACTTCGCAAGTCAATTTTAGAGAAAACTATAGAACCACATAATTCATCAAGCATGTCGTCTAACTTACGAATAGGATAACGATATCTAATGGGGATATTGTTAATTGCTCTACAATCTACACACATTCGCCAAGAACCATCTTTCTTTGGAACAAAAGAACAGGAACGGCACAAGGACTAAGGCTCTCATGTACAAACCCACAGTCCAAAAGGTCTTGGACTTGTTGCTGAATTTCTTTAGTCCCCTCAGGGTTGGTTCTGTAGGCGACGCGGTTAGGCAAGCAGGGTCTAGGAATCAAATCAATCTGGTGCTCAATCCCTCGGATGGGCGGTAGTCCCGGGGGTATCTCATGTGGAAAGACGTCGTGATACTCCTGCAAAAGGTTAGAAACAAAAGAAGGCAAAGAAGAAGCAAGATCCTTAAGTGAAAACAATGCATTCTTGCATACAAAAGCATAACATGAAGCATTTTCATCATAAATTTCAGCAAGATCAGATTTTGTTGCAAGCATTATAGGACTTTTTAATTTTATTGCTTGTTGATTTTCAGGTGTAGGAGGATGTTCTTCTCGTTAGAAATTTTATCCCTATCAGCTTGTATAATTTCAGCAGGGGTCAAAGGTAATAAAGTAATTTCCTTTCTTTTATGCATGAAGGTATTTTTATTACTTTTTCCATAGTGGATAGCATCATTATCATGTTCCTATGAACGACCCAATAACAATAAACAAGCTTGCATATGTATAACATCACAATCCATAGAATCAACATTAGTGCCAATGCAGAAAGGGACTTGACAAGTTTTCGTTACCTTTGCCTTACCGAAGTCGTTTAACCACTGGATATGGTACGGATGTGGATGTGGCCGTGTGGGCAAGTCAAGCTAAGTTGTTGCAGCTCCTGCCATCAATGATCACGCATTCACGCTGGTTCTTATCACAAAGTAAATTTGAAATAGATTATGGTGTTGAATCTTATCAAGGTGTACCTGTGCGGAGAGCGCTCGTTGGACAATGATGGTCCTATAGGCCGAAGTATCGTCACCACCACATACTTGGCCATCATCATCGTCAGGAATCTTATGATCGAATTCTTCATCCTCGACATCCGAAGTACTTATGTATCCTCCATATTCACTAGCAACGTATGCCCGTTGACTTGGGCAACCTCGCTGCATATGACCCATGCCATGGCATCTATCGCACTTGATGTTGCAGGAGCGTCCTGTGGAGGTATTGGAGGATGTATTCTTGTTGGGGTACCTACAAAGAAGGCTTACTCGAGTGCGAAGATTGCACCGAAGGGGTTGGTTTCGGTGTTGTTGCAGTGTTGGAGCTGGTGAAAGGCCTCCTGCTCGACGGTGGTGGCGTACGTGTGGTCGAAGAAGAAGAAAACATCGATCGTGGAGTGTATGTACGGCTGCTGTTTAGGAGTTGTCGTCCCTACAATTCTTTTTCTGCAAGCACAGCAAGGTGAAACAACTGCTCGACAGAATCATAATCTTTATAATCAATTATGTCCTGAATTTCACGACGCAACCCAACATAAAAACGACAGATAGTATCTTCAAACTCCTCTTCTATCCCACAACGCATCATACCCTTTTGCAACTCAACAAAATATTCTTGAACAGATTTATCATGTTATTCTAAGCGTTACAATTTTTTACGCAAATCTCTTTAATAGGAAGGAGGAACAAAACGGTTACGCATAGCATCTTTCAATCTATCCTAACTATCAGGTTGCAAATGCGCTTTGCAAAGATCAGTCCAGCATAGTAAAGCAAAAATCTCTAAACTCACTAGTAGCTTGTCTAACTCTATGTTGTTCAGGAACTAAGTGAGATGTAAATTTTTGCTCTACAACCATCGCCCAGTCAATATAAGCCTCAGCATCATAATTACCAGAAAAGGGTGAGATGGTAAACTTAATCTTAGCGAAAGGTTCGTAAGGAGCATGATGTTCATTGCCTCTCATACCTTGGCGGTTACGGCGTTGACGATCGCGCGGTTTGTTTTGTTGTTCTCTATCATTGTCAACGTCATCCTCAGTAACTTTGTCTTCCTCTTCCTCTCTCTGTTGTGGTCGACATCTCTCAAAGGTTGTCATACGAGTTGAGAGACGCTGTAATTTCTTGTTCATTGTCCGGAAGTGCATCTCTATGGCATTGAATTGCTCGGCCATCCTTTGATCGAACTTAGCAAGAGTGTCAGCAAGTTGATTTTGACTAACACATTCAGCGAAATCGTTCGGGGAGTTGGTAGCATCAGAAGGTTCACTTTTATCACTTCCAGACTTACCCCTTTCTACCATGGTTAGAAAGCGACGAAGAACAAAGTAGGATATTATCCTAACACTACGGCGGTGTGGGTTCTGTGGTGGCAGATCTGCAAAAGAAAATGACTTACCAAGTTCTTACACGGTTCTTACCAATGCAAGGCAAAGGATGGTACAATCGGTAGCAAGACAGACCAGGGAGTCGTAATTCCACAATTGTAGGGTCAAATGCACTGCTGATCCATGGTGGATATGTGAAGCTTGAAGGGCTAAAATAATGGTTAGTGAAACACAATTTTATAACAGATAGTAATGATGAATAAGTGTTTCAAGTATGTAATTCTAGGTTCTGGTCGAATCTTTTGAAAAAATCCAGATGTGAACAAGGATAAAACAAAAAGATCTGGAATAGACGCGACTCCAAAGATCAGTAATCATCATAGTATAGCACAAGATAGTGATGTCACCTCGATGATGTCACTTTTTTATTTTTTATTTTTTGAATTTTTACTATTTTTTTATTTTTTAGAGGCACAAAAACAAGAACACCAAGAAGTTTCTGACCAGTCCAACGAAGGATGTGTTATGTGGAAAATCATGAAGATGTCTGAAATTGCACGTAAAATCTTGTAAATTCACAAGGGTCCACTTCCAGGGGGAATTTGGCCTTGAAAATTTTTTTTCTGAGAATTTGAAAATAAATTCATTCGATTTCGCGTTCGTATGAAAAAGATATGCCCGTTTTACTAAATGGTGCTCGGGACGCAATTTTGGAAGGTGTGAAACGCAATTGGGAGGAAATCGGGTGGCGATTTTGTGGATCATTGAGCATCGAATGATTATGGAGAGGTGGATCTATGAAGTGTAGATCTGTTTTTGGTCGAAATATGGGGTGGGTGGGATAAAATTTCAATGCAAAGGAAACAAATACTAGATGTAACATGGTAACAGATCTGAACGATGCAAATGATGAACGATGAAGGCAAAACAACTGGATGCAAAAAGATTTCGAATCCAGCAACCAAAACACAAACTAGAAACACAAATTCAACACTACAGACTCTGAAATAAAATTATTCAAAGGCTAAACACGGCTTGGACAGGGAAATACCTAACGATCTATTTTTTTTTTGTTGCGGCTTTTCTGAGGACTATAGGATGAATGCAAAATCAACAAAGATACATGTGAACCTGACAGTATTCCTGAAGCTCTGATTACCACTTCATGTGTACGTGGTTCCCGATCTTACGTCAGGTCGTGGTAACTCTCGATTTGGTGAAGATGCGACACACAATCGATCTAGCCTCAAGTCAACAGGATTCGAACCCCACAATCGCAGCACCACTTCTCCTCAAGTTATCAACCGTGCACAGACGATTGACCTCACCAAGAAGGCTAATCCCAGCCCGTGAATCGAAGAACACAAGCAAGAACAAGAAAGAACGCAACTCGATTGTGAAATCTAAATTAAATCACGTAGTTGGAAAATCAACATACCATCAAACGATGAAACGGTTTGAAAATAGATGAAAACTAATCAAAACCTAACCCTAATGAAGGCGGCTATTGTTTATATAGAGTTTAGGATGACCTTAGATGCAAACCCTAACACCAATAGACCTTAGAAAGATACACGGTCTAAAGGCCAAAATATAGTGTCACAGCACCCGAGACAGTTTCTGGACGTTATATTGTTTTAATGATTCTTGCTGACTCAGGTCCAACTTAAAGATGCGACAGGTGCCGTTGGAAAGATTATCTTCTTGGCTTTCTAACCATATCTAGAACGTACAAAATAGATCCCGTATGCGACCTGGGCGTCCGTTTTAGTGAGGACTGCTCCTGAAACCCGAGGGCAACTCGACTCCGAGTTGGATTGAATCTCCTCCGAGGTTCAAAGTGACTTGCTGGTCTTGAGCATCTTTAAGTCCTTGTTCATGCTTCCCTTGACCCTCTCCAAGGTTCTGAGTCATGATAAAATCATTAGGTAGCAATATATTCTCAAAAGAAGAAAGACATGTATTTAGGAACGAGCTCACCTCTAAATTCAATTGTCGTGCACGAGCTCTTGTGATTCATCTCCTATACAGTTAGGTATCACCCTGAATCCATCAAGACTGTTATGGTGTGATCCGAGAGGTCATTGCCTATTGACCCCCTCTAGGCGACTTTAAATTGGTATCAGAGCAAAGACTCTCTGTTTAAGAGCTTAACACCTTGGAGAGTTAAAGATGTCTACTGAGAGGATCGGTGATTCATCCGCCAAAGTTGATGAAGCCCCGCCGACAAGCAACTCTACTCAGGCGTGCAATTCGACTGCAATGAGCTGAGGAATGAGCTAAAGACAGGACAAGGCTAGGGAAAGATTCCTATCTTTGATTAAACTTTCTACTAGTATTAGTGATGAGGACATCACTCCTTTAGATACACACAAGACTCCTCAAATTAGTATTGATGAAACTCACGCATGACAGTTGAGATTAGAGGTGAGCTCGTTCCTAAACACATGTCTTTCTTCCTTTGAGAATAAATTGCTACATGTGACTTTATGATGATTAGAAACATAGGAGAGAGGATCAAGGGAAGCATAAAGAAGGACTTGGAGATGCTCAAGATAAACAAGGCATGTTCAACTCCGGAGGAGATCCAATCCAACTTGGGTTCGACTCTGAGTCGGGCTCGAGGAGCAGTCTGCACTAAAACAGATGCTCCGGTCGCATAAGAGCTCCGTTTTGGACGTTCTATATACGAATGAAAGCTAGGGAGATAAAATTTTCAACGGATCTAATCTCGTGCGAAAATATTTCTTAGATCTCTGGGAATCACTAAAAAAAATATGACGTTCAGAATCTGTTAGGGTGCTGTGAGGCCATCTTTTACCTTTTGGGTTGTGTATCTTTACTAAGCCCGTTAGTATTAGAGTTTGCCCTCTAAAGAAGTTCTAACCTCTATATAAACAGTAGCCACATTGTTGGGGATAGGTTTTTGCTTAGTTTAATCTGTTATCAAACAGTTTCGCCTGTTGACGGTTTGTTGGTTTTTCAACTTCACGAGTTTAATTCAGATTTTGCAATTGAGTTGCGTTCTTCCTTGTTCTTGCTTGTGTTCTTTGATTTGCAGGCTGGGATTAGCCTTCTTGGCGAGGTCAATCGTGTGTGCACGGTTGATAACGAGAGAAGAAGCGGTGCTGCGATTGTGGGGTTCGAATCGTGTTGATTTGAGGCCGGATCGATTGTGTGTCGCATCTCCACCAAATCTAGAGTTACCCCACGACCTGACGGAAGATCGGGAACCACGTACACATAAAGTGGTAATCAGAGCTTCAGGTATATCGTCAGGTTCACATCTATCCTTATTAAATATGCATTCATCCTATCATCCACGGAAAAGACGCAACACAAAAAAATAGTAGATTATTAGGTGTTCCCCTATCCAAGCCGTGTTAAACCTTTGCATAATTTTATTTCAGAGTCTGTAGTGTTGAGTTTGTGTCCTTACTTTGTGGTTTTGTTGCTGGATTTTGAAATCTCTTTGTATCCAGTTGTTTTCCTTCATCGTTCATCGCTTGCATCGTTCAATCTGTTATCGTGTCACCACTTTTATTTGTTTCTATTTCATAAAAAACATTTCCACCTACCCATCCCTTGTTTTAACACCAATAGATCTATAGCAACCAAATTACCCATCCATAAGCTTCCGCCATAAAATTATCTACAAAATTCGCACCCAATTTTCAATCCGAATATGTTTTCAGGCTTTACCAGATATCTAATACGGAGGTCGATTATTAAAGTAATAATAACTTTTGTTTCTGGACTCTAAATTAGACATATAAGTCCTTTTTGAATATCTACAGAAAATTTTTCAACCTTTGACGGGCCTAGATTCAATTATTTCGCATCACAAGTTTTTGTTCTCGCGCTCCGAAGTTTCTGTATAGATTTAACAGAAATTCAAGATTTTCTCCCGACCACATCTATCATCATATGGATCTAAAATTTGGTATTGTACCATATTTTTTGCTTCTGGTTCAGAGACAAATATTAGAAAAATAAAATAAAAATAAATTTGAAGATCTAGAAGCTGGGAATTAACTTTTGCTGATTTTTTAAGTGCTAAATAGTTTGCTGATTTTTTAGCCTTATCATTTGTGTTGTTGCTGTCCTTTTATATCTCCATTCATATTCTTGTAATATCTAGATTTTTTATAATATTGGGCCAGCAAGTAGAACATAATACTTAGAACACTTATTCAATATTACTATTTGTTATAGAATTATGTTTCGCTAATTATTATTTCAGCCCTCCAAGCTCTACATACCCTCCTCGGATCAGCACCGTACTTGACCCTGCAATTGTGAAATTACGACTCTCTAGTTTCTCCTGCCACCGGTTGCACCATCCTTTGCTTTGCTTTGGTAATAACCTTGCAAGCGCTCGGTAAGGCGTTTTTTTTTGGCAGAATTTTCACCACTCATCTCACTATAGTTGTAGGAATAATATTTTGTGCTATATATATGCTTTTTTTTTAACCATGACAAGAAGAAAAGGAGATCAAT
This sequence comes from Zoysia japonica, assembly GCA_001602275.1. Taxonomy (NCBI): domain Eukaryota; kingdom Viridiplantae; phylum Streptophyta; class Magnoliopsida; order Poales; family Poaceae; genus Zoysia; species Zoysia japonica. The sequence continues at coordinate 1,848,739 of BCLF01000046.1, read as the reverse complement.
ACAATGTGAGCAGTACTTCGCAAAGAGTCCTTGATAATATCGAGGCAAACTTTAAAATACACAATGAGTTTGTGGACAATATGTTGGCAAGCCTTAAGAGATGTAATCCACCTCAGAGGAAAGTCGCGCGTGATCAAAAGATGCAAGAAGTTTAGACCATTGCTACATCATCTCCTTCCACGAGTAATTATATTCTTTCATCTCTTCCTTTATATGATGGTTTAGATTCTCTTAGATATATTGCTTGGAAAAGAGAGATGAATAATCTATATAGACAATGCCGTATGTGTGAAAGGAGAAAGCTTTTAAATGTTGGTAGTGCATTAATTAATAGTGCTTTAACTTGATGGCAGTGTTTATATATAACAAAAAAATATCCTCGAACATGGAGTGATGCTAAAATTTTAACAAGAGAAACTTTTGTTGATACATCTTCTGAACTTGTGTCTAGTTGTGATGAACTCTCTTTGCAAGAGAAGCTTTCTACTGTACCTCCTATTGCATCTAACATTTTGGAGGAAATTGAGATCAAACAAGAAGATGAAAGGTATACATACATGGAAAAAGAAAAGATACACAATGTTCCATGCATAGCTCAAGATGAGACTGATCATAACATGACAAAAGGTATTGAACATCGATCTATAAAAGGTGACAATATTTTTGTCGTGCTGAAATTTCTTGTCTATCCTACTTTTGTAAAGCAACTGCTAGTATCACCTTTTATCCATTTATCTTTATCAATGTTTGATTTGGCTCCTAGTTCTTGTGATAAGAAAATGTTGTGTGTCAATATTTCTATTCTTCCTTTGCAACAAGAAGTGAATGAATTCGATACTCCTTAGTTTTATCTACTCACTAGCGCTAAAATTAAATATTTCACACCCATTACATGTGACAATGATGAGTTGAAATTGCTATCTTCTCCAACCACTATGGGTTATATTGTATTTGATTCTTTTTGTGACCTTGCTACCGTAGAGAGGATGATATTTTCTAAACCTGAATTGCCTTTGTTAACTAGAACCCATTTTTATGTTACAGGCAACTCTGATCATAGAGGTATGTTTATGGTGCATAGAGTTTATATTTGCTTAATTTTGAAATCTTCTTGCATAGTGAAAATAAATGACAAACTAGATGATGGAAATACAAAATATCATGCCATGTCATGTTTTTCTAGTTTTTCTAAGACAACACACTTTATAGCTTCTCAGAAGAATGATAATGACGCTGATCATGCGAATTATTTCAAAAATATATTTTTGTAAAAAGTTTATCTTGATGATTTTTATGATAAAAATACTCCATGTGATGCTTTAGTGTGCAAAGATGCCTTCTTTGCTTGTCGTGATCTTCCTAGCTATTTGTGCACTCCTGTTACTAACCATTTGCAGAAGTATCATGATACCCAAGGGAGTAAGCCGAGGACAGCTTTCCATCAAGAAGGGGAGAATGATGAGATTGCAATAATCTTTGAGCCACCAAGTGATTGCATCCAAATACACCTGTGGCCTCCACCTTTTCATGTAGGTTGCAGGGCATGGTGGAGTCGTGGTCTCAACAAATGAACTTAAGTCGAGGACGAATCCAAAATAAGAAGAGGAGGATGATGAGGACATCACTCTTTTAAATACACACAAGACTTCTCAAATTATTGTTGATGAATCTCATGTATGACAGTTGAGATTAGAGGTGAGCTCATTCCTAAACACATGTCTTCCTTCCTTTGAGAATAAATTGCCAACTAATGACTTTATGATGATTAGAAACATTGGAGAGTGTCAAGGGAAGCATGAAGAAGGGCTTAAAATGCTCAAGATCAACAAGATACGTTCAAACCCGAAGGAGATCCAATCCAACTTCGGTTCGAGTCTGAGTCGGACTCTAAGAGCAGTCTGCACTAAAATGGATGCTCCAGTCGCATACGAGCTCCGTTTTGGACATTCTAGACATGGCTGGAAAGCTAATGAGATAAGATTTCTAACCGATCTAGTCCCATGCAAAAATACTTCTTAGACGTCCAGGAATGACTGAACAATATGACGTCCGAAATCTGTTAGGGTGCTGTGACGCCATCTTTTGCCTTTTGGGCCGTGTATCTTTACTAAGCCCATTAGTATTAGAGTTTCCCCCTAGGACATCCCAACCTCTATATAAACAATAGCCACATCATTAGGGATAGGTTTTTGCTTAGTTTAATCTGTTATCAAACCGTTTTGCCATTTGATGGTTTGTTGGTTTTTCAACTTCGTGAGTTTAATTCAAATTTTGCAATTGAGTTGCATTCTTCCTTGTTCTTGCTTTTGTTCTATGATTTGCAAGCTGAGATTAGCCTTCTTGGTGAGGTCAATCATGTGTGCACGGTTGATAACCAGAGGAGAAGTGGTGCTGCGATTGCGGGGTTTGAATCGTATTGTATGTCGCATCACCACCAAACCGAGAGTTACCACGACCTGACGAAAGATCGGGAACCACGTACACATCAATTGTAAGTAGAGGATGCTCCCTTGAGTCAATGGGACAACAAATCTTGAGGACTATGGAGAAGGGTTTCACATTCGAAGATGAAGAGAATCTTACTCAAAAGGATGAAGTCAACATCCATCGCAATGCTGAAGCGGCCTTTGTCATCATTTCGGCACAAAGCCATCAAGAATACACCAAGGTGATGGGGATATTGAACGCCTATCAAATTTGGAAGAAGCTTGAGATCATTCATGAAGGGAAGGACACCATGAAGGAAGCAATAGAGGACCTCCTAAGAGGACAATACAATTTGTTCATTAGGAAGAAGAATGAAGGGCCACAAGAATTACAGGATCGTCTCATAGAGATCGTCAACAAGAGAAGAGCGCTTGAAGTGAAGCTTAAAGATATTGAAGTGAACAAAAAGTTACTACAAGCACTCCAACCATGGAACTCACATTTCTGTACTCTTATTAGGGAGAAGGACAACTTCAAGAGCTTCACCACGGATGAAGGACTTGAAAGACTTCTTGCACAACAAGATCAAGATAAAGAAGTAAGAAGAGTCAACTCACTGATCGGCAACACCACTTCTGAAGGCAAGAACAAAGCTTTCAAAGATAAAGGGAAGAAGGTGTTCGTCGAAAGCTCATGTGAAGATGAGAGTGATGACGCCTTGCTCATGAGGAAGTTCAAGATGAGAGTGATGAAGCCACAAGAAGAGCTTTAGCAAAGGTAAAACTAGAAAATTTAGGAGAACTTGCTATGTGATGAGGACATCACTTCCACAGACACAACCAAACCAATTGCACAAGAAGGACCCATGACACGAGCTCGAGCGCGTCAACTTAATTATCAGGTCAAGTCATTTCTCACTGTCTATAGTAGTTCTTCTCAGAATGGGGTACTACTAAATCCTTGTGGTGATTTTGTTATGATTAGGAACATGGGAGGAGCACCAGGA
>BCLF01000046.1:1790553-1821850 GCA_001602275.1 Zoysia japonica | reverse complement strand
TATATATAGGACAAGAAATGATGGAGCTATGAATTTTTAAATTGGCGTTGAGGCACAAAATTCATCGTAGTGGAGTTCTGGGCTTCCCATTTGAGATCGACTTCTGATGTGCCTACACAATGAACCAGAACAAAAGTTGGCTACCAAATTAGTTAGGGATTTCCAAAACATGAAGAGTTTGTAGGAAGCGGATAAGGGACAAAGGTTTAGAAATCGTGATAATCTTCTTGACAAGTTGCACCTGATGCTATTAGAAATACTAATGACAGAGGTCGGAATGCAAGGGTTGGGCAACAATTTTGAAAATAAGGACACTAAAAATTGAATTCCTAGAGTTGAAAATTGATAACGGGGAATCATGGGCGAGAAGGGCCGAGTGAGAACTACCATGCTGCCTAGTAGAGTTTTAAAATGGCTTTCTTGTGACTGTTCTTTCTACGACTAAGAATAGCTGCGATAACTTGTGCCAAAATTGGGCTTGAGATAAAGGCATTCCTATCCACTGATTCATTGAGGCCTTCTTCATCTTCTTCACATATAGAACCAGTCTATCAAAATTCCAACGCTAAAATCAACCACCTAATCTTCAACAGCATACGTGCTCCACAAATTTCATGCAATCTGGCCTAACAGCACTAGCAGTTGAAATTCAAAGTGGCTTTGGGGAATCTGGCCTAACTGCACTGGCAGTTAAAATTCAAAGCGGCTTTACTCCAAAGTTGGGTGAGTTAAAACTTCTTAAACTTTTAAAACTTTTTAAAACAAGACAAGAGATCTCTTTTTAGATGATTTGGTTATTTACGATTTTTAAATACAAATGCTCAATATGCAGTCGTCCTATTGGTCTTCACCAAAATAACAACTTGGCCAATACAGTTGACCGTACATGACCTCGGTGGCAAACATGATCTCCCAAATTCTACACGAACTAAGGCCAGTAGTTAGTACACACACAAAAGCCACATGATAAGACCAGCACTAATATAGTCCTTAATTGGGTTTAACTAATGGCTTTCAACGTTGTTAGCTTTTCGCAAATAGCTTTACAGTCGTACTCTTCCTGATATTGCTTCGATACCAGCTGTGACAGACCGTCCCATAAAAGAGACTATCCATCGACCACAGGATCTTATTGGGTGTCACTCGGTGAAGCGAGGACCAACAGTACAACTCAAGCACGATAAAATATAATACAAACTGTTGTTTAAGTTTATAAAACAAAGAATTTTAAAAGCGTGGAAGTGATCACCTTATTTGAAAGACTACCAAGGTCTCCTAGATACTAAGCATAAGATTACATCGAGCCCATATAATGCATCTTCTAGAAGCACACAACAGCTCAGCGCAGCAAGCAGGGCTCCCAACGAACATTACTACCTCGAGGGTCGCTCCTATCAGTTGGTCCGGAGAAGGGGGAGAGAGAACCTGCAAACAAAAACAACAAAGAGCTACGCCCTGAGCATCCAAATGCTCAGCAAGTCTTACCCGTCAACATGGCCAAATACAGTCGACACCAAAAGATATGATAAGGCTAACTCACATGGGGTAGCTATTTGCAAAAACCAGCGCTAAAAGGTGAATCCTTACTTTCAAGTTTTAGCAGCAGATTAAGTGTAAGAGAATATAACTTTAATTTGCACTGTCAACTACCACAATCATGGTTGTCAAACAATTTATAATAATAATATCCAACAAATCACAATCTCTTCCTCAACCACTTCTTCTTTCAATTCTTACTACGATGTGACTCAAAGAGACAAGTGGTGCTCATTACTATGAGGGGCAGCGATTATAATCGAATTACATCCAGCTGGAGAAACCTAATTATACGACATGTACGCGCTTTCTGAAAGCCGTACATGGCAACCTTTCACGCCAATGATACATAGCGCCGGTTCGATGCTCACCTCTCCCAAGCAGTGGTCCTCCATGCGATAACCACACCGGGTCTATCTATGGTTAGCCCCAAAGCTCTCCCTTTTATTATCTCCAGAAGAGGGGTTCGGTTACGTCCAGTCACTACGCACATTGGGCTACATCAGTTTCCTGGGGCCCATAGATCCAGTATGTAATCAGTACTATTCAAACTTGCTCAATAGGGCCAACAACGAACGGTCTTTAATGGACACAGACAGGGCTACAACACATTGGCCATGCATCCGCAATGGACACATGCCGTGTTATCACCTACTTCCCTGCCCGATCTCTAGTTTATTTCATATGACAAGATAATCCATCCTGTACCAATCCTATAGCTCGCGAGTGAAGACTTATTCACTCGACTTCTACCGTTAAAGAACTATTAGCTTAGCTCTACATCGAGTTACTTGTACCAAAATACTAACCCAAGGTAAGATTCTATAAATGTAACTATGGTTTCAATCAATTCCTGTCACCAAGTGCACATTACAAACTAACCATCTAGAGTGATAAAAGTATAATAATTTGAAAACAGGATAATGCACTGGGGCTTGCCTGGGCTTTGCTCACAGTTAGTTTCTTCGTTTGACGGAACGTCGACAAACTCCTCCATAGTTAGCTGGGATCCTAACATGAGATGATATGTAAAGAAATGAATTATGCTGCTTTTTAAACTTCAAAGATTTGAATTTAACTCACATGCAATGATAGCTTTTTAATTTTTTTTTAAGTAGGACTCGTAAATTTGATTACAAAACTTCTTTAATATGATTTTTGAAAATACAAAACCAAGTTTAAGTGGCTCATAAAATCAGAGATGTCATAAATAAATTTTTGAGAAAGTTTCAAGATTTATTTAAATCAAATAGATTTATAATTATTTAAATACCATTTAAAAACAATAAACATTTAATAAAATTATTTCTAAAGAAATTAAATATGAAGATTTTTCTAAAACATAAATTTTAACTAAATAAACAGAAGAGTATATTTTCTCAGATTTATTAAAATCAAATGAATTTATAATGAATTAAATAGTGTTCAAAAAAATATAACCTTTACAAAATTATTTTAGATGAAGATAAATATGAAGCTTGCAGAATCAAAATGGTTTAATTAAATATATGGGAAAATGAATTTTCCAAGATTTGATCATGTCAAGGAATAATGATAATGCATTAATGAGTTATTGTGTGATCTGAATTAAATAAATTATTTTCATGCATAAAATAAAAATTTGTTAGCTTTAGAATATAGTTCTAGTTGAGAGGAGCCTAACAAAATATATTTCACAATTTTTTGAGCTATAAAGAAGTTGCTATGATTTTTAAAGTTTAAACCATTTTCTGCTAATTAAATAAATCCTTTCGCATTTAAAATAAAATTTCCAGCCGCTCTGGGCCTTGGACACACAGTGGGCCGCAGGGGGGGTTTCACATGGGATCCCGGCCCATATGAGAGGCCACACGGGAGGCGGCGGGGTTGGCTGCACGGGATCCCGTCATAGCCACACAGGATCCCGGCTCGAGCGTGAGCTCGCCAGCCATGGCGCTCACCGCCGGCGCGCGGTAGCGTCCTGCCGGAGCGCCGTTCCGATGGCCAAGCAAGAAAAGGAAAGTATCAAAATGCTCTACGCCACATGGGGAGTTCACAGAGGAGGTCAACGCGGTGGAGGCCTCACCGGAGCATGCCGGCGGAGGGACGGCACGGCGCGCGGATTCGGCGAGGTGTTCTGGCTGGTACAAGTGACGAAACTTGATGATGCCTTCACCTTGAGCTTCACCGGAGGGCAGAGAAGGCCGGCAAGGAAGAAGACGTCAACAAGGAAGGCCAAACGACGGAGCTCGACGGTGGGGCTGACAGGTTCCGGCGGCCGGCGATGAAGAAACTCCAAAATCCTGCGCCATGGTTACAAAACCAGTCGATTAACAATCTTGGGAGGCACGCCTGGTATGGAAATACTGAAATTGACGAGTAATCGAGGAAGATCCACAAGATGAGCGCTGGATTTCAAGATCTTGGCCGGCGGGTTCCAAAACTTCAGAATTTAGGGAAAACTCCAAATCGGCATGGCTCCGGGAAGGAGGAGGCGAGATGAGGTGCTGCGAGGCTTGTCAGAGGACGGGCGCTGCTGCTCGCAAGGAGTGGGGGCCGGAGACGGCTTGGCCGGGGCGTTCCATGGCGATGGCCGAGAGAGGTGGTGGCGCTCGTGAGAGAGAATGAGAGAGGGAGGAGCTCGGCCGGGAGAGGGTAGAGTTCGCACGGCAGCTGGGGAGGGACATGTCGCGAGCTTCGTGGCACTCATGCATGTGGCGCGTGGGGCAGCTGCCCTGTGCGCTGGCAGCGTGCGGTAGGGGAAGGAGGAAGAAAGCACTGATAGGCGGGTCCGGCGAGAATTCTCTAATTTCCAGATTTTTTTCTCGATTTTCTGCGCTGTTTGCTGTTTTGCTTCGAAATCCATATTTTCGAGCTCCTAAAATTTTGAAACTTTGCAGAGCGCTAGAACATTTTGGGAGCACCAACTTTTATTTTAGGCCCGAATTCAAAATCCAAATACATTTTATTCAATAAAATTTTGAAAACAGGAAATCATTTAAAAGAAATAATTCATTTGGGCCCTTTAAACTTTAAATAAATTTCTTATAAAATTTCTAAAATTCAAGTTTTTGCAATATCTTTCAGAATGAAATTTTATTTCATAACATTCCTGTGAAAATTTTTGAACTCGCATTTTAAATTTGAATCCTCATTTGAACTCAGGAATTGTTTGAATTATTTTAGAGCTCGGTTCCAGAATGTTGAAATCAAACAACTTGCTTCTTTGCTTTGAAAAATGTGGGATGTAACAGACACGGACAAGTCCGGATCACAGGTTCCAATTTAAACCCCTGAATCTTCTTCCCCAAACAGCCACATTCATTTTCTCTCTCCTGCCCCAAACCCTAGCCGGCGACTCCGGTGGTGATCCGACGATTCGACCGGTGGAAGGTTGATCCCCTCTGTGGAAACGCTTCTCCAGCCTCGGACTAGTCCGGAACCTCAAGAGTCTAACCTCCTTTCGCTCTCGTTTGAAGGTAATCTCTTCTCTAGGGTTTGAGTATGAAATGCGGTTGTTCCAGTTCATAGCTTTTAAATCCCTTCCGTGAGGTCACTCCTAGGATGCTATAAGTACTTTGTATGCAATATGGCTAGGAGTTGTGGTCAGATCTATGAGTTGTGCAAATTGTTTCTTTTGTGCACTGTCGAGCTTCAGACAAGTCCGTGTGAGACAAACCAAATTGAACAATCTCAATCAATTCTTGATCATCCATCTCACATTCTTCTCAATTCTAATCCAGATCATTGTGTTCAGCATTCATCATGTCAGACTATGCTTGTTCCACGAGGCGTGGTACCAAGAAAATGGAAATCAAGAAGAGGAAGATTGCTCTCCCAGTTATTCAGTGTGATAGTGACCAAGAGGCTCAGGAATCAGAAGAGAACAACATGAAATTAGCCAAGCCGCTTGATCATGAGAGAGGCAGCGCGAGGTACAGATTACATGAAGAATGCCTCTTCAGCTGTTATGTGGAGAAGGGATGCTTGGTATTCAGTGGGAAAGGAGTGCATTGATACAAGATTCTAGAGTTACTTTCATACAGATTACTACAACTCAGTCTATATGGCAATGAATAATCTAGTCATTGAGATGCAATGGGTTGATTGGGAGTACATGGCAAAGAAGAACAAAGCATATTCTAGGATTCCAATATCCATTGAACAAGGCAGTGATTGCTTAGTTTTATGCAACTCTCTACTATCACCAGACAGACGAGGCCAGAATTTCATGGATGACGACACAGACAAGTACATAGTCACAGTGAGACAGTTTGCAAACGCTATCAAGTTTCGTTATGGTTTCTCAAGTGAGGTCCGCATTCACAATGAGCCAGTGCTTGATGGACATGGACTTTATGTATGACACCTCTTCACACTTCTCCCCACCGAACACCACTGGGTTCCTTCCATTTTACAAGGTGTTGCATCGCATCTCGAGGAAGATCTTGGCTCTTTGAGAGGGTGACGCATCTAATCTTCATGGTTATAGAAGGAACCTACTCAAGTGGTTGGGAGGTCAAGAGAAGTTCAACACTTTCGACTTCATGTTTTCAGAGATTCTCGACATCGCTCAGAAGCCAAATAGGACATGCGCCTATGCCCCCTATATCATGTGCATGATTGAGAAAGTCACCCAGAAAGTGTTTGTGAAAGAGGAGTCTCATAAAAGACTTCAACCACAGCTGCCAGTAACAGTGACTGGAGCTCCAACTTCTACCCGTCCCTCCACAAGAAGGACTCCTTCTTCCTCCTCACGTGGTAGAAGTGAGCTGTTCAAGATTCTCAACGGGTTCTCTTAGATTTGCAAGAACAATGATGCTCGAGCTCACCAAGAAAGGATTGCAAGAAAGAAGAATACTAAGGCTATAAAGGAATGGCTCTGTCAGCAAGGCATCCCTCGATCCCCCGACAGTTCAGATATTGATGAAGTTCCTCCTACCTTTGATTCGTTTGCTAATCTCACAACCAAGGAGCTTGCATATGTTGGACAGTTCAGATGAGATTGAGGAAGTTGAGGAAGGGGGTGATGGTGATGGTGATGGTGATGATGATGAGGAATCCGAGGAGTAGCTGATATCTATCTATCTTTTTTCCCCTCTTTTTGGTGTCTTGATGCCAAAGGGGGAGAAATGAAGAAGCTATCTTTATCCCTTAGTTATCATTGATGTGACCACTATGGAATTGTTTGTTTCTAAAACCCTTGGTTTGTAATAACTCGTACTCTATAACCTATGCCTATGTGATGATTATGTGGTTTGTTTTATCTATCTTGTTGCATATCATCCTTGGTTACAAGTTAAAATTTGCATGAGCTTCCATCATCATCTTAGTATGTTTTGACCGTGCATGGTTTTAGGGGGAGCTTGTCTTACCTTTAACTTGTAACCACTTGATTATGCTTGTAGCTTCTTATTGGTTGTCACCTGTTCACCCAAAAAGAGGGAGATTGAAAGTGCATCTAGTATCCCGTGTGGATTTTGGGATAAATTGTGACAAACAATAGAAGCATTTGATGGTATTTTGCGAGTATGTGTGCACGGATATGATTAAAAGGAAACTTGGTTGCCCCTAAAAAGAGAAAAGAGGAAAGATGGTCCCACGACTTCAAGCTGCCTCATTTTTTTTCTTTCTTGAGTCATAGGACCACCGTACTATCAAAGGGGTTCAGCAACTTCTAAGATGAAATAGGTTAAGTGCTCTCTCGTTCGTTAAATTTTTTAGCACACATCTTCTTGTTCCAGCTACTGGTTCTGGACTTGCTTGGTTCCCCATACTTGTCCGGCCAGTGGTTGAACTCCAGAGAGGGAGCATGTTGCTCACCTCGGACTTGTCCGGCACCGGACATATCCGGCTCAAGCTATGGACTCCAGAGTGTTGTTCCCCAGCAGAGCCGAACTAGTCCGCTTCCACGGACTAGTTTGAGAGCGGACTCATCCGCCAGTCGAGCAGACTTCAGAGAAGGAGCACCCCATAATTACCGGACTTGTCTGGTCCTCCAGACCAGTCTGCCAGCGGACTTGTCCACTGGATGGGCGGACTCGAGAATGGATGCACCTCATCTCGGTCGGACTTGTTTGCCCGGCTGGACTAGTCCGAGCCCTCCCCGAACTCCAGAGAGACGACGAACTATCCGTTGAGCCCGATGTTCGAACTTGTCCGGCCATCTGGACTAGTCCGCTCCTGAAACTTTTGGAAAGTATTGCTTGATTGATCTATATAATCCCTTGCCCCAAGTCTCAGGCTTACCAAAACCTTGTGCCTCATTTCGAATCACGCCCTGAGACCTTCTGAGATCCACCTCACCTCTTCCCAAGTTCTTCATTTAATCACCTAGGGTTTGATTGAAGGAAGAGGAGATCGTGAGTGTTTTCACCTCTTGTTTTGCATCGAGCACTTGATCTTTTTCATTGCAGGTGTTGCTGAACCTATTACTCTTGGATATTCATCTCCTGGATGGTTAGTTGTCGCCTGGAATCCATCAATCCGTTGTTGTGCGATCTGGGAGGTCATTGCCTATTCACCCCACTCTAGGCAACTTTCAGAGGCAAGAAATTTGGATGTGCCAGAGCGTGGATCCGTGTCTCAGAGAAAAAAAACTGCAAAGCAGCAATGACATCAGATCTCTCAAACAAATGTGGCTCCCAAAATATAAAAACCAGAGACGTGACCTATTTGGGGAGATCCACAGGAGGCATAAAATTGTAAAACAACCTCCTCACTAAACCTCAGGGGCTGGGTGACCAACTCAGAAAGTCCAGGCAGATAAGAAATATGCTCCTCCATGTCACTCCCAGCTCCTCTGCTCAGTGCCTCAAAAGAACAATGATGATGAGGGGCAAACACTGAGCTCTTGCCCTTAGCGGCAAGCTATCAATAGAGAGCCTCATATATCCTCCGCTGCAGAACAGTCCAAAACTGACCAACATCTCTATGACGCTTTGCAGGGACCCACACTGTGGAGTCAACTATCGTTCTGGCCTTCATGGCTGAGCCCTTGGTGTTTAGCAGATCAACCTCCTCAGCAACTCTTTCCATGGCCCGACGAGCTCTCTCGGCTCTAGTAGTGCACACTACATAGACCCCAACTCTGGAACGAGGACACCTCTGTGGCCTCGACGGTGAAGCTGGCTAGGCTGCCTCTCCCTCCGCAGTTCTCGACTGCCGAGAATGACTAGCAGGAGCTCTCTGTTGCTGCACCTCTGCGACAAGGGGTATGGTCGCCACTCTCAATCGGGTCGACCTCCTCAGCTCCCTCTGTCCCTCTTCACCGGTGATCCTCAAAGCACCACTCCTCCTCTCAGGAGGTACATCCGCATCCGCTGCAGCCAGGGCTCTATCCCAGTCCGCTGGCTCTTCTTCTTCTCAGGCTCTACGGCCTTCCCCTTCCCCTTCTCCTCAGCTGTCGGTCTCTGTCGGCCCATACTGTAAAGTAAAGCACTACTGATCAGCTGACTCAATCAAGCTAGGATTAAGAGCTTGCCTCTTAACCCGTCCACAGAAAGCTCTGGACTGCCACAGAAACACTTTCCCTGTCCTCTGTCCTGATCCACTACCCAAACTATCACTGCACCACATGGGAATGATAAAGGGTTGTAAGCAACGCAGGTAAGTGACACACAGAGAAAGCCTAGTGGTGGAATCAAGAACATATCACCGATCAAATAAAGCAAATATGACCAACAGGGATATCGACGGACTAATATCACAAGTTAAATAAAAGCAATGAACTCAAATTGTGACACTAGCGACAGGGAGACTCAATGTCATAGCAAAATATGAAAGAGAAACTTCAACATGGCACCAAGTACTAGGAAATATCAACTAATTACTCCAATCAGCAACAAAAGTTTAAACTTTTATCTCGAAAATGCCAATGTTCGTAATTAATCAACAATGAGGGGCATAAAAGATGAAGGGATAATAGGTTCGATACCCCGGGAAGGTAGAAGTCGAAAATCAAAAGACACCTCGAAATCACGTCCAACCACAGAGAATACAAAAACCCTATTGAGCGTTTAGGACTTGGAAGTGCGGGACGATTAGAGCAGCTCAAGAGAAGAGGCGGCGCAAGCATGCGACAGTGGCGCACGGTGAGCTCAACACAGGGTGGTGGCGAGGTGTGGCAGCGCACTTGGGAAGGGCAATGCAAAGCAGGCACGCATAGCGAGGGTGGCACACGAACGAGGGCAGCTCAAGCATGAGCGTGTGGCGGTGCGAAGCAGGGCGCAACGGCACAGAGCGCTGAGGACACGGTGGCAGCACGGTGAGGGTGGCTCGCATGAGGGGGCGATCGGAGGCGAAGTGTCAGAGACGGCGGTTGAATGAGCATGCACGGGTGAAGAGTGAAAGACCAATAACGCACATGCGCTTAAACTTAAAACAAATCAACAGCCTGGATTGAATTCAAAGGAAGCGGATGGTCGAGATTTCACCGAACAGATGACTCACCGAACTGTCCGGTCTTACAAAATTGTTCGGTGACTAAAAACAACCGAACTATCTGGTGTCTGCTGAGAGTCGATTCTAGACAAGCAACCGCTTCATCTTCTAGTCACTGGACTGTCCGATGAACCTGCGCGGAATGTCCGGTGTCTACTTGATTGTGCTGTGCTGATTGATCACAAAGATACAATCATTGGACTGTTCGGTGAAGGCGTCGGACTGTCTGGTGACCTCTAAGAATCGCAGAATTCAAGAGTTCTCACCGAAGAACCAAATAAACACCACAATTGTCTAGAAAGGGAACTCTCAAACACTCCTTTGCAAATAGATAACCCTCAAAGGGTTTATAGTTTTTGCAAATCGCAATAAGATCGAGCGATAAAGAACCAAAGCGAGAAGGAGCCAAAAAGAGAATTTATGAACCTATGTTCACGGTTCGCATAAGTGAGAATCTTAGAAACCGTTAAACACAAGGTTCAGTGGGCATGAAGCTCACAATTGCTTTAGTTATTCTTTGTGGAGTGTGTGAATTCATATAGGCAATGTAGTCACTTTCTCCAAGAATAACGCCTCCTCCGTGGTTCCTATATGCAATGCATGGCAAACAAGCTAGCTAATGCATGAAAGTAATTATGCCATATAGATGCAAGCAAATTTAAGGACATTGCAAAAAGAAAACCTGTCCAATGCCAAGTTTGGCCCTTCTCAAGCTTATTCATCATAAGCCCACTATTTTGCCTTGAGATAGCCAAACCACCTTCTCAAGATCTTCCCCCATGCTTATGGATATCTCGTTGACTAATTTTTTTGTTTTTTTCTTTTATCTTTTTACACATGATGCATGTTTGTGCAAACATCTAGTCCACGAAAGAGTCCTAACTACCATACAAGACAAGAAAAGAAACCTACTCTACTATGTACAAGAGAAAACCTCCGTGAAGAGTAGATTGGCGTTGAAGCTCGATCACACATGTGGTGGACTTCTATAATCTTCAATCATGCTTCACGGTCCACCTCCTTGGTCCTTTCACTTCTTCCTTGGAACCCAAGAGAGTTTAGGCTTCTTCTCTCGGTCCACGATCACCTTTGAGACCCAAATCTTCTTGATTGTCCTCTTGTCATTTGGTGATCCGAGCGGCTTGGCTTTCACCTTTCCATATTTTGTCCTAAAAAGCTTGTAGTGCACATCTTCATGGAAAAAGTTAGTGTTAGGCATAATCTTAGGCTCGCTCACCTTGGGATAGTCCTTGGCTCGGTGACCATCAAGGCAACAGTTCTCACAATAGTAGTCATCCGCCATGAGCGGGACTATCCAAGCGGGGATCTCATTTCGTTGCCAATGATGTTGATAGAGGAAGGATATGATTCTAAACCCTTGTGCCTGTGGTTGTTGACAAGGTTTCGGCATAGGATTTCCTTTTGGATTTGCCTTCCTCTAATGAGCAGCTCAAATGCATCCATCAGTGCCTCTCTCTCCTCCTTGAGCTTGAACGTTCCTTTAAAATGTTAGGCTCAAGAGTAATGCTCTCCTTGGAGAGGGTTAGCTCACAAGAAGTAGAAACCTCATTAACATGCTTAGAAGAGTTAAAGAGAGAGTCAAAGTCTTCATGGGTGAGGATCAATG
Organism: Zoysia japonica; assembly: GCA_001602275.1. Classification (NCBI taxonomy): domain Eukaryota; kingdom Viridiplantae; phylum Streptophyta; class Magnoliopsida; order Poales; family Poaceae; genus Zoysia; species Zoysia japonica. The sequence goes on along the minus strand of BCLF01000046.1, from coordinate 1,810,266 downwards.
CCTTATGCTTCTCATTTAGCTCTATGTGCTTGTCTTTGAGAGACACATAGGATTTGGATAGAGCACCATGAGATTGCTTTAGGGCATTGAGCTCATCCTCAAGTTCTCAAACTCGAAGTACCACTACTTCATGCTCCTTAGTCATACCTCAATCTTCTTTTTCTTTTTGATGATGGTCTTGTTGGCCTTCTGAAGGATGAGGACTAGATTATCATAGCTTGGAGCATCATCATCACCATCACCATCATAGTGCTCTTCTTCCACTTTAAGATCATCAACTTCATCTATGTAGCTCTCACAAAGTCGGGCCATCAAGCATAGAGGTGGTGGTGAAAGCTCATTGGTGGAGCTTGTCATAGTTATACCTGCAATCTCTTCATCTTCGCTTGAAGAAGAGGAGTCTGAATCATCATATCGGTGAGTCATTCACCAACAATGTAAGCCTTGTGCGGTGACTTCCTCTTATCCTTGCCCTTGCTCTTCTCCTTGACAAAGAACTTCTTGAATTTCTTCTTAGTAGCTTGTTCTTCATCATCGCTCTCACTTGAGGCTTCCTTCGTGTTCTTCTTCTTGGGCATGGGGCACTCCTCAGTAAAATATCCTTTTTTGCCACAATTGAAAAGCATTCGTAGTTGCCCTTTGAGGATGAGGGTCCTCCCTTGTGAAAAAGCTTCTTCATTAGAAGCGCGAGGTTGAGGGTCCACCTTCTTCTTCTTTTTCTTGATTCTTCAACTTGTAGAGCAAGATTCGTGGGCACTTGTGTGTCGGTGGAGGTGCCCAACATTTATCTCTCATATGCTATGAGCTTTCCAAGCATCACATCAATGGAGGAATTTGCCAAGTCGATTTGGAAGAAGCATGTGACAATAGAGTTGTAGCTTGGCGGTAACATTCTCAAGAGATTCCTCATGATCTGAATGTCTTCAATTTTGATCTTGAGGCCCAAGGCATTGATATCCTCTACCACTACATGCAAATGAGAGTAAACATCGTTAGCTTTTTCATGTCGCAACATAGTGATAGAGTCCTATTTGTTATTGAGAACATAATAACGCTCTTCCTTAGCCTCGGTGGAGCCCTCATGAATATTTGTCAATTGAGATCAAATTTCATGAGCGGTGGATGATGCATTGATTCTAGAGAACACATTCTTAGAAATACAACCAAAGATAGCATTCTTGGCCTTTGCATTGAACTTGATAAATATAGGATCAAGTCTCTCATTCACATTTGTAGCATTTTGGGTTACAAGCCACGCTTTCCTATCAATTGACTCTAGGTTGGCTTGCATACAGACCTTCCAATACGAGTAATCATCCCCATCAAACATGGGTGGATGTTCCGTCCTGTTCGACATTCTTACTCAAGGCGGTGAAGTCCAAAATTGAGCATTTGGCTCTGATACCACTTGAAAGAATCAAAGACATCAAGAAGGAGAGTTGAATCGAGGGACTTATAGAACTTAATCTCGCTACAAATTTAGACTTTGAGACTCAATCACAACAAGAGCAACCTACATAATTCTAGTAAGACAAGACCCTTAACGATGCTAATGAAAAGGTAAAGACAACAAGCAATCACTAGCACGATAGCTACCATGAGAAATTGTAAAGCAACCTATAACTCTACTCAACAAGATAAAATGTGGAAAGTCAAGAGGGAGTCAAGAGAATGCTCAACGATTTTTCTCATGGTCTCAAATGGTTGGCATCTTCTCGTAATCCTCGATGGACCACTCTCGTCAGAGTACCAATCCCTCCCGCCGTTTTCGAGATGGTGCTCCCAAAAATATGCTTCACTCCTAGAGTGAAGTCACAGGCGACCCGACTGTATCAAACAATACCCTCATGCTAGAACAAGCGTCCAAGGCTTCGGGCACTTCCACTTGGTGTCCCTTTCAAGCGAGGAACCCAAAACCGCTTACCGCATCGTCTTCCACAATTTCCTCGGAAGCTCAAACACAGACTCCTAGCTGATCTAGGCTCGCCAAACCAACAGTAATAGGTAAAGATCACTTCTATCAAACCCCACAAGCTCTAGAAGCGTATGAATGCTCCTTTCTCACCCTAGTACCGAATGAGAGGGAGAGCGTCGACTCTGAGGGTGCGATGCCTTACTTCGCCGTCGACGAAACCTTCAGAGGCTTCATCATAGAGGAGACTGTTGAGACCAGGAGGAGAGACATTCTAGAGAAGGAAAGATTTGCAAGGGCAATGGATCTCATATTTGCAGCTACTGCTTCTACAAAGCCACATATCCATGGAATTGAAACATGGAGAGGATCAGGGTTCTGGTTGCTTGCTAAGGAAGTGTCTCAGATTCTGACTCTGATTCTGCATCCATCTCTTCGATGGAGTTGAAACATCAGGCTTTTGAGGCAGGTTTTGCGATCATGGACATCATCAAGGCAGAACAAGAGTTGAACTCCTCATTGATAAAAGGGGAACAGCAGCTGCCATAAGGTTCAATGTTGAAGAAACTAATCGACGCCTAGATAGAGAGACGTAGCAAGAATATCAAGCCATGGCGTGGAAAGCTTCCTCCGGCGCGTATCTCTCCTCCACGCACGTTCGGGGATTCTTTGGCATCCGCCAAGAAGGTATATCGAACTAACTTATCTCGTTCTTCTTCGTTTCTAGCAGATCAGCAAACCAAATCTCCATTAGGATCATCCGATCATGCATGGCCGAGGCTAACGCAGATAGTGATCACGGAGAACAGTGATCCAAAATTGATTACAGTAGAAGTTACAGGATACCACTTTAAAAATCCGAATTTGAACTCACAAGGCTGTCATGACCTATTCATGCACCAAGTTGGATTTGATCATAAAGTTAAATACGAGCCTACCTCTGGCCTGGTGGCTCTGTTCGCTAAAACCGGAAAACCGAGACTCAGAGAAAACCTAGGGTGACACAAATCGCACAGCCGCCGCCTCAATATCACTCATACTAAGAATCTTGGTTTGGCTAGATGGAAAACAGTGGAGGGTTCTTGCTCAACCGCGGAGGGATGGCAAACAGGGGGGCATCGCGCGGTGGTGCGAGAGGTCAGTTGGCCGCATTTGCAAGGGATGGATTCCAACAACATGGTTTTCATCCTGGATATGGAGGATGTGGGCAACAAGGAGGACGTGCTGGAGGAAGGGGCTACGAATTCTATGGCCGGAGTTTAGAAGGATACCCCAGTTTTCCTCGTGGTGGCTTTGGGAATAATGTATGCTGGGAGAGGAACATTGTTTGGAAGTGGATCAGCATGAACTAGTTTTCAGAATGTGAACAGAGGCATTGGTGGTGGAGCAAATTCTATACCACAACGTCTAGTTCATACGTTGAAGAGCGAGGAGGAACAGGGTACACTTTCAGGATCAAAACATTAGCGATACCTGAGATCACAGCTACAATGAACACGCTGCCGCCGCAGGCCGTGGCACTGTTGCAACAGGCATTGGCAGCACTTGCAGAGAAGGGGAATGTGCAGGAGATGAGCCCTGTGTTGGAGGAAAAGAAGGGGAAGGAGAAGAAACAAATTGAAACAAAAGCATCTTCACTTGCTGATGTCCCTGAATCTTCTTCTCAGGGAGCAGCTCGGGTGATTTCAGGCAATGATAAACCACCGTATTGCTATTGCTATCTGACAAAGGGTCATATTTTTAAAGATTGTGATACAAAGCTCTTCTGTGAAGCATGTCAAAGCATGGAACACCTGAAAGGTCGATGCCCGTTATATAAAATTGCTAGTAAATTGTATGCTACACCATGAGGATATTCAATAGATGGGCTTGGTTTTTATTATGTTCCTCATAATGTGAGTGTTAAGTTCAGAAGTGATGCAAAGGCTGCTGTTATTAAGGTGATCGAAGGTGTTCTTACCTCAGATCAAGTGATAGCTGAAATGGAACGGCTTATTCCGGGCAGATGGAAGTGGGAGATGCAAGACTGTGGTAATAATACTTTCAGGACTTCATCTCCTCAAGGATGGAGTTGCTTTGGATGATAGAATGGGCCACAGTGCAAGTTAAAAACAGCAACATCAAAATTGTGATTGAGGAGAACCGGAAGCGGGATCGAGCTAAGTTTGTGATGCCAAAAATTTGGGTTCAGTTTGTTGGGTTGCCGGAGGAACTAAGAGACTTTCTCGTGATTTGGCCAGTAGGTTCAATCCTAGGCATTACCAAAGATGTTGATATGGTTTTCACCCGAGAGCATGAAATATCTAGGATGCAGGTTTTAGTGTTGAATCCAGATTTGATTCCTGAATCAGTGGATGTGGTCATTGGAGATAGTGTGTATGAGTTGCATTTTCGTGTTGAAGATGCAAATTCTAATGAAAATCCAACACCTATTGGAGATGGATGATGCAAGTGGGGATAAAGGGGGGAACTAAGGGTTCCGAAGCTACTGTCGAAGAAAATCAGAACAGGGGGAAGTCGACAAAAAAAATCAGAAAATGGTGGTAGTAGCGCTGGATGTACAGGTGGTATAAATAATTCTAACTCAAAAGTGCAGGATTGGAGTGTGATTTATAATATTTAGGTTCCTGTGATAGAGGATAAGAAGGATGCGCTGGATTTATAATATTGAGGTTCCTGTGATAGAGGATAAGAAGGATGCGCTGGATTGGAGTGATTTAACTGAAGAATCAGAGGAGGAAGAAGTGATCTATGATGAGTCTTATTTTGAAAAACTACAGCATGACCTTCTGGGTGACAATATGGAAGGAAGGTGCGTAGAGGAGGAAGGTTTAGAAGGAAAAGACACAGAAAGACGGTGTTTCTGCACAGATGCTAGCTGCATTGCCTGAAGCTGCTACGCCAACATGCAAAAACAAAAGGCGTGCTAGCACGGCTGATCAAAGAGTCGATGGAGAGAGCAGAAAAAATGACAGCAGCCAGGAATCTGGAGGTTGCTTCAGCTGAAGGTAATTCGGAAACTCTAAGCTCATCTTTTCTGCACTTTTTAAATGTTCAGATTATTTCTAGAATGAAGGAGGTAGGAATAGAGTTAGGACAAGATAAGAATAGTGCTGCTGTTTCAGCAACATATTAAAGACATTGAGAAACATAGGCTGTTGGATAATAAAACATTAGATAAGATAGAGATCATTTTTGATAAAGAACAAAAAGTAATGGAAGAAGAAGAAGAGGTAGATAAAATTATTTTGAGTTCACTTTGTAGTGAAATTATGGATGAGGTGATGGATTTGGACAGTACATATCCGCTGGATTGTAAACTGTTCCAAAAATAAAAACATCTTCCTTGTCAAAAAAGAAATACAGGAAAAGGAAAAGCAAATGTAATAGTGAACCATGAAAGGTATTTTCTGGAGTAGCAATGGTTTGGAAGATCAAAAAATAACAAAGGTTCATTTCTGATCTTACTAAACAAAATAACTTAAGTTTCATAGCCATATTGGAAACCGCTAGGAGTGATTTTCATCCAAATTTCTTTAAAAACTTGTGTGCAGGAAGGGATTTTATTTGGCATTGTAAAGCTCCTAGAGGACGTTCTGGTGGCATTAGCATGTTTGACATAGGCGCTATTAGTGAAGGAGACTTTTATATCAAAATTTAGCTTTGCAATGAACTAGATTACTATAAATGGGCTTTAGTAGTTGTATATGGACCAGCACAACATAGCTAAAAAAAATTTCTTGGCTCAATTAGTGTCCATTTGTTCCCATGAAAGTCTTCCACTGTTAATTTGTGGTGAGTTTAATATCTTACGAAGTCCCTTAGAAAAGAACAATGATAAATATAACGACAGATGGCCTTTTATGTTTAATGCAATTATTGATGCTTTAAGCCTAAGGGAATTAGTGATGACAGGAAGGAATTACACGTGGGCAAATAATTTGCCAAAGCCTACATTTGAAAAGTTAGATAGAATTTTAATGACAACGGAGTGGGAACAAAAGTTTCCACTTTCTACGGTGCTTGCTCTTACTCGGGAAATTTCAGACCATACTCCTCTTTTGTTACACACGGAGATAAGTCTTCATTGTGTACTCAACCACAATAATTTGAACTAGGATGGTTGCTACGTGATGGGTTCAAAGAGATGGTTAAGGAGTTAGAGCATGATACAATTATTGATGGTACTCCTATGGAAATTTGGCAAGGCAAAATCTGTAGGGTACGGCAATATTAAAGAGGATGGGCAAAGAATATTAGTGGTCAAAATAAGAAAGAAAATAAAGAGATTCTAAATAAGCTGGAAGAATTGGATAAGAAATCAGAAGTGATTTCTTTATCACTGGCAGAGATAGACTTTAAACATTTCTTAAGTAGTAGATTAGAAACTATGTTAAGAGAGGAAGAGATAAAATGGTACCAAAGAGCGAAAGTAAAAGAATTGTTGGAAGAGGAATCCAACACTAAATATTTCCAGCTATAGCTAATGGAAAACATAGAAAGACACGTATTTTTCAGGTACAAAATGATGAGGGACAGATAATTGAAGGGGATGAAGCTTTAAAAAAGCATATGACAACATACTATAAAAATCTGTTCAGTCCTCCTATAGAGAATAATGTTTCTTTGCAAGAGACTTGGGTAGAGGACATTCCTCAGGTTACAAAACAGGAAAATATAGCACTAATAGAACTGTTTATAGAAAACGAGGTTTGGGAAGTGGTTTGCCAAAAGGAACATAGTAAAGCACCCGATCCTAATGGATTTCCAATAGAGTTTTATCAAATTTTTTGGGATACAATCAAAGGAGATTTGTTACCTTTATTCCAGGATTTTTCATAAGGGCCAGTTACCTTTATATAGCCTGAACTTTGGAACAATGACTTTGATATCTAAATGCAAGGAAGCAAATAAACACTACCATAGATTGAAACAAAAAAGACACCATCATCAGTGACATCAAATAAAAAGCCGTCACCACTCAGGTACCTGGTTATTTTCACATTATGAAGGCATATATACTTGGGTACATTATAACAGGACATATACAGATTCATAATTACTTAATTCGATAGGTGAAACTGAAAGTAGTCATATAAGCAAATTTAAGCCAAGTTCAAATTTTACTTAACGCCTGTCTTTTATCACTGATTTGTTCATTAGCTTTTGTGGATATGCCATGCAGGTTCACTTTTAGTATGCTGGACATAATATTTGTCCTGTTACATGTTCATTGAGCAGAAATATAATGGAGGGAGCTATAATTTTACATGAAACATTACATGAAATGCGTAGGAAAAAGTTAAGTGGAATTATCCTGAAAATTGATTTTGAAAAAGCATACGACAAAGTTAACTGGTCTTGCAAATGGAAGGATTCTCTCCAACGTGGGAAAAAATAAATGACCAGATAGGACCCAATTTCCAGACAAAAAAGGAGTAAGGCAGGTGGATCAGTTATCTCCTATTCTATTTAATATTGTAGTGGACATGCTTGCCATCTTGATTAATAGGGCGAAGGCTTGCGCTCGAATCATAGGGGTAATTCCACATCTTGTGGAAGAGGGGTTGTCCATTCTACAATATGCAGATGACACAACACTTTTTTATGGATCATAACTTGGATCAAGCTAGGAATATGAAGCTGCTTTTGTGCGCTTTTGAACAGCTATCTGGTCTTTAAGATATTTCATAAAAGTTAGCTCTTTTGTTTTGGGAGAGCAAAGGATCATGAGGCTCAGTACACTCATTTATTTGGATGCAAATAGGGTTCTTTCCCCTTCAAATATCTCGGCATTCCTATGCATGTTAGAAAGTTATGCAATGGAGATCAGAAAATGATAGAGGAAAGGATAGAAAGAAAATTAATTAGTTGGAAAGGAAAACATATGTCGGCAGGAGGGCGATTGGTTTAAAAAATTCTGTACTCACTAGTTTGACGATGTTTATGTGTTCTTTCTTTACGGTGCCCAAGAGTATTCTAGAAAAGATTGAGTATTTTAGATCACAATTTTGTCAGGCTAATAGCCAGAAAAAAGTATAGATTAACAAAATGGATTATCATTTGTCAGCCTAAAGACCAAGGAGGTTTAGGTGTACAGAACATTGAAATTCAGAACCAGTGTTTGTTGAGTAAATGGCTTTTTAAGTTAATAAATGAGGAAGGATTGTGGCAAAGCATATTAAGAAATAAGTATTTGAAAAATAGAACTATTGGGAAAGTGGTGAAAATACCAGGGGACTCACATTTCTGGTCCGGTCTTATGAAAGTAAAAGAGTAGTTTCTTAGGTTTGTATCTTTTAAGGTGAATGATGGACATCAAATTCGTTTCTGGGAAGATGTTTGGATCAGAAGCATTTCATTTCAACATAAATACCCATATTTATATAATATAGTAAGAAAGAAGAGTGATACAGTGGCCTTTGTTCTTGATACTGTTCCACTTAATGTATCCTTTAGAATATCATTAGATGAGAATAATAGCCGCTTATGGCATGAACTAGTATAAAAAATATTGCGTATATAGTTAAATAATGATGCTGATAGAATTATTTGGAAATTACATCAGCTTTACGGTTCACTCTTTGTATCTTGCTCTGATCAATAATGGTGTAGTAGAGAGAAATAAGGTTCTTTGGAAAATTGGATTTCCACTTAAAATAAAAATCTTCATGTGGTATTTATATAAAGGGGTTGTGTTGACTAAGGACAATATTGCAAAACGAAATTGGGAGGGTAACAAATTATGTACATATTGTATGGAAAATGAGAGTATAGAACATCTGTTTGTTAAGTGTCATAATGCTAAGTTTCTTTGGAATATAGTATATATTAGTTTTGGTATAAAACCACCTCTTACTGTAGCACATATGTTTGACCTTTGGTTTATGGCATTTGATAAAAAAAATAAGAAAATTTCTGCTTGTGGGTGCTTCGGCTTTATGCTGGGTCATATGGCTTAGTAGAAATGATAAAGCTCCAATGAAAACATATATGCAGGTGCTATGTAGGGAAACAAATTCTTTTGGAGTCAGCTTGAGAAGAGCAAAGAACACAAGGAAGTAATAAAGGTGGCATGCCATAAGTTGGAGATGGTGGCAATGCAGATTTTCATCGACCATGTATGGAGATTGAGCAATCGAATTTGCTTTTAATTTTTTGTATCCTTAAACTTTGGTCGGCAATTTTTATTCAGCAGCTGTAGGTGCTGCCAGAATTATAATAATGGGTTGTAGCTTCTTTGAAGCAAAGACTGGTACTATTTTTTACATTATCTAAAAATCACTCTCCTACTAGCACTAAAGATTTCCAATCTTGTGTTGTACTCTCTCTTTGGTATCCCTTGGCTTCTCACAAGTTTACTCCAGCAATTCAGACCTCAGGCACACTGTAAAATATCCCCCTCCACTATTTAAATAGGCTCTAAGCCCAGAAACAACCATTAGAATGTGATGTCATAAAGCCGACTGCTTTTGCTAGTCATTGGACTGTTCGGTGACTCCTCCCACCAAACTGTCAGGTGAGTCTTTCTTCCAGCAGACCAAAGAAACACCTTCTCTGGAATCTATTTCATATGGCACCGGACTATCCAGTGCATACCTTCACCGGACTGTCCGGTGACTGTCACTTTTGGACTTACAGAGACACCTCTTCAAGACTTTGTCTTTAGGTCACCGGACTGTTCGACCACTGACCCACAGGACTGTCTGGTGACTTCTTTACTTCGGCACTAGAGACACATCTTCTGACTCACCGAACTATCCGGTGAGCTCACCGAACTGTCCGATGACTCTTCTGCAACTGAAAACTGAGTCTCCGTCTTCGACTTGACTACGGCTTCGCTTGCTTTGCTTCCTCTGCCATCTTCAGTGCGTTATGAGATAACTAAAAGCATTCATACCTTCTAGCACTTGTATGACCCGATAACGAATGACTTGACCTCTTCTTAATAGTATAGTTGATCATATGGACTCTTCAGCTAGTCCTTAGCCTTGATCTACCGAAGCCCAAAACTTCTTATCTTGGGATCGTCCTCGTCATCCATCGAGAAAATCCACCATGTTGGAGTAGAATATGCGGGACAGTACCTACAATCATAATCATTATCTATGGTGTTCATTCAAAAATCAATTCATACCTTTTAGAAGACTTCAAAGGTCACGAAGCCTGTAGCAGTAGCGGGGGAGTGCAGGGAAGTCGCAGACGAGAGAAGAGGTCAGGGCTGGCGGCAGCGGAGGGCATGACGGAGGTGTTGTTGGAGGAGGCGCGTGGGGCGTGGGGGGGCAAGGGAGGGCCGGTGGTGGAGTGGCAGGGCCGATGACGAAGGGGAGAGGCGTCGACAATGGGGGAGGAGGCGCAGGAGGTGAAGAAGAGAGGGGATTCACGAGTATAAGAAAGAAAGCAGGAGGGAGGAGTCTCCCTGGGATATGTGACTAAGGGAAAATTAGTTATTTGTATTTTTGTATTGATTTTTTTTTGAAAAAAAATAAGAAAACCATCTCAATCTTGACGGAACTGGATGGAGTGGTAGATTTCTAAGAAAATGGAACTTTCGATGGTACATAAATGTACCAAGTCAGTTTGATGATAAATTTTTAAAGTCGTGAGCTTTCAGTGTCACCAATCCAATTTTCGCTAATTATTTATTGGTTCAGACTCCACAATGGTGGCACAATATTTCTTTAACACATGTTGAATACAAGTGAATATAGGTTATCTTTTCCGAATTTTTTTTGACAATTATTACTATCCCCTTGTTCCTTTTTGTTGTACCTGTATGGAGTTAGTAAGAATATGAATATAAGTGCTTCTATTCGCGAATTCTTACCCATTAAAAAGAAATGGTGCAACTATGTTTGTTTCAAATATTGATTTCACTTTTTTGCATCACTACGCAGTATAAATAGTACCAGCAGCAACCGTGGGGCTATTCAGTTAGTTGTGCATTGGAGATCATAGGAGTTTGAAAGATTTCACTTTTTTTTTTACTTTTTTGCATCACTACGTAGTATGAATAGTACCCGCAGCAACCGTGGAGCTATTCAGTTAGTTGTGCATTGGAGATCATAGGAGTTTGCAAGTTGTTTCACATATTAAATTTAGGTGAACTTATTTAAACCTCTAGATATGAATTTACAACTCTAATTCAGAGTACTCATTCGGTGCATAAATGTTCCGCGCCGCTGTGAGCGCCATGGAATCCGAGACACACGCACGGGTACCAACCAATGTTTTGGAAACCATCGTGGCTTTGAAAACCGGTCGGTAGCAATTTGGTCGGTTTTTGCAAAAATAAAAAAAAAACTGTTACAGTAAACCTCGAAAATCAGATAAATTTGACAATCAAAATTTTAAGAGAAATCCGACCGATTTTTTTGTTTACCGACCAACTTTTCTGGTTTATCATTTTTGAATTTGAAATCAAATCGATTCGAGCGGTTTTTTATGGTTTTGTTGGTAAACCGCTCGGTTTAACTAGTTTATCGACCGGTTTGATCGGTTTTTGAATTTTCAAATTTTTAAATTTTCAAAAAAATAATTTATTAAAAAAGTAAGTGAATCATGTAAACCGAACCGAATGGTTTGACCGGTTTTTATAAAAACTGACCTGTTTTGGACGATTTTGTAAACCTCGGTGCCAACAAAAACAGGTGATACGTGATACGTCACATGCTCAAAGTCAGTACACACGTCCGGAATCAAACTACTCCAGCTTCGCCGTGCATCTACCAGTGTTAAATAGCTGGGACTTTGGAGTAGTCGCCCAGGTAATGTCAAGATTCTCCAGCTTTTAGTTGCGCGTCAACATCACGGCTCAAGTCAAGCGATCAACAACAAACACGAACGGAGAAATATCTCAATTCGATTCTCGGTGACACCATCACAACACTAGCAACCAATCGGATCGGAAGAACACACGACTCGCCAACTCCCGTCTTATTTCTACCAGCTCAAGAAACTAGTACATACGCCAGCAATACACAACACAGACGAGGACAAGGATTAGTTGGTGAAGTTCTTGATGCACGCGTGCGGCTCGGCGGCCTTGGCCGCGGGCGTGGGCTCGACGGTGGGCGACGGCGGCACGGGCATGCAGAGCAGCTCCTTGGGCAGGTCCGGGATGCCCTTGAGGTACAAAGTGTAGAAGATCTTGAAGGGAAACACGATCTGGTGGAGCTTGACCTGTCCGTACGCTCCCTCGAAGACGCCGGAGCCGCCGGTGACGGCGAGGTACGTATCCTCGTAGGTCAGGTATGGGCCCTGCACAGTGATGTGGCCGTAGTCGCCCAGGTGGAAGCTGTAGATGGCCTCGTACCGGTCGCCGTTGCGCTCCGGCACGTGCTGGATCAGCAAGCAGATCCCGGCCGTCACGCCCAGGCGCTTGTCAAGGCTCCCATTGTACACCTGCAGGCAGGGATCGAAGGAGTGACTGGTGAGCAGAGGAGGCGCAAAACAAGAAGAATCAGAGCAGAAAGCTTAAGACGGAAGGAATAAGCTATGAATACCTTGTTGGTGAAGGGGACGAGGTCGCCGAGCGCATTTTCCGTCTGCTTGGCGCTGAGGCGGAGGTAGGCGGGGCTTTCACGATCCCGCTCGTTGATCTCGTACAGGTACAGCTCCTGCACCTTTGTAGGTCGCGCGTCCTTGGCCACCGCCGGCTTCGACGAGAACAGCGACGCCCGGACGCTATCTCCACCCCGCCTCACCTTCGCACCCGTGACTCTGGCTGCCAGCTGTGAAGGAGGAGTAACCTTGGCGAATCTCGCGGGCGTCTTGACGGAGGAGGCCGCCGGAGACCGGGCGACTCCTGCTCTCAGCGTGGCCGCGTCCATGGCTGGTGGTGGACGGCTTGGTGGTGGGAGGCAAGTGGCTTGGTGGGGTGGAGTGCAGCACTGTCTCGCTCCTTATTTAACCAGGACGGCACCGAGGGAGTTAGGTGCGTGCGGCGCCCATCAACCATCGTCGGGGTCCTCGTTTCGCATACTTTTTACCTTTCTACTACGCGCGCATCGCCGCGCCACCGGCCAGCCGGCCAGTGTGGATCCAAAAAATTGGCATGAGTAGAACATGCGCTGCGACGACCGCGTGGTGGATTAGTTCCGGCTGTGCGAGCGCATCTTTTAGCCTGTCACGGTTCAGATGGCTCCGTCCGTGTTCGCTGTTCTAAACGACGACATCTAATAATTCGGTGATAAATCTGGGGCACCTTCCAGATCACCGCCAAATTGGTTCTGATTATACTACGGCACATTTCATTTAAAAAAATTCTACGGCGCATTTCGTGGCGGTACGGCATGTATTTTCAGCACGATCTTCTTGTGGGTCTTGTTTATTTATTCCTCGTGATTTTGAAAACGAAGGAAAAGCATCCGTCGTCAGCAAATGGCCGGCCGGTGGACCGTGGATGGGGACTCCCGGGGCTCGTCTCGTGCGACCAATTGCGGCCTCCTCGGTGCGTCTGCTTTTCGAGATGGACAAGGCGTGTTTCCCTGGCGCATTTTCCACCGAGAAATTCGAAATCCGCAGGAGTCGGTAGAGGGGCTAAAACCGCCGGTTTACACAGTTTCCAATAAGGTTTTGTTCCGTTGTTAGAGTAGAAATTACGCTTAATAGGATTGATTTTCAGTATGGAATAAGTTATCTTATATTAATAGCTTAATTTTATTTATAGAAAATTTTATTAGGATGCGAATAAAACTTAGTCTATTTTTATATTTTCTCCTTTTACGATTCGAAATGAAAACACATCTTTTACCACGTGGAACGAAACTGAGCCGAAGAAGACAAAATACAACTGTAGACCGAGTTTTATTCCTATCTTAGTGGAATTTTTTATGAACAAAGATTAAGTTATTAGTCTAAGATGACTTATTTCATATCGGAAAACAATCTTATTAAAAATGATTTTTAACCTAACAACCGAACAAACCCTAAATAGTTTTTTTTCAGTTAAAAAAAATTATAATTTTTTTAAAAAAATTAAATACATCAAACAGATTTATTGTAAACCGCAAAATCCAGCCCACGACCGGGCCATTCTCTTTCAACCTTAGGGCCTAATCCGTGGTGTGTCAAGGAGATAAAAGGAAAAGGAGAATTTGTGGGCAGGACAACGTTGATTGGTGGAACAGCACACGTATTGATTTTGTCCTATACACATCGAAACATTAATTTTTTATCAATTGCACACAACGCTGATTATTTAAACTTTTAAGCAGCTGAAAGGAGAGATATAAGATGAAATTGCGTGAGTGTTCTTGAACCCGAGCACTCTCATTTCTTTTGATCCTCTACTCTGTTCATACCAATCTCAATCTCCATCCTAGACCTCCACACAACAGACCAACCGTATGTATCTAACAAAATAGAACAGGCGTCAGATAACGAGAATTAAGGTGGTGACACATTGGATGATGCTGGTCTCAAATTTAAAAAGCACTCACAGTTTTTCTTTCTCTTTCTATCTCCTCTTCAGTGCTAAAAAATTTTAAATAACTAGTCTTGATGTCAGTGGTAACGCTAGAGTCTAAAGAAAAATATTAACTTAAAAAAATAATATATTAATATTAAAATTTGAAGTTTCTCATTCTTCACCATAAAATGTTAAAGTTTACATACATCATATCTAAAATTTGATACGCTTTAGGAATTTTTGAATAAATAAGGGTATATTTTCTTTAGACTCATGATACTTCAATAATTGTAGCAAAAATTTAACCTTAATTATACTCCTATCTGTATCAATATGCATCATGATCGAAATAACACACTTATTTTAATTTTATACATAAAAATTAGTAAAGAAAAAAATTCTCGCCGTAAAGATTTGATTGACTAATATTTTTCTATTTTAATTATATATGAAGTTCATAACCATATAACCTGACATGTATAATCTATAGCTAGCTCCGACTGAGCGGGAGGGGGGTGGAGCTCAGCCAGACTAACGTGGCCGCGCGAGCCGAGCAGCTCCGCCCCTCACGCTAGACAGTTTCATAAGCCATTGACAGGCTCCCTCGCTGGAGCGCGCGTATCGCGCCTAGGCCACTTCTGGCGGTGGCAGCAACATCGGTTGTCAGCCTTATCAACAATCCCCGTGCCATGTTGTGTGTGCAATATTTTGCATCTTTGTTACTGGTATGCGTGTTTTACAATTTTATTATTGTCTCTTCACTGATTTTGGGTAACCAAGGGATTCTATGGAGTGTGCATATAAATTGAATCATTCAAACACCTGCCAGCAGCAGCCGCGTGGACTAGATACAATTAACATTTAAAGTCAGACTTACTCAAGAACTACTTTTTTTTTGCGATGACTCCAGTAGTAGTTTAACTGAAACAAATCATATATATTGACAGTAAGTTTGTGTCATCGATTATATTTATATATACACGGATGGAATCCAATGGGAAGGAGATGTATAAATCTCTGTAGCTTAAAGCCTATGTATACGCTTCAAGGACATCTGTTAGCTTCTTAGTTCAGATGCATTACTCAATGATTAGTACTCCCAGCTCAAATGGCTACCATGTGACATGCCTGTTCGTTGCTCTTCAGTAATAAACTGGATGTGCCCATTATTTTCACGTGAGATCTAGTTACAAAAATTAATTTTTATATCATAATAATCTCATAATACAATCAATTCAGATTTCTAATATGAACTGAATCATTGTAAATAGACTTATAGTCACAATACATTTTTTAAAGAAACTGCAAATTCCATTAACTTATGGCTAATGCCAAATCAGCATCTACTAAACCATTTACAGAATCAGGTACACCATCAAGCCAACGCATCAAAACTCCTGACCCTAATTCTTTTATCTACTAATTTAGATAAATGATCAGCTACTGAATACGATTCAGAGACATTTCAGAGTCCTCAGAGAAGCAAAATCTGTATACATAGGGACTTATTCTCCTGGAACAGAGTTCCATTTGTGGACAGGTCGAACACCATGGATGTCAGCCATGCTTCAGTTCACTTGAATCAATCTCTCGCTCAACCTGCATCATCCCTTGTTCAGCTGCATAGAACAAGCCTTGGAGTGCTACTATTCCCTCTGCTTGCAGAGCATCCTTGCAGTGATCAATTTTGCCATACCTAGAAGTAACAGCTGTCCCACTGGCATCTCGTATAACAAATCCCCAACCTCCAGATTGTGTCATCTCATTGTATCAACACTCAACATTAAGGGCTAGTTTGGTAGAGCTTCTCCTTGTGCTTTTCGATCGACTTCAATTGAATCTATACCAAACAAGAGCCGTTTTTTCTATTTTTTAGGAGGAGCGAGGGGTGAAGTTAGAAGCCACGAAAAGATGGCTTCTCCGTGGCTCTTTCATACATAAGGCATTTTTTTTATGTTATGTAATGCTATAAAATAGAAGATCTTATAAAAAAAGCTGATCTACCAAACATTTTTTAAGAAGCCAGAACCAGAGCTATAAAAGCCTTTTGTCAAGAAGCTAGAGCCAAAGTGTAACATTCCAAATTTGGCCCAGTTTAAAAATCTCAATCTCAAATTTTCTAACCCAAAAAATGCTAACCGAATTTTTCAAAACTCAAAAACCTCACCTAAATTTAAAACTTTTCTAAATTGGGAATTTCAAAATTATAAAATTTTGAGTTCGACTAAGTGATTGTTTCCTCCCTTCAGGTTAGTTTATTTTATTTGACTCTTATTGCCGAGCTAATTTGAATTTTAATTGATTTCGAATTCTTGAAAATCCTAAAACCTCAAATCCTCTCTGGGCCGAAATCTTTATCTCTCCTTCGGCCCACCTCTCCTCTCCCAGCCCACTCCTTTCTCTCCTTTCCCGCGCGGTCCTTTTTCCTCCCTCTCCTGCTCCGGCCCAACGCGCCTGCTTTCCTCACCCGTCCTGCGCGCACGGCCCAGCCCGCCCCACCACTGCTCCTCCTCCTTCCCCAAACGGCCAGACAGTACCACGTGCTCGCCAGCACGCCACACCAGGCCTTTCCCCTGCGCGTCCCCTCCGAGCTCCTCCTGCCGCGCTCCATCATGCCGCCGAGGACCCGGAACGCGCCCTTTTTGCCCTGCCGCGTCATGTCCCCGCTGTCCCGTGCATCTCGGCCAACTCCCATCGACGTCGCCGCCGGCCACCTAGCCGCAGTAGGCAGCCATCATCGTTGCGACGACCTCGCACCGGCACGCCATCGTCACGCCGTTACCTTGTCGCGTCTTCTCGCCGTCGCGTCACAGAAAACCGGGGGCCAATTCGGCCGCGCCACCGGGCAGCCAGCTAAACAATGGTGCGCCGCCGCGGGCTCCACCCGGTTCCCCGTGTCCCGACTATAAAAAGCCCTCCCTAGCTTGCTTTTAGCTGCACCGCACCTCTCTCTCTCGTTCCCCCATCTCGTCGAGCTCAAGTTCACGCCGTCGAAGCTGCTCGTCGAAGCACCGCAGTGCACCGCAAGCTCGCTCGCCGACGACCACCCTTGCTCCTTCTCCGGTTCAAAGGAGCACGCCCCCGCCTTCACCGAGTTGCCGTCGTGCTCTCTGGCCTCTCTGTTGCCCTTCGGCGAGCTCCCTGGTACCTCCTCATGGAGCGCCGCCCGACCATCCACCCCTCTCCGTTGCGTGCCTCCACCACTCACTTTCAGTCGATGACAACCCCACAGTAAGCCTTGCCTCGTCGTCCTCCCTCTTTTGCCCCTCTCCCCGTCAAGTTTCGTGGCCGTGGCGCCGGATCCCTTTTCTCCGGCGACCCCCGGCCGTGCGCCGGTGGCCGCCTCTGTTTCTGCCGCCGCTGGCCGCTTCAAGCCGACCGGAGCGCTGCCAGCCGTCGGATCCCAGGATCACGGCCAAGATTAGAAGCAGATGCTCCCTTTAGGTTATTTTAAATCCAGATCGTCGATTTCCAAATCGACGGGCAAAATTTGGCCACGTCACCTGATAAATCCCAGCCACTCATTTCGAGATCAACAGTCCAGATAAAACTGGCCAAGTTTTATAAAGAAAAATAAAAGAAAACATCCGGACCCACCTGTCATCCTCTAACAGTGAACTGCTAGGTACACCCAGCTTAGTGCACACAGAGATATATTCTAAGCCTTTTCCCATACAAAAATAATTTCATAAATTTCAGAAAAATACCACTTTGCATCTGATCCCCTGCTGTCCTGAAAAATTACGTTCTAAGCCTAGTAAATTTTACAAATACCAAATGACCTTTTCTTTAATTATAATTTAGTCCTAAATATTTTACACCTAGCGCCTTGAACTTTTGTACAATTACATAAAAGTCCCTTATAACCTTTTTTAATAATTACAAATAACTCCCTGTGACTTTTGCTAATTACAAAAAGGCCCCTAGACCTTCCGTACATATTGATCTTAACTCCGATTCCGACGATTCTTTCACTGTTGGAATCATAATCCCGAGCTCCACCTCATCAAACCTTCGAAAGCTCAGTTAACCTTTGTTCTTTGTGGTTTTTCTTAATGATTTATTTATTGGAGTTTAACCAATTTTAGTACTTATCTTTTTAGTGGTTTTTATGAGTTGCTTTGCGAATCCTTTATATTGTGATTTATTCTTAGAGCATATTATCATGATAGTTAATTGTATATGTTTGTCAACCCTTTTAGCATGCATTAGTACTCATGTCACCTATTATATCACAATGGTGTAACTGTAAAAATAAAATCAAGTAATTTAATCATTAATTGTTAGTTATTACATGCTTAGCCTTGCATTATCATGCATCATACCACATTCCTAGTTTCATCTAATTAATTTTAATCACTAGAAAACCCATAAAATATAAGGGATAAAATAAACATTAAATGGTACACAATGCCTCTCACCTATCGGCAACTGATGCTAGGATTGCGGATAGCTTAATATGCATAAATATAAACAATGTCGCCTATACCACTATATATGTACCGACCATTTATTAGATTATTAGATTTAATTATAAAAGTAAAATCAAATGATTAATCACAATAAACCTCTGCATATATATTAGAGAACAAATAATGATTATCACATGAAATAATAATTAAACAATACTGGCCCAGAACACTAGCACGTGCGGGCACTTATATACTTCATTCACTAAGTCTGTGTATTACTGATTCCCACAAGTCTGTTCACTTCTCCAAAATAAACATAGTTAAGATAAACATATTAGCCAATGACTAACCTATTAAGTAATATTAACTAGGAATAATTGTAAAATGAGACACTTGTACTATGTACTTTCACTGCTTACCGTTATAAAGGTTCACACCTTTATAAAGGTTATAGCTTTGTAAACATGCATGATCATATTTGCCTTTTGAGGTCTATTCATTCTTATTCAGAATTCATTGGATCTTATTGCTTCTTCTCGAGTTTTGTTTCTTTTGCGGTAGTTTTATTAGATGTATTTGAACATGTAGCAAACGTTGAGTTCGAGGAAGAACTAGAAGATTCGTCGTACGAGGAAAAGTCTGAAGACCTGGACATCAAAACAAAGTTGCAAGACTCGGACTTCGGGACGAGCTTGAAGACCGGCCCTTCGAAGATTAAATTAGAAGAGTTTCTAGGCAAGCTCTAACCTGATGAGGACATCACTTCCACAGACACAGCCACAGCCAAACCAATTGCACAAGAAGGACCCATGACACGAGCTCGAGCGCGTCAACTTAATTATCAGGTCAAGTCATTTCTCACTGTCTATAGTAGTTCTTCTCAGAATGGGGTACTACTAAATCCTTGTGGTGATTTTGTTATGATTAGGAACATGGGAGGAGCACCAGGACCATAAAGCAGGATCGGACCATCAATC